>CM037794.1:21333727-21383727 GCA_021229015.1 Solen grandis
CAATTGGTGGAAGTAGGTCGGGGATCCATTCCACTTACCACCTCACAAATGCAGACATATTTATCAAGACAAGTTTTGGTTGTTAACTAAGCATGTTATGTATTTCAGTGATATATGTCAAGTATAAAATGAACGAAACTGGTGCCCAGGACTACTGTGATTCTATTGGAGGTCGTTTGTTAACTTTGGCAGAACTGGAGGAGGCCCGTCAACGTGGAGTAGAAAACTGTGGGCAAGTAATTTGTGTTCAAAAACCATTAGAAAATGGAAAATTTTTATTGCATTGTAACTCTAATTTGTAACACTAAAACTAATTTGTATGGTGGCATATTTCTGCCAGCCACTTATCTACTTAGCTATGTCGAAACATTTCTGAAAAAATGTCTCATATTCAGTTATTATCTTCTTGCTATCCACATAATTTAACTGACTAACTTGAAAAAAGGTGATATATCCAGTTATCTAAAGTGAATACATGTATATAACTGGCAGTAGTGGGTACTAACAGGCAGTTTTAACCTGTAATGGTGCTGTCACATAGCACCGGCTAGGCCAAACTGGCCCATACCGTTTGATCTAAATGACACGCGGTGATAATCTCTCCGTCCGCATTTTTTTTTAAAAATTCAACCGTGTCCGTGTACTAAACATGTCCATACCGTCTCTATATCGGGTCCATACCGCTTACGGCGTCCTCGTACCAGCCAGTGTCACCATGTTAGCCGTTTTCCTGCCGGGTTCCGCCGGGTCCATGCTGGGTCCTCACCGTGCGACTATCGGCCCCTTATCGCCCGGAACGCCCCTACACCGTTCGCTAAACGTTCGCGTCGCCTTGCTAACGTCACACACGGTATATAAAAGCCATGAATTCACCCGTCCGGTCACACACCAGTTCACGAATTATACGTACATGTACTCCTCTTATATTTTTTCTCATAATTCGTAACTAATGCCTAAACTTGGAATGAGAGCTGCTGGCAGAGGAGTTGGTAAAGTAAGAAAGCTTCCTGAACCGCATGATCCCCCAACCAGATCCACAACTTCAAGGGTAAGAAGCCCAATCCCAAGTATGAGTCTTCTGATAATGAGGGTTATGTTTCAGTATATTGTTTGTATGTTATTATTGTCTGTATGTTATAATTATTTGTAAGAAGTTATTTTCAGATTTCATTTCATATTCGTATTTTTATAAAGTGACCAATATGAATACCTAGGCGGTGTCTTGCACGTTTTTTGGCGCAATGAAAACACGGCAACAGACCGGTATGGAAACGTTCTGAAGACGGTGGAACGGTAACATGACGTTATTAGGTCGTTAACGGACCGGTTGATCGTTAAGAGATTGGTAAAGAGCCGGTAGATAGCCAGTATGTAGTCAGTATGAGATGATGAGTCAACATTGAGAAAACGGTGAGAGCCCTGTATGAGGCCGGTATGAACTTGGTTAACACGTCGTCACCGCCCCATGAACGGTTCCACAACGGCCTCGTACCGGCAAACCGTCCTTATTCCGTCCTCTCAACGTCCTCACACCGGGTTCATGCCGTCTTCCACCGCTTTTACCCAAACGGCGAAAGTTTTGAACATGTCCAAAATTTTGCCGGGTCTCGCCGGCCACTAACGGGCCCAAATCGTGTTCACCGATCGCTTAACGTCTCGCTGTGTGCCCTCACCGTGTTCCACCGTCCGCACGAAATTTACCACACGGTGGCACACGGTAGGCTTATGTGACTCTCACATAAGGTATCTTATGTAGCTGTCACATAGTGATATGGGTAATTATCTGCCGTGTAGGCCTACCGTGTGCCACCGTGCGCGAAAATGTCTGCGGACGGTGGAGAACGGCGAGGGCACACGGTGGTTCGTTATCAAAGCGGGCAACATGTTAATAGGGCGTTGGCGCTTATTTACACCCGGTGGGACCCGGCGAAAGTTTTGGGCATGTTCAAAACTTTGGCCGGCTGGCACTGGCCACAAGTTAGCGGCAAGAGGACGGTGTTGAACGGTATGAGGACGGTATGAATACGTTATGAAAACGGTCACACTGTATGAACACGTTCACAACACGCTCATAAACCGTTACAGAACGGTGATGAACGGTCAGAAGATGGCAACGAAACGGTGAAAAGATTAATTTTATGATTTTTTTTGCGGCCGGGGACAAGTTCGCTCAAAACCCAACGTTCTGGACTGTTTTTTTTTAATAGCCCGGCAGGTGGACGGTAGGCCTACACGGCAGAGTGTGAGAGCTCCATTAGAGGATAACACGAAAGTTTTTTACTTGCCAGATATTAACTGAATATGTGACCATTTTTCAGAAAAGTTTCAACATAGCTAATTGGATAAGTGGCTGGCAGAAATATGTCACCATAAATTTGTAAAATTTCTGTGGCTGGTTTGGAACATCGGCTTCTAATTTTAAAAATAGATATGTATAATGCGGATCGTCAGACCAGTTGACCACTTCTATTGTGGAGTGGATTAAACAAAAATGTCCCGTATACTGGGCCATTGTGACATATCTGAAGGTTTTGGAATCGAAACAATCATGGGGCAAGGTTTGTTTATCAGGAACATTTGTAGAACTGTAACTGACAATCTTAACTATGTTCATAATTTGTAGGATTGCATGTGAGTATGTGTGTGTCGAATGGCGATGTCATGTGCACGGGATCATGTCAGCTTCCCGAGATCGACAGCAAAGCGGATGAAAGGCTTCCTCATATGAAAAATCTATAGTACCCAGACTGAGGATCAAACCAACAGCCGTGATGTATTGGTCAGTGTAAATGATTGACAAGAATATACTGTATATTTGTCTAATGTTTGAACATATTATAAATCACATTTCCCTACAGATGCGGTTGGCTTGATGAAGGGGTTAGAAGGTATCCAAGGGCAACGCCACGACATGATTGTGCAAAGAACAAAGTTGGGATGATTTCGTGTGGTTGGCGTCCATTGACAGGTGCCTGGTGTACCGTTCGGTGATTTAAGGCGCTGGAAATATCCCTTTGATGGACTGATTTAGTTAAGTTTCATATTCTTTGTAAGTTAGTATGTAATATTACGTATGAAAATACACCACGTTCGTATGTTGATCCTGATTAAACTTCCAGGGGCCCGTTTCACTAAACTTCGTACGATCAAATTTGTTCTTAGTCGTAAGTTTGTTGATCTACATAGTGTCTACTAATGTTTAATTTTCACAAAAAAACATGACCCAATTTATTGCATTATACAAACACAGCACTTTTTGTAAAGAAAAATTCACAGGAAAATACTATATTACATCTGTGAATTTACGCTTACGAAGATATTTTTTCGTACGAAGTTTAGTGAAACGGGCCCCAGATGTTCTACCGGTGCACCATATTACTGCCACAAGCATGGCCACATTAAATTTCGAGATCATAGGGCTTGAGAAATTTAAGTTGAAATGCTGACAAACCTGAAACAACTTTGCGATTTTTACACTGAGCATCTTCAGGTACATGTATTTGATTTTGAAACAATGTTCATGGTTATTACCGGTTACAGTGTTATAGCCCTTGATTAAAAATAAAAGAAATATTACACTTTGTTTACACCCTAGCATTTGCAATTATAAAGTAGTCTTTTGATTACCTTGACACATTGCTTATTGCCATACTATTATCGTCAAGCTTTTTTTATTGTTTGTTTTTCACCATTAGGTCAGGAGTTTTGTTGTTGTTGTATTGGGGTTTACCGTCGCTGCGATAGTATTTCAATCATATAGCGTCGTCCAGCTAATTACAGGTGGAGGAAGAATCCGAGTATACAGAGGTACCAGGGTAGAACCACCGACCTACCGCAAGCCAGCTGGAGGCTTCCTCACATGAAAAATCCGAAGTCCCTACCGGGATTCGAACCCACAGCGGTGAGGGGCTGAGAGATTTGTAGTCCACGACTGTAACCGCTCGGCCACGGCGGCCCCGTCAGGAGTTTTGACCCTTGACTGTTTTTATACTGTAATAGTGTTAAACATTAATATTTTAGTATTGTATTATATATAAATCTACTACTTATACGTGTACTACAAAAAAAAATTCAAAAAGGGCCATAATTTATGATAAATACAGTCAAGAGATCCAAATGAAAACTTTTATGAAGTTTCAACTCAATCAAATTCAACTCAATGAGTCTTTGTCATTGACCTGCAATCATGTCTTCAAAGACATGTGCGAAGTTTCAAGTGAATACCCTCAGCGGTTGTGGAGAAAGAACACAAAACTCCATTCTGCCTGAATAGCTATTCAGGGGCCATAATGCTAACTATATGCAGACTATGGTTATGGGACCTAATTTTGTAAGTCGAACTGTAAATGCATTTGTGAAGTGTCAATCCAACTCATATTTGGTTTTTGAGATATAGCCCTGATAGAACTTGCACGCAAAACTTTGACCGACGATGGAACGAGTAATATATCTTTCATAATTTTTCGAGATGTCGAGCTAAAAATATTAATAATGTGTTACCATTACAATATGAATTAAGATATTTCGATGTAAAAATCTACCCCTTTATATGTAAATAAAACAGTAACTATCGATGTTTATGTGAGTTTTCTTTCAACAGTGATTTTATTCTCTGTGGAATTTCCGAAATAATTTCTGATATCAAAAGTATATTTCTTTTCCACGACTAACATTTGCATTGCCTTACTGATTTTTGACAAAGGATAGCAATCGAATTTTGACTTAAACTATTCATGTTTTAAAGTGAAATTGTTCGAGATGTGATTTAGAATTAAGTTGCAATAAAGTCTCATATAAAACTACTTCTAGAAAGTCTTAATATAAAACCACTTCCGGACTAGGACATCTCATTGTTCAGACCATCGTCACGAGGGCCCTTGTGCAATATTTTCTCCGTTATCTAATTAGCTTACAGTCTTATCATTATTTTTCATTGACTTTAAATTTCGTTGTTTATGTACAGCAAGAAATTTAGTGGATACATTTATCTGTGGTAGCGCAAGATCTTATAAAATGAAGGAGTTTCGTAGGTGGAGGGGGTACCCCTATTTTATATAATATTCTGGGGCACGTTTCACAAAACTTTTGTATAATGTCTATTAATGTCTTATTTTCACAATAATACACGAAGAAAGGTGAGGCAGTTCATTGTATTTTATAAACCCACTACCTTTTAAAGAAAAATAATACATGCTTACGTCTGCGAATTTACGTATACAGTTGTATACGAAGATTGTTTTCGTGTGAAGTTCAGTGAAACAGGTCCCTGGTCCCTAATTCATTTACTCCCTTTGTCTGTATTTTAGGTTCTGACTCAAGATTCTAGAATTTGAATGTAACACTTTTAGCAACATGGGGTCTTCACCATTTCTGGGTAGCGAGTTCCGTCTGTGAAGTTATCTTATGAATACGAGCAGACATTTAACGTCCCAAGAAAAAAGAAATGCTAAATGTTTTATCATATTATTTTAGATATAGGATCAATACCGTTCGTAACGCTATTGCCTGTGATGGAGAAACCATCCTTTTTTTCACTATCACAGAATGTTATACTGGGTGACCAAGTGTCTGCAGTATTGATAGACTTTGTATACACAGATAGTTGAAAATCCAATTCTTAGTCAATGACCATCTGTGAACGATCTGCTTTAAATACAAAGGGACTTATATATTTTATTAGGGATAAAAATATTTATGTCGTTGCATCACTATTTAGTAGAGTCGGACCTTCCGACTCATGAGTCAGACCTTCTGACTCATCAGTAGAAGTGGGTCAAACTACAACGTGTCCTAAAAATAGATTTCTTTGTTCACATCGGATGGAGGGAGGCTGGGGGCCACCAGCCAATCAAATCAGTACCCACCGATCACGTGTTCTGACAGATCCAATCAGCAGCCGTCTTGGCCATTAGTTTTGTAACTGTCAACAAGGAGGCTGCTGTCTCAGTGATCGTTATATTTTTTACTTTGGGTCGATATCGGACTCTTTGTTTACGCAACTTGATATCGTATCGACAGCAGTACTATTGGGTGCATTCAGTTATAGTACGTATACCACGCTCTGCGTTTCGAATTGTTTGTGATTGTTGTTTTCCTTTGAAGTCAGTGCTCGCGTTCCTCGGAGTAGGTGGCGGGTGACGTCATTTCACTATTACGTCATTGGAGAACATGGCCGCTCAGAAGGTACAGATATTTGGCCATTCATTTGTGTCACGACTTAAGACTTTTATTAAGTTCGAAGAAGATCTATCCTTCAATTTTTCTCTTCGGCAACCCACTCTGGTGCAGTACTCCGGGTTCCCTGGTGCCTCAGTCGATCGGCTGCGACGTAATGTCGACGCGATACAGGATTTTGAACCGGACATTGTGGTGCTGTTGGTTGGGACGAATGATATTTACCGTCCGTCACAGACACCTGTCAGTGTCGCGTGTGCTATTTGTGATCTTGTGGACTTTTTGATTCACTTTCTTCATGTGAAACGAGTGATTGTTAGCAAAATATTTTATCGAACGTTTCCTTCTCGTCCGACTCGCTTTCCAGTCGACATTCCATGGTTTAACAACAGGGTGGACGAAACGAATCTACTTCTGAGCGACATGTTGTCATCTTTCCCGGCAAACCAGGCCTGCTTGTGGAAATGTAAAGGATTTTCATCACCGAGTGCACAACTAACCGCCTTCTCCGAGGACGGGGTACATCTGTCTGACCATGGTCAACGCAGACTCTACCAAAATGTCAGAGCTGCCATTGTTGCTTCTTTCAATCACATCAATTTAAGATAAGTATGGTTACATACACTTTTCCATTCCTTTGGTTTCGACAGTTATACACATTTAGTACACTTATTGCCTTTGTAGCCTGTTTACTGTTACTGACACTCCCCACCCTCAGTGTAAGGGCGGGGGTATTATTTTCTGCCTAGCTGAGCTGCTTCAGACGGCTGCTTGGCTTTGCGTCTTGCCTTTTATGCACATATGACTTCCGGTTACAAGTCTACTACTCCTGCTCAAAAAAAAAAAAAAAAAAAAAAAGCAGACATCAAATAATCATAATGATAATTGTTACATGCTAACAGTAATGTTATATGATAGTCTTTTGCCACTGCCATCCAATTGCAATTTATTCATTCCCACTTCTGTGGTCGAACCCAGGACAGGCGCTCATGGCTGCTGCTTTCGGGCACTATCTGTGATTTTTGTTTTCCAGATAGTAAAGCGTTTTCTTTGAGCATTTCCCTCAGTGTGACGATTGTTCAATATGTCCTTTGCTTGCAAGAGAGAAATGGGTGATTCCTTCCCATATAGCTTTCCACTGAGGTGATATTTTTGGGACACTTATCCTCCACTGATGAGAGATGCTACTTTAGCATGTCAATTTTTCTCAGTGTTGATGTTTGGCTTTTGCCAAGTGGTTCATTTGTCAGATTTGGCCCTTTTATTTCGGCTATCTGCTTATTCGTTACATGAGAAACTGTGATCTGTGGTTCCTACCATGTCGTTATTTTTCCAGTTTCTTATTCCGGTGGCCACTCCACTGCCATGTCCTTGTTGACAGTTTTGTTTAGTGATTTCTGTTTTATTCTTCAGATGACGGGACCAACTCGGCCACGGGCCACCAGGCCTTCACGGACTAGACGAACCCAGAGGACCAGGCGAATTGAGGTGTCTGGCTCACCACATGTCCCATCTTCTGAAGCGCAACCCGGTTCCGTCAATCCGCCCAATGTCAACCATGGTCATGTGAGTGGTGGTGCGTACATTTCTTCACCAGACACTGCCCGGTCCAACCAGCTGGCTACAACGCATGCAGTCAACATACAACAGGTGCCAGTGCTGGACAACCATGCCCGTCGGTTGTTGTTCCGGCTGCTACACCCCAACAGATTCGAGCTTGCATCCACAGTGCTGCAGAGACATGCTCTGCACAGTGTTTGACAGTCAATGCGCAGAATCACCACGGTGCGATACCTCAGAACCAACCCGTTGCCGCCCCAGTGCAGATGCCACCCGCTGACCCACCACGGGACCTCGACTTATCTTCCGAGGCTGACTCGTCTGAGGAAGACTTTGATTCGGTCGATGGTGTCTTAGACCATCAGGCCAACTTACTGCTTGGTAACAATGGTGTGTACTTCCAGGAACCTATCTCAACGTCTATTCCCTCTCAAGTACCTAGGTCTATCCAGAAGAAGATTTGGGCCAACAAATTTGTTGACCTATCTCTTCTTCTCCCAGTTAACCATTTTCCTGCCCATTCTTCACCTAAATTCACTCTTCAAATGGATCAAGATGCAAATCTTTCCGTTGTACCTGCAACACGGCCCAGAAAAATAGGTTCCATAGACACCTGGACCACTGCGTTTCTGCGGTTCGCAGCGGTGTACGCAATTAAATTCCCGATGGAAACACCTGCGATCCTCAAGTATGCAGAAATCATCAGGGATCTAGCTGCCAAGCGTCCTGGACTGGCCTTCCTCCAATATGATAGCCAGTTCCGGATGTTGAGGCAGACAGTGTTGTTTCCATGGGACAGAATCCACATGGAGTTTTGGCTAATGGCTACGACATCTGTTCAAACCCCACATCCCTCTTCTTCCTTTCGTCCGTTTCGCCCCAACTCTCACACACGACAAACGTCTCGTAGGTCCACATCTCGTTTCCTTGAGAACACCTGTTGGGTTTTCAACCGACGTTCGCAATGCAACAATCCCAGGTGTACTCACCCACACATATGCGGTTACTGTAGGGGCTAAAATACATATTATTTGGTATGTTTTTCTTAAGGCATTACGATTAAATGCCCCATTATCAATCAGACACTGTCTTTGTTTTCTATATTTTCAAACATAGTTCGGATACTGGGTAGTTGCCTGTGAACAACGTCACATAAATATATTTTATTAGGGATAAAAATATTTATGTCGTTGCATCACTATTTAGTAGAGTCGGACCTTCCGACTCATGAGTCAGACCTTCTGACTCATCAGTAGAAGTGGGTCAAACTACAACGTGTCCTAAAAATAGATTTCTTTGTTCACATCGGATGGAGGGAGGCTGGGGGCCACCAGCCAATCAAATCAGTACCCACCGATCACGTGTTCTGACAGATCCAATCAGCAGCCGTCTTGGCCATTAGTTTTGTAACTGTCAACAAGGAGGCTGCTGTCTCAGTGATCGTTATATTTTTCCGCCTCCACCCTTCCTCCTCCTCTTTATATTTTATCCATGTATATGTTTTAGTTTTTGTATTTTGACCATGTTTTACACTGGCGGTTCATGCCGACCAGATTTGAAAATATTTATCTAAAATACATATTATTTGGTATGTTTTTCTTAAGGCATTACGATTAAATGCCCCATTATCAATCAGACACTGTCTTTGTTTTCTATATTTTCAAACATAGTTCGGATACTGGGTAGTTGCCTGTGAACAACGTCACATAAATATCAATACCTACAATGATACTTAGCGCTAAGTAATACTTACATTCCTAAAGTGGGCAAAAACCTATTCCACTATTCCGGTTTTATGAAATATCCAAGTACAAGACTTAGTCGACATATTATTACCTTAATATTTAACAATATTTGTTAACCCGTAACATGCTAAATTTCTCAAATGGACTTAGCCGGCATCTTTATTGGAACTGTCCATTATCAATTTTACGGATAACAAGATGAAAACTTGTAGTTGGTCAGCCAACAGTAATGAGCCAGGCCAGCCTGCACGGACGTAAGGTAAGGGTTAAGAAATGAAATATTTGGATAACTTTGAACTTCGCCCCTATGTCTTAGTGCTGGACTCATTTTTAAACAAATAATCTACATAAACGCTCTCAACCATTAGCCAGGTGCCACGATCATTTAGAGGAATTGAGTATCAACCAACAAGCAGCTTAATGATCGCGAACGCTTGCTCGTGTTACTGAACGCACGTCTGATTTTAGTTTTTTTTTACTATGTGCACATATTTCTTTTATGGATCAAAACAATATGAACAATATAAGTAATACGATGTACAAACTGTAGTCGTTTATTTGTGGAGTTTATCGTTCCATCAACACCATATGTATTTCAATCATTTGGAGACTATATTATAGTGCTGCAGTCACATTATCCTGACAGTTGTCCATCCAGTTCTGGATCTACCCGGTATTTAAAGCAGGGAGCTACAGCAGGCAGTAAGTCATCAGTAACTGACGTTTAATTAACATTCTCAAAACAGCCGTGGCTATATTATTTTAGTCATTTTGACATGTCAAATGCACTGCTACCAAACTTATGTTTACCACACTAGAGACATTCAATGTGTACCATATCCAATTACGTTATCCTGACACTGGGCCAACCAGTCCTGAAACTTCTCATATATGGTAAATATCAAGCAGGGAAATACTGGTATTATCTTTCACAATTTTGGCATGTCACAGCTAGGGATTATGCAAGCGATCTTCTGCTTCTAGTAAACGACCTACAGCCATTAGAGATGTCCGAGAATAGGTGAAGTAAAGCGTTTATAACTTACATAAACTGTTTCACTTTTTACCTAATTTATGTATTTGATACCTTGGGAACAGAGCTAAACCGGATCAGACAACTCCATCCAGATATCGTCTGATCAGGGTCTCTGCTGTTTCCTCAAACAATATAATAGATCAGATTTTACATTCTGCTCAACAAAGAAAATCAATTGTTTGATATTCTATCAAAATTTCAGAAAATCAATAATCATTATGTCATAAATTTGTATATGAATATTCATTTGGTAAAGGGCTAAACTAAGAACTACCGACAGTCAGGACTTGTGCAGGGGAGAGAACTCCAAATGACTTCATAAAAACCAAACAAATAAAATACATTTAATGTCCCTTCAATAAGATTAAACATGATATATACACATGTACACAGCATAAATATCTGCAACTGTCACAGCATAAATATCTGCAACTGACACAACACACATAGGACATGTCAAGGAAGATAACAAAAAGGGATGTACTGGACAATGATGGGAATTGCTATATCTGGACCAATGTGTGCAAGTCTAAAATCTTATAAGGTAGTATCAGAATACAGAAAAGTCAAGAAATGCATGAAAATAACAAGCCTGTGTATTTTTTCCTCAACATATAACTTTATGTTAATGCCTTAAAGTTAATGGAATCTGTCCATCGTTAAATTATAAATGCTAAAGAAAGACTTCAATACAGATGCAAGCATCCATTAACTTTATAGGCTCTTTTGCTCAAAGTTCATAAAGGCTTTCATTTACTATAAAATTCCCATGATTACTTGATGGACCATGATTACAATATGATGATGAATGGTTTACCTTAAATCAAGATTCTCATTAAGTCCTAATATGGAGTCCAAATTCTGGGAAAAAGGCTCATGTTTTCTGAGCAGATCCTACATGATAAAAAAATGGGAAGACAAAACTGCTTGGCAAATTTTTCTACAGGATACTATTTTTTTGATGAGATCCCTGTTAAACAACAAACAAATATTTTTATTCATAGAATAATACAATTGAGATGAATTTCAAATTGATAAAATCATTTTTCAATTGCATATATGCATGACCACATACACACAAGATTATTTGTGTTACATAAATTGTTGAATTTTACAATCTTAATAATTAGCATACTCTTTTTTAACGTAACACAATAATAATGGCGACTAAGATGTGTTCTCATAATTTTATTATGTCAAAACATAAAATTTTAAGACTCATTATTTTGTCCAAGAATGTAAATGCCAGATCCTGTTAAACTGACCTCTTTAGGAAGGTCATACATAGGCCAAAGACTGGTGTTATGTTTCTAATTCATTTTTTATTTTCAAATTTTGAAATATGATCAGTTTTATTATGTATGACAGCAGGTGAAGATACTGTAAAATGACACATGAAGAGTTTACTTTGTTCAAAGAATCAAACAATCTGACAAGGTAGTCGATTCTTGTTTCTTCATGTCTTCAAAAGTATTTCTAAATTTAGACCTACATTTCAATATTATCATAGGAACAGAAAAATAAAGAGCTAAAATACACATACACACAAAAATAATAATGAAATGCGAGAAACTCAGCATTATATCTTACATATCTAGTCAAGATTATTTTGAAAGCAATCTAGTTTTCAATCAAAATCTCTGATAACTTTTACCACCTTGCCTCCTTTGCAATGACTGTAAAATGACATTTTTTGTTATCAACATTACTTAATAATGCCGTTGTAACCTCTATTAACTGGTCCTGGAAACTTCTGATATTAAAACACACTTTTTTCAAGTGGGAAGTGTTAAGCTGGATAATCAAACAGGCCATTGTTAAGCAATTTAAGGAGATCAAATACAAGTATTTTTATTACCAAAGTTTGATACTGTATGAATGGTATACCCTGATACACAATGTAGTGTAACTACTAACTAATCACAAATGAAATGTTTCTACCACAAACACTCATTAACTTCTCCATTCCTGTGATACACTATTCCTTTCAATGATATGAGAATGGATAAACAATCCCTTCTTACAAGCATAAAAAAATTCTTCAATGATTTAATGTATATCTAACTTCCGACTAACAGAGAATAAATAAAATATCTTATTGTTTAAATGAGAGCTGATGGCGAGCATTGGTCGCCTTTAGACCAATCAATCCGCCGGATTTAACCATCCCCATAATACAATGTATCCAGGTATACTGCTGGAACCAAAACAGGCAGAAACACACTGACATCTTTTACTTATTATACCATAGAGTCCTTTACAATAAACTGTATATATCTATCATAAAAATTCATCCTGAACAAACACCCGGCGAGTTTCTTTATTTTCCACTTTCTGCTGCAGGAAAACATATTACTCACAACTCTGGTTTCTATTTCAGGTCAAATACCACTCATTCAAATCCTGGATCCTCATTTGCATATGCATGTCACATGACAACCATCAGCCAATCAGAAGGCCACACATTTATTCAGATGAGGAGTCCTTCAATGGCTAGTTTGCTCCAACAACCTTCCCCGTGTCTTCCTTGCCCTTGTACCGGGTCTTCCCATGTGACCAGGGCACATATCTGTGCTTTATCATATGCTGAAATGTTAGAACAAAAGAATGTGAAAATATAGTGGGTGTGAGAGGGGGATTGGGTTTCTGAATAAAATGGTCCAAGACACATATGCAATAAGATAAAGTTGGGGTTAACTATTTGAATACTGTGAAATCATTAATTTTCATCGATTTCGTGGCAGGTTTATCCACAAATATTAATCCCCACGAAAACTTCTCTTATATAGACCTCACGTTTTTTAGATCCACAAATTAATGTACCCACAGTGACAAAATTCTCTGAGTACATAATTAACAAAATTAAATATCAACGAAAATTAACGACTTTACAGTACCATGCCATGCTTTATCTGAATATTACCCCTTAGTCCTGGTTAAAGCTCAATTATTAACAAAGAAATAATTATGCAATCACGTACATAATCTCAATTGTCCAAGCTTCATGTAGGATATGATATCACCTACCTTCTGTCATAGAATTATCAAAAGTTTACAATACAATCAAGGGGACATTCTTATGGTAAAGTATCTCCTAAGAGAATGCAAGAAGTATGCTGGTAATAACGTTTAAATTTTAATGTTTCAGTACTAAAATTAAAGTAACTTGGTATCAGCACCTATGAAAAGGAAATAAGACAAAGTACTCAGTGTTAATTTTCTGTAGGGACACATGAAGGTACAATAAATTACTAATCCCTCTTTGATGGTTTCAGGGACCTGGGTCAAATTCCACCAAAAATACTTTGTGCTAAGTGATACTTAATTACTTAAGGTGAATTTCATTAATCTTGTGTCTCTAATAAAAATATCCAAATATTTTATTTCTTAACAATGTTTATTGTTAACTATTCAGGTAATAATGCATTTAAGCTTAGTCATGTACTTGAATATTTCATAAAATAGTAATGGTGGAATGTGTATCTACCTATTTTGGTGGATTGTGTATCTATCTACTTTGGTGGAATGTGTATCTACCTACTTTGGTGGAATGTGTATCTACCTACTTTGGTGGAATGTGTATCTATCTACTTTGGTGGAATGTGCATCTACCTACTTTGGTGGAATGTGTATCTATCTACTTTGGTGGAAAGTGTATCTATCTACTTTGGTGGAATGTGCATCTACCTACTTTGGTGGAATGTGTATCTACCTACTTTGGTGGAATGTGCATCTACCTACTTTGGTGGAATGTGCATCTACCTACTTTGGTGGAATGTGTATCTAACTACTTTGGTGGAATGTGCATCTACCTACTTTGGTGGAATGTGTATCTATCTACTTTGGTGGAATGTGCATCTACCTACTTTGGTGGAATGTGTATCTACCTACTTTGGTGGAATGTGCATCTACCTACTTTGGTGGAATGTGTATCTACCTACTTTGGTGGAATGTGTATCTACCTACTTTGGTGGAATGTGCATCTACCTACTTTGGTGGAATGTGTATCTATCTACTTTGGTGGAATGTGCATCTACCTACTTTGGTGGAATGTGTATCTATCTACTTTGGTGGAATGTGTATCTACCTACTTTGGTGGAAAGTGTATCTATCTACTTTGGTGGAATGTGCATCTACCTACTTTGGTGGAATGTGCATCTACCTACTTTGGTGGAATGTGTATCTACCTACTTTGGTGGAATGTGCATCTACCTACTTTGGTGGAATGTGTATCTATCTACTTTGGTGGATTGTGCATCTACCTACTTTGGTGGAATGTGTATCTACCTACTTTGGTGGAATGTGTATCTACCTACTTTGGTGGAATGTGCATCTACCTACTTTGGTGGAATGTGCATCTACCTACTTTGGTGGAATGTGTATCTATCTACTTTGGTGGAATGTGTATCTATCAACTTTGGTGGAATGTGTATCTATCTACTTTGGTGGAATGTGTACTTTGGTGGAATGTGTATCTACCTACTTTGGTGGAATGTGTACTTTGGTGGAATGTGTATCTACCTACTTTAATAATTTAAGGATAACTTAGTGCTAAGTATTGTTGGTAGAATTCAAACCAGTATTTTGTGGAAGATCTTGAACATTTCTAGCTTTATTTGTTTGTTTTGATGGATTTAACGTACCACCAACATTATTCAGTCATTTGGAGGGTATGTCTACTTGAGACAGATATTGTGCTGCCACACACTGCAGTATCACATGTGGCAGCCACATCATCCTGACACCAGGCCAATCAGTCCTTGAACTACCCTTATATGCTGAGTGCCAAGCAAGGTAGCTATAGCAGTACCATTTTTTACAATTTAGTATGCGGTGGTCAGGGATCAAACCCATGACCTACCACTCCAGAGGCAGACGCTCTAACCACTTGACAACAGGGGACGGTAAAAAATTTCTTGCCCCAAAGGGATCATGCTCCAACTTTCAGAGCCATGGAACATTGCCCTTGGACTATGTCTCCCTAAAAACAACAAAAACAGAGCAGAAATGGAATCCTTAAAACAAACTTACCTTTATCTGTCTCTTCATTGTAATGACGAACAAAATGATAAAATACATCACTAAAATGGGCCAGAAGACTGGGATGTTGAAAGCTTCAAAAAATGTGCAAAACATGGCTATCACAACTGACTTAGTCCCAGAATACCTACAACATATACATCAAAAATAAATTATTTTTAGGCAACCCCTTCACTGCCGTATATAAATGCAAGCTATATGCCAGGGAAAATTGTTCAAAAACAATCTGGCTTCGCATAAAAAATCAAAAGATGGATGCCATTTCATGTCACATTACCAAAATTACAGTTCATAAACGTAAACTCTGTATAGCTTTTAAAGTTTAATGTAATTGAGTTGCCTCTCATAGATGCTTTTGTTCCCAAGTGGTGTCCTGGGTATACGCGATAAAGGCAGTATAGGGGTTTAAATTTTTGAGGGACAATTTTTCTTCTATGGCTTGGTCAAAACAATATAAGGCCCCCAAAAAATATGTGTGGTTTAGGTAACTCAGCCTACCCTAATTTTTGCTACTGACCTTAAACTTTATTTTTTATTTACGAAATTTCAAACTAAAGGTCCAATACTTTTTTGGATGAATCTTTAGCATTACTGGCAAAATGGCGGACATTTGTGTAATTGCAGTCTGTCATCTACTATCTAATATAAAATGACATATAAAATGGACTGGCGAAAATACATAAACTGGATCCTCAATATCCTGCATCGGTATACAAATTTACACATAAATCATGCAAACCCGTCACATGTAAACAAAAATATTGGACTAGTTCTCCAGTGTTGCTTATTGGAGACAATCTAACGGTTGAATGGGGTAATCTTATAAACTAGTCAGCTAGTAGGTGCCAACCTTGCCCTTGTCAGATAAACTTTTCACATGTTTTATGACAGGGATAGGGGGACTGTATGTTGTTTTAAGAAATATCTGAAAGTGGGTTTATTATTTAATTATTGATCATGGTTATAGTAGGCTCATTTGTAAAATCATATGTAATAGCCTGTTAGCTTTCCAGGATCAGAAAAATGAGCAGTATGATAGCAAATTCCTAAGAAAGTAGAAAGTTATTTTGGAAAATCCTCAATATATCATTCAGCAAAAGTCACAGTGGTAAAATAATGTGAAGAGACACACAGGGGTTTGACATCATAGGAAGACAGATGAAGAGGAAATATTTAATTAATGACCAAAGCTGATGTATCCTACCTCGTTAATATATATAATAAATGTTGCAAAGTTAGCCTGGCATGAAATGCCTGAGTGAGTTGATGTTTTTACAATAACTTTTTTAACTGGTGTTGCACCAAACATGAATGCTCTCGAGGCTGTTTGTTGTAGAAATAAATCGACGGCAGGAGGTTTTATAACATATTTAACATCTGACATTTCAGATTGACAGCAGCTTTCCACTTTTAGAGGTGTTTCAGTTCGGGGTGAAAGTCCTCAGGGTTACCTGTATAAATTCTTCTCCGAAAGGAATGACCTCTTGTTGTAAAAGGGTCGAATTAATAGATTTTTTAAAAAAATTGTTTAGATTTTCACACAAGACCACCTTGAGACAAGTTATTTAAATCATAGTTTATTGTTAAAATCATACACAACAATATAAACGAAAGTCAATTAAAAAAAAAAATGCTGCAGTGAGTATATTAAACAATAGTATATGTATCAGGTCACGAGATATGACAAGTACTGGAATGCTGACAATGTGCTTCTACTTCTGATCTGAACCCCTTGATTGGCAGTTTCTCACAGGGGATGGGAGTATAGCCTGGTAATTTCCAGGAATGATGGTTTATATAATAAAACTATAAAACCTGATAAAAGTTTTTTTGTTTTTTTTGTGGAAAACTGCAAACAAACAAAGGACACCTAAGTCTTTGGTGCACTTTAATAATGTTGACATGCTGTTATGCAATACCACTCACCATGCAGATATTTTACTGTGGCAAATTTTACAGAGGAGTCGTCAAAAACCACATGCTGGCAATCTATTCTTTCTTCATACGTCTAATCCCTCTATTTCATAGCATATTAAAAGGTGCTTTTATGTTTTTTAGTTGTTAAAAACCATTCCTTCAACTGACTTGTCATGGGGATAGAACCAATATTGGACGCTGAAGAAAAAAAAATCCCTGCCTACCCTATTTTTTTTCAGCAATGTTACCTGAACCATATATATATATATATTTTTTTTTTTGGCCTAAACAGTAAATAAAGAGTATAAGGCTTTTCCCCAGTTTTTACTCAAACTGGGGTCAAATTACAGCTTGATATGGAGATAAAAAGCGACAGATTTTGAAATATTTGGGTGTTTATTAGACAATTTGAGTGTGTGTTTGTTGGGTTTAACGTCCCACCGACATTATTTCAGTCATTTGGAGGCTATGTCTACTTGAGACAGATACAGTGATGCCACACTGTAGTATCACGCCGTAGATATGTGGCATGATACCACACCAAATCACATTATCCTGACACCAGGCCAATTAGTCCTGGAACTACACTTACATGTTGAGCGCCAAGCAAGGGAGCTACACCAGTACCATTTTTTACAACTCACTCAGCCACAGGGGACAGCACAATTTGAGGGTTAAATTGGGCAAATTTGTGTGTCATGGAAAACCCAAGTTAAACCACAAACCTTCATTCTTTCGTGGAAATAAGGTCAACTAATTTTCACACACCTAAATTTTACAACTTGATAATCCAATGATCTGATTTGGGATTATTTCTGTATCATTGGAAAGGTTCATTATTGAAAACTGAAGACTAAACTTACCAAAATTTAAATTCAGGTAAACGTCTCATGAAAGGTTTGAATTCATCGTTTGACTTGGTTGGCAGCTCTGGACCATCATCTGAAACAGCCATGAAAATATTTATATTTGTTGGCTTTAAGGTCCCACCGACTGTATCTCAGTCAATTAACATGACACCAAACAACCTCAAAATGAATATGCATATCGGTTAAACCAATTAAAAGCAGTACAAACCTCCGACAAACATTCGGGACGGGGATATACCTGTTTTGACGTCATGTTAATTGGTGACAATGACATAATGTCTACTTGAGGCAGATATAGTAGTTTTATGTCTTTGGTATGTTGCGGCTTGGGATCAAAGTCAATGACCTCCTGCTCCCCAGGCAGACGCTCTAACCACTTGGCGAGTGCTTATAAATGTAAGTTGAAATATAGTAGACATCCCAACACTTTCGCAAGAAAAGAGTAACTGAAGTTCATGTGGAGTAGAACGAAGTGTAGCCGGTGCGCATGTTTAAATTTCACTTCCGTTAGAGGAAGTTCGGATCCCAAGGGAGAGAATCCATATTGTAATGTCAGGTATGTTTATTTATGAAATAAAATAATTTAACCTTAAATGTAGAGATGCACACAAAATGCATGTAAGTGGACTTTTCCCAGAATGACTAACAGTTTAAGACCTGAAACAGTTGTAGTTGAGGAATAAATGGCACTTGTGAAGTTGCCATAGAGCTAGCTTTTTGTGACAATGTAGTAGACTGTAGAGTGTCTGATTTGCATACCAAAGGTTCCGAGGTTTGATTCCAGCTAGCGACAGTAGAACATTACTTCTGATTTATGAAAGAGGTTAGTTTTTCTTCAAATAAAATCATTTTAGATCTGTAAAAACCTTCTAATAGTAAATGAATAAGTTTTTTTTATATATAAAAGTACTGTGCAAGAACAGAGGGTTACAACTCACTGAAAACAATAGAAGACATAATACAGGACTTACCATCGCTGTCCATGTTAAGTGAAGGATCTATTTTTGGAGTAAGAAATCCTATAAATAAGTTCAACAAGTATATTCCAAGCGCATATGTCACGATATACCAGCCCTGTAACAGAAAAGTGTTGGGCATTAAGATATCTTTAAACAATTTTACTTGAGCATAGAAACAAACAGTATAGGTTTTGGAGACATAAGTAACATATCGTCAAGCCTGGTAAACTGCTTTTACCCTAATTAATTTATATAGTTAGGCTATGTGCAGATTAGATTACTACTCAATATTGATGTACAGATGGATTCTGGCTTGGTAATAAAACATCAAAATTCTTAACAGTGATTGAGTGATATTTACTTTCAGTCCTACTTCAGTTCCAATTAAATAATACAGCAAATGTTACTCTGTCATTTTCAATCTAACTGAACAATAGCCAGCATATCAGTGTCTTAGATAGCAGTGAGCACCTATAGTCACTTATTTTTCAAGAGATCAAAGAAACGTTCAGTTAAGTGTGTTAGAGTGTATTAGAAAATTCTCTGAAATGAATGAAGCACAATCATGTTTGATATATCATATTTAAGCAGTAGTAGTACTGATACTAGATATCTGCCAAGACAAAAGCTTACAGAATTTATTGAGTCACCCACATCTGAATTCCTTTTTTTTTCATCCAACAATTTTAAGACAACTGAAATATAATTGGCTATTTGTCCATTTTCAGTTATATCACACCCTGTCACAATTATCCTGAAACTGGGCCAAACAGTCTTGGAAATACCTTCACAATCAGGGTTCGACATTAACCTACGACCGAACGACATTGTCTAGTAGACAGTCGGTCCGGTCTAGTAAAGCCCACAAGTAACTGGTCCGATTGGTCTAGTTAAAAATCCACCAATTACTCATTATTTGCCCATTCCATTCGTGCATTTAATTAACAACATGTATTTCTGATGAAAAAATCGATTTTGACATGTAATTTCATTTGCTTTAGTTATCCGAGTTTGGAAAAGCCAAGTTTATTTTTAGCATTTTGTTAATAAATTAAGTACAGCTATTTGATTGGCTGTTGATGCATTGCAAACGGGCACTTGCTCTGTCGGCATACTCTAAATGACTGAAAAATGTGTTTGATCGTTGAAATAAAAGCAATGTTTGAATCTGTGATTACTATCTTTCCTTTGTCTTATGAGTTTGAGTGTCATTATGGTAGATAAAATAAAAAAATTATATCTAAAAGGAGACAAATTCTGGTTTCCCAAATGTTACACCACACCATTTTCCGTATTTGTTTATTTGTATATGTTACAATCGAGCAGACTTATGTTTTTCGTTTATATTAAGTATGGACCTATTTAAATTTGGGTTTCGACAAATAAAAGTAGCAAAATTTCAAATATACGTATGGGAAATGAGGAATCAAAAGGAGTATGAAAAACAAAAGCTCAAACCCCAATTTTGTGCAAAATGGAAAGATGATTTCCCGTGACTGGGTCACGACAATCAAAACAGTGTTATGTGCTATACTGTATGCCTTGCAGGAAATTTGAGACTGTGGGTAGATTTATTCTGGGTACCATACTGACAACTTTAAAATTGATGACATAAAAAGTCACAATGAATCAACATTGCAGATAAGAAATAAACAATCACAATGTTAGCTCTTATAATAAATTAGTTGACCAGTCAGTGCAGAGACTGTTTTAATATTGACTGTTTAGGTTAAGAATGGACATTGTGCGTTCAACAATGTTGAAAATTAAGCAACATAAGATTTTTAGAACAAATGACATTGTTCATGTACCCATAGAGCTGATATGTTGTTTAAAATGCTCAAGGTGTTCTTTAATAAAAGTTGAAACAGTTTAATGAAAGAAAAAAGTTAATGACATATTTTATCTTTATTTTTTTATTCAAAATATTATATGACTGTGTATCCCTCAATATATACATGGTATACAACAGGAGCATAACTATTAAGTGATGTTAAATGTATTGTTCTACAGGGTTTATCTCAAAAAAGTTTGGTCCAGTTCAAATTAGGTCAGGTCTAGTCAATTCTCTGGGCTACTGGTCCAGTGATTGAAAAAGTTAATGTTGAACCCTGACAATGGAGATATACTTGAACCATTGCATGTTCTGCCAGGGGCTGAACCTATGTACACTCTGCTGGTAATGAAACAGATGTTTGCATTGGGTTCACTGTCTGTACGTTAACTTTACTGTTATATGTATATAAGATATTTAGTACATTTCATTAAAACTATATAATTATGCTGATCATGAAAGTTTTAAAATCAACAAAAGACTTGCCTGTAATAAATAAACTCTAAGGAAGTATATTAGGAAGAGAAGAGCAGTGACAACCCATCGCACACTTGTGTGTGGTGTTGCCTTGTCCAGTAGACCTTGCTGAATCTGTAACAAAGAAATAAATACTACATCATTAACCTCATGAAAATTTATTAATGATGAATATTAATTTACTGAACTTAAAATGGTCTTGTTTTGCCATGCTGACTGAGTAGAAATACACAAATTTTAGTAGAATGGTCTGAGATACAATACTGAATAAGCATCAAAGAAGTCTCTGATCCTACCAGGATCTGTCCACTCTGATGTTTTTGCAGAGGAATCAAACAATGTCTATGAGGTTAAGGGTTAAACGCTCTGCACAAATGCAAAAAAAATATTGGTCAGCCAGGATAGAAAGAATTTCTTTTCAAAGTTACATTTTGCTAGTAACTAACCAAACAAGCATGTATATTTACCACATAAACATTATTTATGAATATGTGCCTTTAAGGTCTTTACATCTGAGATACTTGTCCTTTATCTCACAAACTCATAAAATTTATAAGTCCTAGTGCTCTTGAACGGTACTAAAGTATGCTTTTCATACTCAAAACTATGCCCATTAGTTTCAATAGAGATTTGAGTATTGTACCCAAATTTGAGCCTGAAACCCTACTAAAGTATTTTCGAGAACAGGGTCCTGGACTTCATTTACCATGAAGAACTCTTACCTCTCCAACTCGTTTAAAGAACTGTTTTACAGCATTAGGCTGTGGTCTGGTTGTTGCATCTGCTTCCATTCTGACAAATATTAACTGAAACAGAAAATATTAGTTATAAATCATTTAAATATATACAAAAATAAATCAATGCAATGTGGAAGTAATACACAACAATGATTGTTTTTCTTTTACTTCTTGGGGAATGTTGGTAATACTAATGAGAAATATAATTGTGAGGCTATGGAAGCAAATGTGTGGACCTTTGACCTTTTTTTATCTTTTAATTTTAACTCATAAAATTACCACAAAAATGAAATACCAAAAAGATTGCTGATAAGGTAAATATTTCAAAGCTTGTTAAAGCCATTTTCGCAATAAAGCCTTTTTGAGTCAGAGGCAAGATATTGGGTTAGTAAATCAATATTAGACTATACTGACCAAACCTGACCTTATTTTAACCATTTCCAATTGTTTTATGGAAAGATATAATGATTCACCAAATAACCACAGTGCTAATGTGGAGGATATAAAATGGTCAGATTATGTACCATGAAAAAATGGTGTCAATTGACAATGCTGTCATGTGAAAGTTTTAAACAAAGAAAGCAAGACAAAAACAGATGAATTTCAGGCAGTGATATGGGTTTCACAATAATTTATCACTATATGTCTAGATGTATCACTGATTCACTCAATCCCTTCAAAACAATTAATCCACTATTTTCTGAAAATGTAATTTGTACAATCAATACTATATTAATTCTTATATAAATAGCAGTGCATAGATTTAGTTATCACTTATTTCAATAATTAAAATGTATTGATATATTTAACTTCTGATGAGTATTATCCGTTGCTGATAGAAATAAGTTGCGGCATCACCCCACCCACAGCAGTATACAGGGCAATCCGTGGCTGTCTTTAAATAAATTACCTACCTAGTTATTTCAAGAGAAATTAAGTAAATCAACCACAGTAGTTCTTAAGAGTATTGCCTTCTGTTAATTTGTTACTTAAATTTCATTGTTGATGTCAAAATATTTGTGATTTGGGCAAGTACACGTCGCCCTGTTAAACTACTTCCGGTCCTAAGTTCCAGACTTGTTCAGTAATTTTTTCGTTCTGAGTCTTGAAACGCTCATTGAGTAAGCCAATCAGTTGGGGGTCTAGATCAACCAGGCGCTATAATTCCTGAAATCGCTTTTCTCGAGCTAAAAGAGCTGCGAATTCCTGACGATATTTACCGAGTTGACATCCTACCATCTAAAAATAGAATTTTAGGAAACCCCCCAAACTTTATGACGGTTTGTAAAATATTTTATTTACGTTATGTTTGTTGTTGTTTTTTTTTCAGATGATGGGGAACAAAATAGAAGTAGAAGGGGAAAACTGCATGAATCTTAAGTCATACATATAGTACATCTAAACAAACATCGGTCAAAATCTATTGTGTTGGTCAAAAGCTAGCTATAGCTTGTTTGATCCCTGGCCATGACACACCAAAGTTGTAAAAAGTGGTGCATGTAAATGTGGGCCTGATGTTTGAAATCATTACAAAAATAGCATTTCCCACTGTCCTGCTCCTCTATATTTTTTTTGACTAGCCTCAAATTGAATAAGATATACTTTTGCTTGAATTAGAACTTATTTTTCTATCTTTTTAATTTTACATGATATATGTATATATGACTATGTGATAATTATGATGTTAACTAATTTTGCAATGATTAACAAATATTTTACTACATTACTGCTTCCCTTTGCATAATTAAGAGATTACACTATAATAAAAACAATTAATTTTCCAGTTCCTTCAAGCATATAACATGTATGAGACAGAGTCATAGCAAATACTCATCCAAAAATGGAAGATGCACAACGGAAAGCCTTACGAAAGTGCCGGGTTCAGCTGGTGAATGACCTGATGATCGAAGACTTGTTCGATTTGATTGAATCAAAAGGAATTTTCACTCCAATAATGCTTGAATGTATAAAGGTTGGTGATCAATCTTCAAAATTGTCCTTGACCTTCAGTTGATTTTTATGTTGCGATGTTTACTATGCAACATATTGTAACCGATTGTGAAAATGACAATCCCAGATATCCAAATTCAATGCTCTCTAACTGGCAAAATATATGTGCATTTGTTTGTGAAGGCAGGAAAAATATCAATGAAAATACTATGAATGAAATTGTGTGACGTAAACCAGTGAAGTGCAGCAGTTCATGTACCTCTGGCATGTAATGTGTCCTTGGTTTTGCAACATAGGACTCTCAATCCATGGATTGTATGATATGCCTTATTCTTTAAATAAATGAGGCCTACACTGCAAAAAAATTCTTTTCTTTTTCAATTTAGATTAAACTTATAAAAAATTCTTTCTTTACACAAATCAACTTTAAAAAAAAGATAATCACGTTGTAAAAGCTAGATTGCTTTTTTTCAGTGAATCATTTGTATATTTAGTTTTCCAAATTATCTTTTTTTTTAACATGATGTTTCCCCCTAATTTTGACTTTTGCACTAAAATTTCCTAAAATGGAAATACTAAGGCTTCATTTCATTTTTGACAGAAAAAGTCTTGTCATATCAGTATGTAACTTATACTATTATTATGCCTTTTGAATCAAAAGTATTTGGTGATTTTAGAAAAACAAATAAAGGTACACCTAATCATGCATATAAGGTTGATATATATCCATGCTAATTAAGAAAATTCAAAAGAAGAAATTTGAAGAAAAAGATATACACTGTATTCACTGTCTTTCCTATTAAATCATTTTAGTAGGAAAGACAGTGACACCTGTGTAATTTTTAGTCTGATGTTTGAAACTGAAAATAAGTTTTTCATATTAAAGATTAGCATATTTCCCTTATTAGTTTTGCTGATGAAAAAAAGGTAGAAAACTTGTAATTTGACAATTCAATCTTTTGTAATGTTGTTATGAATATCAAATATTCTTTCATTAGTAATAAAACCATTTAAAACTTCATATCTACTTTTGGTCATTATTAATATACTGACTACACCTCATTAATTTTCAGACCAAAGGAAATCGTCCTGAAAAGGTTAGGACATTCTTGGACTACCTGCAGCGACGGGGTCCTGGGGCTTTTGAATGTTTTGTTGATTGCTTGAGAGAGGCTAGCTTTACCTTTCTGGCCAACAGTTTGCAAGAGGTACAGTATAGCATTTTGTTGAATAGACCTGGACTCTGAATATAGCATTATGATAGAGTTGCACTGTCTGTAGTCCAGAAGTGGATATCAGTTGGGTTTGACTCTGGCTGAGCTAGGCTCCAACCGGTTGGCTTACACTTGATCTACCTAGAGGATTCATATTAGAAATAACTATAGATAGAGTAAAACCTGTCTTAATCTGAAACAAACTGATGGATAAGGCATTTGTCGGATAAAGCAGGTCATTATAGAACATACCATTAAAATTGATAGTATTTGCTGTATAAACAAAGCATTTACAAGTGCATATGTTTATTTTTATAGCATTACAACATAACAATTTTATTATGCATAATATTATGGCATTAAAACATTCATAGTGTTGCTTTCTGTAAAACAAATATATGACTATCATAAAATCATCATATAAATTTAACATCAGATTTACTACATGTAATCCATAATAAAGAGAATATCCATTCATGTTTTTAGAAATTTGCATTAAAATTCTTCATCAAACATGCAAAATGTTGTATCCACTTCTGAAATCAGTACAAAATTAAAATCAATGACAAATGATTCACTATTGTAATTGCTTTGACACCAAAAGTAACAGTTTGCAAAGGCTGTGTCTTAAATGTGTTTCATAAAGCTGTATATTAGTTGTGCAATTATCACTGACGGGACCTAAATGGCCAGTTAACAGGTAAGACAGGTGTCGTTACAGTCAGGTTTTATAAACAGACATTGAATAGGAAAAATGGCAGGACTGACGAAAAGCGTCGGCTAATACAGGTTGTTGTATGGACAGTTTGCACTGTACTATATTTTTGGTCAAAGTCTAAATACTGTTTGAATAATATTATTCCAAGTTAGCACTTTGTGAGAGTACAAGTCAGTCAATCAAATAATAACAAAATAAATATTGAGGATCTGTAGGCATTTGATGATAATATATTTGTCAATACCAAAAATGAAATCAGCCAAGAATTTTAACACCCAAATCTTTGATCCATATTGAAAGTATTTTTATGGTAGATGATAGTTTATCTATTATGATTATTATCTTTGGTTATTGACAAACGACACACACCTTCCCAAAGATTTGATGCCTTCGATTTATCACCCTGGTTGATAGGAATGCATGAGGGTAAAAGGCCTAAGATTTGAACCCTTTCAAGATATGAACGGCACGTCATCAGAACCTTCGGACGCATTTCCCACTCAAGAAAGCAGTCCAGAAATACAAGGATCACTCAGTGAACAACATATGAGTGGGTACCAGGAGAGACAAGGATCACTCAGTGAACAACCTATGAGTGGGTACCAGGAGACACAAGGATCTCAAGAGGAAGCCATGGTAGAAGCAGATGAGGAAGATGGTGAATCTCCAGGTTGGTTCCCAGTTCCAATCTCTATATGGTATATTACTGGAAACCAGCTTGGGATAAGTTTAAAAAAAATCTGAGGTGTTGTACATTCTTAAGATTAGTTTTAAGGTTTTATCTTAGCATAGAATAGGGGCCTTGTTCAGTGTCTTCTGATACTTTTTGCTGATGGTGGATTGCATTATGAAATCAAGGTCCCCATGGAAGCAAAATTCTTAAATAACCTTCCTGTACACAAAGTACTGGTCCAATCCAGGAAGTGTAGAGAGGAACTTAGAACAGTGTATAAGTTTGATTTGCAGTTGCAGAATATACTCATTGTAAGCTGCATATAAGTAATGTTTTAATATGACCTATCTAGACACAAAGTACTATTGTCAAGATGGGCTTAGTACATTGTATAAATATATAAATGTAAGAATTGTGAGCTTATAGTGTAGAATAGTGAGTGAATAGTATAGAATAGTGAGAAAAAATTGCAGCTAGACTGGGATCCATCACTTACAGGGCTCTAACTCAAGTGCTCTACCAATTTAGCTACAGGGCCACTTACACAATCTCTTATAATCATACACTTAATAAGTGACATCTTCAGGCTATTTTGTATATGTATTATTCCCCATTTTCAGGCATGGAACAAAGCAGAACCAGCTCCGGTCTGCAGGAGTCTCAGACCTATACAGGTTCCCAGCCTCACATATCTTCCCCTATCCAGGGAACCAGTCACTCCTGGTCCCATTCCAGTATTGAGAGAACCACCAGTACTAACCATGGATACACGGGGAATATTGATGAGGTAATTCAGTATTGAATCACTGGCCTTTGTCTCTCCTTACTTCTCTTGATAAATTTTCAGTGACCTAACATTTTATAATAAATATGTAGATTCATGTCTTCGAAATTGTAAGTTCTCTTAATTGAATGAATTTGGCAAGATTTCATTTATACTCCCTACACAAAAACAATGACTGCATTTACATTATTTGAATATTTTAAATCAGGTTCTATCAGTTCAATGAAATCATAAAGCCTTATTTTGATTCATACGTAAGAGGGTCCGGATTCCTCCCACATTAATGACCACATCGTGGTTGTGAGAGATTAAATTTAGTTATGATAACTTAAAAAAATAATTATTTTTTTCTTTTAATATTTTGAAAATGGACTAACCCAATTCATCAGTTAGTTTAAAGTGAAAAAGGGAAATCATGTGTTATATGTATTCATTGACCAGGAGTACAGGATGGAGTCCAATCCTCGAGGCTTACTTTTGATAATCAACAACCGTAACTTCTGTGAAGGATTTTCTAGCCGAGAGGGAACGGATGTGGACTGCGATAGACTGAAGTCACTTTTCCTGAACCTAGGATTTGGTGTTGATGTTAGACAGAACCTTACAGCCATGGTTAGTTTACTTGAATTGTATTCAGAAAGTAAAAATAAAAATAAATATTATTTTATCAATTCAATTTCTTGAATTGATTAGAAAATTACACTATTACACTAGTGTCTTGACAATTTTTGATTTGTGCCATATTTGCCTGCTCGGCCTGGTCAGTAAAAATTAGTGAAAGCCAAGTGGAGAATCAGAATATATCTTTCTTATTTTCTTGATTCATAATCTTATATTTTGGAGGGCTAGGCAGGGTGAGTGGTAATTTTAGGAATTTTACACCCCTGCATAATCCTAAGGGTAGAATCAACCATTTAACCCTTCACTTCACATAGACTCATTTTGACGCATTGGCAGACAGAGCAGACCCAGGTCACCTTTGTTAGCTCATACAATTTCTGCACATGGAGTGTGGCAGAGAAAAATCCCATTTTTAGCTCGACTATTCGAAGAATATGAGAGCTATTGTAGTCACCCTGGCGTTGGCGTTGCAGCTTTTGGTTAAAGTTTTGCGTGCAAGTTACTATCAACCTTATATCTCAATAACCATTTATGGTATTGACTTGAAAGTTTATAAATATGTTCAGGGGCATCAGACAACCAAGGTAGATAACTCTTGACTGAATTTAATATGAATTATGGCCCCTTTTTAACTTAGAAATTTTGGTTAAAGTTTTGCATGCAATAGAAAATTTGGTTAAAGTTTTGCGTGCAAGCTACTATCTAGTTTGTATCTCAATAACCATTCATGGTATTGACTCGAAAGTTTATGAATATGTTTAGGGGCATCATACAACTATGGTAGATAACTCTTGATGGAATATGTTACAAATTATGGCCCCTTTTTAACTTAGAAATTTTGGTAAAAATTTTGCATGCAAGGTACTTTCATGCTAATATCTCAGTATCCAGGCATGGGATTGATTTGAAACATCTTTAATATGTTTAGGGGTATCATACTTTCATGGTAGATAACTTTTGATGGAATTTATTACAAGTTATGGCCCCTTTTTTAACTTAGAAATTTTGGTTAAAGTTTTGCATGCAAGTTACTTTCATGCTTATATCTCAGAGTCCAGGCATGGGATTGATTTGAAACATCTTTAATACATTTAGGGGTATCATACTATCAAGGTAGATAATTTTTGATGGAATATATTACAAGTTATGGCCCCTTTTTTAACTTAGAAATTTTGGTTAAAGTTTTGCATGCAAGGTACTTTCATGCTTATATCTCAGAGTCCAGGCATGGAATTGATTTGAAACATCTTTAATATGTTTAGGGGTATCATACTATAAAGGAAGATAACACTTGATGGAATAGATTAAAAATGATGACCCCCCCTTTTAACTAAGAATTTTGGTTAAATTTTTGCATTCAAGCTACTATCCAGCTTGTATCTCAGAAATTGCTTGTGGAATTGACTAGAAAGTTAAGAAGTGTCTTCAAGGGCATCAGAAAACAGGAGGATAACTTTTGGACTGATGCAAATTATGGCCCTTTTCAAACTTTGATTTTTGGTTTAAGTTTGCATGCACAGTGTTATTGTGCTTATGTCTGAGTAACTAGGCATGGGATTGATTTTAGACATCATAAATATATTAAGGGGTATCAGACTATCAAGGCATATCATTTTTGACTATTATTATGTACAGGAAATGTGAAGGGCAAGAATTTAAATAGATTTCATTTGATTTACCAACAAGCATTTTGAATAGTCGAGCGTGCTGTCCTCTGACAGCTCTTGTTTCATATATCATTTTACGTTCAGTAAATTAATATTCATCAAATCATAAATTTGTTCATAAATATTCATGAGGTAAAGGGTGAAACCAGTGCAGATATATATAATGGTGCTTTGTAGGTTCAAACCTAGTTGCTGTGTTATGAGAGACTGCATTGTTATTATATGACAACATTTTTAGGGCTGACCACCTTGTTATTCTTGGTGTATATAGAGATAGAAGGAGGAAGAACTTGTTTTTGCAGTCTGCCCTTGATTTGCAAATTAATGATTAAAAAATCTAAGTGATATTGTTGTTTGCATTATATTGGAGTGTTTAGCAATAGATCTTCCCTGTATAAGAGTTAGGACTAAGATTTAATTTTTCACAATGTTTGTTTGTTTGTTGGGTTTAATGTCCCATCGACAGTATTTCAGTCATTTGGAGATGATGCCTACTTGAGACATATATAGTGCTGCCACACTGCAGTATCATGCCGTAGACATGTGGCATGATACCACACCCAGTCATATTATCCTGACACCAGGCCAACCAGTCCTGCAACTACCCTTTTATGCTGAGCACCAAGCAAGGGAGCTATAGCAGTACCATTTTTTACGACTTTAGTATGTCACGGCCAGGGATCGAACACACAACCTTCCGCTCCTGAGGCGGATGCTCTAACCACTTAGCCACCGGGGACAGTTTTTCACAATGTACAATGAAAGTGATTAGGGAGAGTCCTATAGGCTCTTTGGTTGGACTAGTACTTTACAGCTGGGAAGGTCATTAAAATTCCTTGCAAAATTTGGATCTGCAATCAGATGTTACCATTAGACCATGGTTCCCATGGGGATCTTGTTTACTGAAGCTGGTTCCCTGTTGATCTCCTTGCAGGAAATCAAGAGCACCCTGAGTCATCTGTCTCGCCACCAGCAGCTGCGGGCGGTCGACTGTCTCTCGGTAGCCATACTCACACACGGGTCAGAAGACTTCCTGTTTGGAGTTGATGGCAGATTTATTTTTGTAAGTAATGAGGTTTTTAATTTGTGTAGTTTGATTGTCATGCATTAAATTTAATTGAATTTTCTAAGCAGATATATATTTCTGACCCGAATAAATGCGACAAAGGTATTGATGTTGAAGTGTTTTTATGTTGACACTTGGAAAGTGTCATCAGGTTTAGGTAACTCTTGATTGAATTCATTATAAATTATGGTCCCTTTTGAACTTAGAAAATTTGGTTAAATTTTTGCATGATATTTATCATGTTCCATACATACATCATAGTAACCAACTACCAGGTATGTTTTTTTTTTTTTTTTTATACTCACTTAGATCTTCAGGGGCATTAAAAAACAAGTGAGATATTTCTTGATAAAATTTAATGCAAATTATGGCAATTTTTTGGAATTTGACTTTGGTTAAAGTTTTGCATGCAACATACTATCATGCTTTTATTTCTGCAGTCAGTCATGAAATTCATTTGACATCATAAAGATGTTCAAAGGCATCTCATCCTAGATATCTCTTATCAGAATTAATTTAAGTTATGGCCCCCTTTGAACTTAAAATTGTTTGTTAAAGTTTTGCATGTAAAAAATAAGCAGCGGAATAGTCGAGTTTGCTGACAGCTGTTATTTGTAAACATTATTTTATTCATTCCTAATTCCTTGAAGTGTAGAACTCATTGCTTAAAAACCTGCAATACTTTGCTTTTCATCATTTACTTGCTTATCACATTATCATCACTCCCTTTGTAACAGGTCATATTTAAAGCTCTAATCATTTCATAGTCAGGGCCATATGATGGGAAGCAGGGGAATTAATCACCTTTAGTGATATTTTAAGTTTTACTGAAACACTGTTAAATAACCTTGCTCTTTGTGTCACCTGCTGTAAGCAGAGCTGACACATAGGGATTACTTTTCTGTCATCTGTCCACCATCCGTCTGTCTGTCCGTCACACTTTTTCAGTTACACTTCAGCAAGTGACATACATTTTCCAAAGAACACTCTTGTTTCACCATACCCCTGGTAAATGAAGTTGTTTCTTTCTTTATTCTGACACAGGTAAATGAAGCATTCGAGCACTTCACTGCAGAGAAATGTCCTGCTCTGCATCATAAGCCCAAATTCTTCATAATAAATGCCTGCAGAGGAGGTAGGTGCTGAAACAGTTTGATCTTAAACCCAAATTTTTTGGTAATGTTTAAGACATCAGTACTGCAGCTCAAGGCATACACACTCACGCCATTGCATAAAATTCCTCTGAAAAAAAAAGTAAAAAAAAGACATGCTTGTAGTTTTAGGATGACACAAACATTGCTAACAATGAAATATGTCTTATAAAAGCATCATGAGTCACCTCCTGATTTTCAACTTTTTCATCAGGTAGCCAAAAACTACACATCTGAAAAAGCTTTGACCAAGCACCTTATATGTATTATGCATACAATTCAAAATGTTGCAGTTACTTGCAGTTACTCCCCTTTGACCACAAGTCTTTATTAAAAGTGCACAAAAAAAAAAATTGAAGTGTGGACAATAACATTGCCCTTGACACAATGAATCATGTAATTGTACTACATGTAGTTGAGCCATGGGCCAAAACATTAATAGTAAAATCATATAATTTGAGACTGTGAAGTTTCATTTTAATTTTAAGTTACTACAGTTGAAGCTGTATTACTGACCACCTGTATTAAGCAGTCAATCTGCATTTAGTGGCCAGTTTTGATATCACCATACAATAGTTTTGTTTCATGTTTAACCTTCATTTAGTAACCATCTCTGTGAAGCGGTCACTCTTTCTTGATCCCTTGATTTACTGCTAAAGACAGATTTGCCTGTATATCCAAAGTCTTAGTAACAGGTATCAGAGCCTTCATTATGAACTTGCCCTGTATAAGTGTTAAACCCTTATTATGCCCCCCATATACTTTGTATCTCGAGTCACATCCATCCGTCCATTGGTCAGTTCCACCGTCTGCCCATATATGAGATTTGTCCGTACTATTTCTCAGCTACTTTTAGTTGGATTTTGATTTAACTTTACAAGAATAGTAAGGACCATGCCTAGTTGTGCATATCGTAAGCATGTCATGATTTACTTGATTTTAAATTAGTAATGGCCCTTTATTATATTTTTTATGCCCCCCTTCGAAGAAGAGGCGGCATATTGTTTTGCAAATGTCGGTCTGTCGGTAGGTCGGTTCATCTGCAGGTAAACCACTTTGTTTCTGATTAATAACTGGAGAATGCTTGGGCCCATATTCCTCAACCTTATTAGGGTGATTGGTAATGACTAGTAGATGACCCCTACTGATTTTGGAGTCATTTGGTCAAAGGTCAAAGTCACAGTGACCTCGAATGTGAAAATCGTTTCCAATCAATAACTGGAGATTGCTTGGGCCCACATTCCTCAAACATCATAGGGTGATTGGTCATGACTAGTAGATGACCCCAATTGATTTTAAGGTCACTTGATTAAAGGTCAAGGTCACAGTGACCTTGAATGTGAAAATCATTTCCGATCGATAACTGTAGAACGAATGGGCCCACATTCCTCAAATATCATAGGGTGATTAATCATGACTAGTAGATGACCCCTATTGATTTTGAGGTCACTTGGTCAAAGGTCAAGGTCACAGTGACATCAAATGTGAAAATTGTTTCCGATCAATTACTGGAGAATGCATGGACTCTCACATTCCTCAAACATCATAGGGTAATTGGTCATTACTAGTAGATGATCCCTATTGATTTTAGGGTCACTTGGTCAAAATCAAGGTCACAGTGACCTCAAATGTTAAAATTGTTTCAGATCATTAACAGGAGTAAGCTTGGGCCCACATTTCTCAAACTTCTTAGTGTGATTGTTCATGACTAGTAAATGACCCCTATTGATTTTGGAGTTACTTTGTCAAAGGTCAAAGTCATTGTGACCTCAAATGTGAAAATCTTTTCTGATCAATAACTGAAGAACACTTGGGCCCACTTTCCTCAAACCTCATATGGTGAATTGACAGCACAGGTAGATGACCTGTATTGACTATGGGGATGGGAGTGGGGGGTGCATAGGGAGGCATATGTGTTGTTCTGACAACTTTCGATCAAAGAGATTTTGTCTGTGCTGTTTCTCAGCTACCTTAGTTTGGTTTTTGATTTAACTTCACAGTAATAATAATTACCAAGCCTAGTTGTGCATATTTTTGGCACATCATGATTTGCTTATATGTATTTTGTCCATGCTATTTCTCAGCTGCCTTGAGTCAGATTTTGATGTAACTTCACAGCACTAATAAGAACCAAGTCAAAATGTGCATATCATTGGCATATCTTTATTAGCTGGATTTTAAATGAGTTATGGCCCTTTGATGTATTTATTGAACTTTTTTTTCCTCACTATATCTTGGCTACCAATGGTCTGATTTTGATTTGTCTTCACAGCTCAGCATAAAAGGGTAGTTCCAGCACTAATAGGCCTGTTGTCAGGATAATGTGACTGGGTGTGGTATCATGCCACATGTTTACAGTGTGATACTACAGTGTGGCAGCACAATATCTGTCTCAAGTAGACATCGTCTCCAAATGACAGAAATACTGTCAGTGGTATGTTACAGTGGGGCTTGCGTTCATGTTGGCATATTTTTCGTGTATCGTGTGTGTATCGTGCGTTCTTTTCGTGACGTTAACGTGTTCGTGTATCGTGTAACGTGTTCCGTTTATCGCATCGTTCCTTCCGTGTGAATCGTTCCGCACGATATATTTTGAGTTCAACGCTTCCTTAAAAGCCAGCATTAGAATTTCAGCTTTTCAAAATCAGTTAAGTGGTTACTCACCGCATGGCAACATTTAACTGTAGATTACTTACGTTGTCTGTTACAATTTAAGTCTTATATCGATTCATGTTTAATAAAAATAATGAGTTAACTACGTAGAGTGTTCTCCCCTGTATTGTGTACGAAGGGAGATCACTTCACCTGCTGTAAGATAGCCAATTAAATCGTATTACATGTACATGCGGTTACCAATGACGCTTGGCGCGAATAAATATTGTTCAAAGCATAGGATCGTTATAGATCTAATAAATTCAATGTGTAACAACAATTATTTGTAATTTCGACACGATTTAGAACATGTGACTTCCTATTATAGAATATTCGTTGTTTTTTTTCGTGTGTGTGTGTATGTGTTAGTTAATGATGGTTTTATTTATAAATTGATTAATTGCCTTGTTCACTTGGGCGAAAAAAAACGAGTAAATCGATTAACCTCGCTACCGTGCCTATCTGCAATCGTTTGTTTCGTGCGGTCCGTGTATCGTGCATCGTGTATCGTGCATCAAACGTGTATATGCATCGTTCGTTTATCGTTCGTTCGTTCGTGTATCGTGTAACGTGCGTGTATCGTGCGGTTCGTTTGCGTTTATCGTGCGTGTATCGTGCGGTTCGTTTGCCAACATGAACGAACGCCCCACTGTAAACCCATTAAACAAACAAAGAAACAAACATATTTATTGAATATTTATTAAACATTTTTTTATCAGGGATACATATATAAGTATATCAGAGCTCTGTCGGGTTTGACTGTGTTTTTATTTTTACCCTTTAACTTTATCAAGACTGTGTGACATGGTAACAGTAACTGTGACAAATCGGTATCTGGAGGTATTCATCATTTTGAGAGATAATTCATGTAGTTCTTATAAATCTGCAATATCTTTATTTTTATGTTTAATGGTTTAATAATATGTGCACGAGACTCAAGGCCTCTTTATGTGGTTTAAATTATTTCAGGAGGATCAGGCAAGGGTAATTGTTGTTTAGCACTGTTTGAGGATTTTATTGTTGATTGAATGCAGTAGAATTACCCTAGCTGCTGTAACTGTTTTTTCATCAAACTTTTGAACCCTTTACTGCTATTACATAGCTTGATGCATCAGGTCATATCATCAAAGAGCCATTTCTCAAGGGTCTGAGAGGCCTTGTGCTTAAAAGACATTGTAAAAGACTGCTCAGAGATCTTATTAAGTTGAACATGATAATCATATTTTAGTTTAAATTATTTTCGATATTTCTGAGAACTTGGGACCAGCCCTGTGTTTTCATAAATAAAAATGGTACTTAAGTATGCTTTTCATACACAAACTATGCCCGTTAGTTTCAATATGGATTTGAGTATGACACTCAAATTTGAGCCTGAGATAGTACTTAAGTATTTTCAAGAACACAGGGGCAGAGATCAGAGGTTCTGAGAAGTAGTGTACAGTATAAAACATGATCAGCTTGCAAGTCACTTACAGGTTAAGCTGGTTTGTTACTAGTTATATAGGATATTTTTCAACTGGTAATGGATTAATTAAGATGACTTTTGACTGTGGTTAAGTGACCAAAAGTATTGATTAACTTTGAAATATCAAACTGATACCACTAGTCATATTACAAAAATAAAAAATATATATTGCTTATTATTTATTTGTACATTTACATGTTGAATAGACTGTTATAAGTGAAGGTATATCCCCTTTTAACTCCCCATGGCTTTGCAATTCTATCTGATAGGACTTCAGTTTGTGAAAGAAACTGCTGGTTAATTGTCCCCCTTATCTATCTACTTTGCTCAAAAGTTTTGTATACTACAATGAATTTTAAGTACATACTGTGTTTAACATTTCATTCAAGGATAAAAAATATATCTCTTTTTTTGTAAGTACAAGGATTGGGTAAGTATTGTTGGTGGAATTCAAGCCTGGAATGTTTTCCTGATTTCTCATAATATTTTGAAAATTAAAGAGTTGGTGTAGAGCCTTTAAATGGGAAATGGGTTTTTACAGTATTTATTATCAACATTTAGGTGTTAATGTTTGAATGCTTTGATAGAGGTGAAGCAGAAGTTGGCATTGTTTTGTTTGCAATTAATGCAAAATGTTATTTTATATTACATTTGAAATGTTTGTAATTTCTATTTTAAAGAAGTAAAATAAATATAAGCATTTCATGATTATGTATTATTAGTTATTTACAGCATTAACTATACTTTGCTTTTACATAGCTTATTAAATTGCAATATCTAATTTCAACACATTGATTGAAGAAAGAGTGAAAAATATTTGGAAATGATACATAATTTTGTAACCCACATGAAATTATAACATGGAGAATGATCATTGCATCTAGGTATATGCCAATGGTAAAATAACTTCTTTTAAAAAGAAAAAAAAATGATCTGAATATTACACAAAAGTGCCACATGTTAAAAATGTTTACTTATCCGGAAAACAGAGTTGACCCAGATCAGGGTCGCCTCTTCTTGCTCATACTATATTATATCTCAGATTCTATTCAGTGTGCATGGCATAGATTAATCCATTGTTTCATCTTTGTATACTATTTTAAGTTTAGTAAATTGATATTTATCAATCCACAAAGTTATACATGAATATTCATGAGGTAGAGGGTAAAGATTGCCAATCGACATAACTCAATGTAATCTTATGTGGAATTATTTTTCTGGTTGAAGTGTACAACACTTTGTGTTGGAGTTACACTCCAACGCTTGGCACTCATTTTATAAGGAAAGATCTAGGACATGACTGGGTGCAGGGATTTATGCATAGTTATATCTGTCCCCCATGGATAAAGTCCCTACGTTTGTGTAATACATGTCAAGGGGTCAGAGCAAAATGAAGCTAAGTGCTTATATAAATATATGCATTATGCCTAGCCATTAAAGTGTTGTATTAGTTCAATACCTTGATTACCAAAATTTGCTTCCAATCTAATTCATTACTTACTTTTATGAAATATCTTTATATATGTCTATGTAAGAATAAAATATCTTTGAATTGAGCTCAATACCATTGATGAGACATTAATACCAAGCTTGTCAACAAACAAAATGTACATGTGTTTTCATATCAGAGAATGAAGACCGAGGGAGCCTTACACTGAACAATGAGTTCCACGAGACACATCCTGTGCAGCCTGATATACAGACTGTCCCCCCGGGGCTAGGGACTGCCAGCCGCATCCCCAACATGATGGATTTCCTGGTGGCCTACTCCACCATACCAGGTGGGTACCCTGGGTTTTTCCTTGATATTTTAAAACGGGGACAAATGACCTCTTGATATACATGTATATACCCCGGTAGGTAAAGAGAAATATTTTGAAATTAAAATTACACAATTTGAGGGTCAAAATGGGCAATACAGGAAAAACTCTGCATCTGTTAGATCTATCTCCAATGCACCTTTTAAGTCTATAGCAGTTAAGATTGAAACCTTGCATTTCCAATTCATATGTAGGTTAATTTCCTACAAACAATATCTTAATCAATGCCATGTGTTCTTTTGTGTAAACAAGGTCAACCATTGACTAACCTGTTTTAGCTATTGGATAGTCTGAGAGTATCTGAATATTTTGTTAACACTGGAAAGGTTCATTATGCTTCCCGAAGGGAGAGCATATAATTGCCGCTTTGTCCGTTCATCCTGTCCGTCCATCTGTCCAAACGTGCGTCCGTCATAATTTTGTTCGGAGCATAACATAAAAACTATAAGAGGTATCAACATGAAACTTCATAGGTAGATAGATCTCAATGAACAGAATTGCGGTGTATAGGAACCGCATCTCTGTTTTGCATAATTTTGGAGTAATTGCCCTTTGTTATTTTTCATACTATAATTTTGTCAGGAGCATAGCACAAAAAGTATAAGAGGTATCAACATGAAATTTCATAGGTAGATAGATCTCAATGAGGAGAAGTGCATTGTACAAGAACCACAACTCAGCTTTGCATAATTTTGGAGTTATTGCTCTTTGTTATTTAGCATTTATTCCTGGAGCATCCATGGGTTCTACCGATTCTCTTGTTTTATTGTAGCAGTTTCATGCCACATGTCTAAGGTCTGATCATGTACTGCAGTGTTGCAGCACTATATCTGTCTAAGGTAAACATATAGTCTACAAATAACTGAAATACTATGGGTGGGACATTAAACCCAACAAACAAACAAATAAATAACACTTTTGTGCAAGTGGATGTGGGGTGGGGACATTCTATTGGAGGTTTGTTTTGTATGCTTTAGTTGAATGTGGGAATATTGAAAAACCAGGCAGATATTTACATGAGGTTACTGTAAAACAATTAAGTTTGTGTTAACATTAAATTTTGTTGATTATGTACCTAAGGGAATTTCATAGGTAATTTTATTTATGGATCTTTGAAGTCTATATAACTATAAGAGACAAGTTTTTGTGGGGATTTATATTTCTGGATAAACCCCTCCACGAAATTGACAAAAATTAGTGTCCCATGAAAATTAATAATTTCACATTATACAATGTTTGCTTACTGAAGCCTATCATTTGACGTCATAGGTCATGTGAGCTGGAGGCATCTGAATGAAGGCAGCTGGTTCATACAGGGCTTAGTAAAAGTATTCAATGAGTTGGCACACACTAAGGATGTTTTGAGTATGTTGGTTAAGGTAGGTAACTCTACAGTTCCCTTCCATTCCATTCTGCATAGTTTTTAGCTGTATGATTTCACTCCCTTTATCAATATCTAATGTTTTCACTAGAGTGTATTTCTTCATTAAACCCTTTGCCTCCTATAGACATGTTTGGATGCCTTAGCAACTGGAGTAGACCCAGACTGGACAGATCCTTCCAGGAGCTCTCTATTCAGTGTCTCCTCTGTTTGCTGATGCAATATTGTAGCTGAGATTCACAGCAAAGAAAAATCTGTTGTTTTGTATAAACTTGAAAGTTCATAAGAAACGAAATACATCAAGTTATAAATTGTACATGAATATTCATTAGGTAAAGGGTTACTTTATACAATTATCAAGGTGCTTTTAACAATTTTGAGACTTAACCTTTCACTCATTCCTTCCAAGGATCTTTTCTTTTTTAATTGATTGTCAGTATTCCAGATTGTAACAGACATGAGAGCTATGCATAGAATATGTAACTAGAATAAAACCAAGTCAGCCTGCAAGTATAAGTAAACTGCAATCCTATTTGGTTTTTTTAATTGTTTTAATTTCCTCAGTACTGTTGTATGTACTCAGAATGCAAATTGCAGGCTGTATTTTTTTATGAGATACATGAATATAGTGACATTAAAATGCGTACTTGAATGGTTATGTTATTAAATTATGTGTATTTTTGTTTATTTTCTTTTTTATAGGTGAATAAGGAAGTGACACGAAACATCACAGCCACAGGGGTCCAGATTCCGGCTCCCCAGGTGATGTTGACAAAGACATGGTACCTGAACCCAATAACAGAATACACATCGTGACCCTGTTACACGTTTAGCTCTCACAAGAATCAAATGAAAACCATCATCTCTTTCAATGCCATCAGCTCCCATCAGCTGGTGAGAATATTTTCAATGGGACATTTTGCATGGCTTTCACATTTTTCACAAAAATCTCTGTGACATTTATTATTTGAAAGTGGCTTCTTTGAGGAGCTTAATGCGACATTTTCTGTTTAAATGTGGCATAGCATCCCCTCATTTTCCAGTCACAAGGCTTATGATATAAGTTTGTGTATATAGCATCCCCTCATTTTCCAGTCACAAGGCTTATGATATAAGTTTGTGTATATAGCATCCCCTCATTTTCCAGTCACAAGGCTTATGATATCAGTTTGTGTATATAGCATACCCTCATTTTCCAGTCACAAGGCTTATGATATAAGTTTGTGTATATAGCATCCCCTCATTTTCCAGTCACAAGGCTTATGATATCAGTTTGTGTATATAGCATCCCCTCATTTTCCAGTCACAAGGCTTATGATATCAGTTTGTGTATATAGCATCCCCTCATTTTCCAGTCACAAGGCTTATGATATCAGTTTGTGTATATTGCATATATTCTACCGAACATACAGTATTTGTGTTTAATAACATTTTTTTAGCTTGTTTGCTTTTCAAAGTAAAAAGTCAAGGTACTGTCATCACTCTGGTGTCATCATCGTTGTTTGCATAGTTGTGGTAAAAAAGTTTATCCTTGGCCATAACTTCTAAGCTATTAAACAGACAAACACTGGCATCTGAATAAGGTGCTGTAGTTGAGTTTATATATATTTTTTCATGGGGAACTAGAATCACATTTACACCTGCTTATCAATAATCTATGCAGGGTCATAAAATTCCTAAAATTATTGCTTTCCCTTTTTGTACTTTCCAAATTTGAAGAAGTAATTAAAAAAATACAAAGGAATGTTCTGATTTTTCACTGGCCCTATACTACTAATATTCTCTCACCAGGGTGAGTAAGCAAGTGGAATTTTACTCCCCTATTATGACAGCAGCCAGTTTCATGCTTTATCAATTCTGGTGATCAAGACTTGACGAAATATTCAGATTTTGTATGTCATATACACAGCTTTATATTTTCTAAATCAAGGGTGCCTGCTTGGTTTACCATATGGAATCTTTTGACGTTTCTTGGTAGCTTTTTGGTAATCATGGTAAAGTTTTAGCAATTGCAGGCATAGTTTATGTACTGATTATTATACTGTGAGCATTTTTAAAGCTCAATATGTTTTGTTTGAATTATGTATTTGTACTAGACATATTTAACAAGGAACGTTGGTACATCAATAAGAGTAAAACAATGATGTAGACTGAGCAATTTTATATATTGATTCATGTATACGCTTAAATGTATATAAATTTATGATATTTTATTTTTAATTGATTATAGTTTTAACAGAATTTACACATCTTGAATAGTTATTGCTGTTTTCCTCCTTTTTAAAAAAAAAAAGATTTTTTTTATTATTACAAACAATAACCAGGCACGTATCTAGGCATACATGAAATTCATCAGGAAAAGTGAAAAAAAAAACTTGTTTGTAGTACATATATGACATAGAAAGTACCATGTTAATGTATTTATGGTATAAGAGGGCATCATTAGCTTCTGATGGGAAACCCATATCTTCATATTTGATCCTGATGGAAGCATCGCTAGTCATATTTAGCGTAAAATTTAAAACCCTCCAGGTACAGCCTTGATAATCCTATGTGAGGTAAAGTGCTAAGAAGGTTTGTTGGTTGTTGATGGTGTGGATAGTTTATTAAAAATATTGTAATGACTTGAAATCAAACAAAAAATTTAAAATTTGAGTGCTGAATTAGGTAATGAGTCATTCTGATTTAGGACAAAGTTGTTTGGTGCTGTGTCTATGTGTACATGTATGTATATAATATGTAAATAGTTCAGACTTGTATAAAATAAGAATAAAATATTGTGCAATGTGTGAGCTAGAACACTTCTTCAAGTCAGTATGTTCCATATGCTGAAATTGGGGTTTAGCCAAGCTAAATGATGTCTTGACTGAATATCTGATCTTTTATGGTTTTCTTTTAGTTAACCATGAATCAGTCTGTCAGTCAATTAATAGGTTGGTTAACCATGAATCAGTCTGTCAGTCAATTAATAGATTGGTTAACCATGAATCAGTCTGTCAGTCAATTAATAGGTTGTTGCTTCATACTCACTGTGAAGCATCTGCAGATCTGACAGTTTATTTTTTTTTATTAGCTCACCTGAGCCAGAGGCTCAAGGTGAGCTATTGTGACCGGTCTTCGTCCGTCGTCCGTCCGTCGTCCGTCCGTCGTCCGTCCGTCGTCCGTCCGTCCGTCGTCCGTCAACATTTTGCTTCAAACGACATCTCCTCCTTAACCGCTTGGTCAATTTTGATAAAACTTCACAGGAATGTTCATTATGGGGCCCTTATCCGAAGTTGTTAAAATTATTTTGATTGGTCAAAAATCTAGGTCACAGGAGCTAAAAATAGATTTTAAAAATGAAAATTTTAAAAATCTTCTTCTCCGAAACCACAAGGCCTAGCCTTTTGATTTTTGGTATGTAGCATGATCTTATGACTCTCTACCAAGATTGTTCAAATTATGACCCTGGGGTCAAAATTGGCCCCGCCCCAGGGATCACGTGATTTAACATAGGCTAATATAGGAAAAACTTGAAAAATCTTCTTCTCAGAAACCACAAGTCCTAGCCTTTTGATTTTTGTTATGTAGCATGATCTTATGACTCTCTACCAAGATTGTAAAAATTATGACCCTGGGGTCAAAATTGGCCCCGCCCCAGGTGTCACTTGATTTAACATAGGCTACTATAGGAAAAAACCTTGAAAAATCTTCTTCTCAGAAACCACAAGGCATAGAGTTAAGATATTTGGTGTGTAGCATTGTCTGGTGGATCTCTACCAAGTTTGTTCAAATCATGACCCTGGGGTCAAAATTGGCCCCGCCCCAGGGGTCACTTGATTTAACATATGCTAATATAGGAAAAACTTGAAAAATCTTCTTCTCAGGAAACCCAAGGCTAGGTTAAGATATTTGGTGTGTAGCATTGTCTGGTGGATCCACCAATTTGTTAAATCATGCCCTGGGGTCAAATTTGGCCCGCCCCAGGGGTCACTTGATTTAACATAAGCTAATATAGGAAATACTTGAAAAAATCTTCTTCTCAGAAACCACAAGGCCTGGAGTTTAGATATTTGGTATGTAGCATGATCTTATGACTCTCTACCAAGATTGTTCAAATTATGACCCTGGGGTCAAATTTGGCCCTGCCCCAGGGGTCACTTGATTTAACATAAGCTAATATAGGAAATACTTGAAAAAATCTTCTTCTCAGAAACCACAAGGCCTGGAGTTTAGATATTTGGTATGTAGCATGATCTTATGACTCTCTACCAAGATTGTTCAAATTATGACCCTGGGGTCAAAATTGGCCCCACCCCAGGGGTCACTTGATTTAACATAGGCTAATATAAATTTTTAAACCCCTGGGGTCAAATTTGGCCCCCCCCGGGGTTTTAAAAATTAAAATTTTTTTTTAAAAAAAATAGATAATCTGAGATATTTGGTGAAAATATTGGCCCCTCCCCAGGGATCACTTGATTTTACATAGACTTATTTTGGAAAAAAATCTAGAAAAATTTCTTCTCAAAAACCACAAGGTCTGGAGTTTAGATATTTGGTATGTAACATGGGCTAATAGACCTCTACCCAGTTTGTTCAAATCATGACCCTGGGGTCAAAATTGGCTCTGCCCCAGGGGTCACTTGATTTTACATAGCCTAATGATATCAGGTGAGCGATCCAGGGCCATCATGGCCCTCTTGTTTTTTAGCTCGTCTGTTTCAAAGAAAAAATTGAGCTATTATGATGACTGGATCACTGTTGTTGTCGTCGACGTCTTGCAAAAACTTTAATGTAGCCCATTACTCAAACACATTAAAGGTATCAACATCAAACTTCGAATACATTATAATCATCATAAGGCCCAATTGTATACAAGGGGGGCATTATTCTGAAAGCTATATTTTCAGATATACGCCCCTTTTTAAGTTAGACTTTTTGTCAAAATTGCTTATTAAGTAGAATGTTTTGAAAACTTTGAAAGGTATCAACACTGAACTTGAAATACTTGGCAATCATGACAAGGCACAGTTGTAACACAATGGGTATTATTCTGAAAGCAATATTTTTGGAGTTATGCCCCTTATAACATAGAATTTTTGATAAAAAATTGCTTATTGATAGAATATTTTTAAAACTATCAAAGATATTGTACTCACTCTTGACATACTTGCTAAAAGGATAAGTGACAACTCAGTGATCAGTATTTTGAGAGTTACGCTCTTTTATCACATGAATTTGGCCTGAGCATTGCTCACGTGATGATTAAAATAGCAATACATGTAGTATTCCACATCTATGTAAAGCATGTACTGTAAAAGTATAGTTTGTGGCCTTGTTTTTGCTTTATTATCTTCTTATTAAATGACGCACCCCTTAAAAAACTACAGACAGGGCCTCTGTGGCCAAGTGATTAGAGTCACTGTATTACTAGGCTTCCCACAGCTGTTGGCGTGAACCGCAGAAGATTGTGGGTCTATTCTCCCAATTTCCCATCTGCCCTATACCCATTCACCCTAATTCCTATTCGGACTTGGTCAATTTGCCCTAAAAGTGAGTCCATTTGTCTTAAAAATGGGCCTGTTCACCTTAAATTAATTAATGGATTAGGGGGAAAGTGTACTTAGAGCAAAAGAACCCAATACCATCCCAGAAGGGTCAGTCGTATTTTTCATGTGAGCAATCTTTAAGATTGGCTTGTGTTAGGTCGATCTTTCTACCTTTGTGCCTCTGTGCACCTAGGGTCACACTTTATAAGTTGGACATCTCCTACTGTTGCAGTGATAGGAAACTCTAGCAGAACAATGTATTTTTTGTTATTACAAATAGTGTCAATCATTAATTTCGAAGGTAGATGTAGTTCTTTTATCTTCATCTGCACTTCATATCATGTACGTTAATTTATTTTCTTTTGTGAGACAAGTTTTTATACTTATATTCAAATCACTCTCGATGTTATGGATGTGTATGTGGTCGAAATAAACAAAGAGCAAGGATGTTTTGATGAACATGTATGGTTGCAATGTACATGTATTCTCTTTTCCACTTTTTGCCATGGATTTTTCATCCCAGCACTTTTTGTGTCACCTGCTGTAAGCAGAAGTGACACATAGGGATCACTTTTCTGTCGTTTGTCCGTCTGGCTGTCCGTCCCTCCATCTGTCTGTCTATCATGCTTCAGTAGGTGACACACATGTTCCAGAGAACATTTTGCCATTTTTAGCTCACCTGAGCACGTGTGCTCAGGATGAGCTTTTAGGATCGATGAATGTCCGTCGTCCGTCCGTCCGTCGTCCGTCGTCCACAATTTGTTCGTTTGCACTCTAGCATCTTCATTTCATGAGCAATTATCTTCAAACTTTATATCAATGTTTATGACCATAAAATCTCGGCCAAGTTCGATTATGGCTGATATCGGAACATTAGGTCAGGAGTTATGCCCCTTTTAAAATTCAAAAAAGCCAGATTTCACATTGTTTGCACTCTAGCATCTTCATTTCATGAGCAATTATCTTAAAACTTTATATCAATGTTTATGACCATAAAATCTCGGCCAAGTTTGATTATGGCTGATATCGGAACATTAGGTCAGGAGTTATGCCCCTTTTAAAATTAAAAAAAGCCAGATTTCACATTGTTTGCACTCTAGCATCTTCATTTCATGAGCAATTATCTTCAAACTTTATATCAATGTTTATGACCATAAAATCTCGGCCAAGTTGATTATGGCTGATATCGGAACATTAGGTCAGGAGTTATGCCCCTTTTAAAATTAAAAAAAGCCAGATTTCACATTGTTTGCACTCTATCATCTTCATTTCATGAGCAATTATCTTCAAACTTTATATCAATGTTTATGACCATAAAATCTCGGCCAAGTTTGATTATGACTGAGATCAGTTGATTAGGTCAGGAGTTATGCCCCTTTTAAAATTAAAAAAAGCCAGATTTCACATTGTTTGCACTCTAGCATCTTCATTTCATGAGCAATTATCTTCAAACTTTATATCAATGTTTATGACCATAAAATCTCGGCCAAGTTCGATTATGGCTGATATCAGAACATTAGGTCAGGAGTTATGCCCCTTTTAATATTAAAAAAAGCCAGATTTCACATTGTTTGCACTCTAGCATCTTCATTTCATGAGCAATTATCTTCAAACTTTATATCAATGTTTATAACCATAAAATCACGACCAAGTTCGATTGTGGCTGATATCGTACCATTAGGTCAGGAGTTATGCCCCTTTTAATATTAAAAAAGCCGATTTCAATTGTTTCACTCTAGCATCTTCATTTTTGAGCAATCGTCTTCAAACTTTATGGCAATGCTTATGACCATAAGGTTTCGATTGAGTTCGATTATGGCTGACATTCATCAATTAGGTCAGGAGTTATGCCCCTTTTAATATTCAAAAAATGCCATATTTCACATTGTTTACACTCTAGCATCTTCATCTTTTGAGCAATCATCTTCAAACTTTATGGCAATGCTTATGACCATAAGGTTCGATTGAGTTGATTATGCTGAATCATATTAGGTCAGGAGTTAAGCCCCTTTTAATATAAAAAAATGCCAGAAATCACTTTGTTTACACTCTAGCATCTTCATCTTTTGAGCAATCATCTTCAAACTTTATGACAATGCTTATGACCATAAGGTCTTGATTGAGTTCGATTATGGCTGAGATCCGTCAATTTTTTAAAAAAAATGCAAATTTCACTTTGTTTATTCTCTACCAACTTCAATTTTTTAACAATCATTTTTAAACTTTAAGACAATGTTTATGCCCATAATCTCACAATCGGGTTCAATTATAACTGATATTGACTTGTAAATTTAGGAGTTATGCCCATTTCACCATAAAAAAAGCCAGATTTCACTTTTACACTCAAGCATCTTTATTTCTTAAGCAATCATCTTTCTCAGGTGAGCGACCAAGGGCCATCTTGGCCCTCTTGTTATGCTTCAAAGGGAGAGCATATAATTGTCTCTTTGTCCTTCCGTCAGTCCCGTCCGTCTGTTATAATTTTGTCCGGAGCATAACACAAAAACTATTAGAGGTATCAACATGAAACTAAATAGGTGTACAAGAACCACAACTCTGTTTTGTATAATTTTGGAGTTATTGCCCTTTGTTATTTTTCATACTTAAATTTTGTCTGGAGCATAGGATAAAAAGTATCAGAGATTACAACATGAAACTTCATAGGTAGATATATCTCAATGAGGAGAAGTGCATTGTACAAGAACCACAACTTTGTTATGCATGACTTTGGAGTTATTTCCCTATGTTTTTTTTTTCATACTTATATTTTGTCTGGAGCATAGCCCAAAAAGTAAAATGGTATTGACATGAAACTAAATACGCAGATAGTTCTCAATGCAGAGAATTGCAGTGTACAAGAACCACATCTCTGTTTTGCATAATTTTGGAGTTATTGCCCTTTGTTATTTTTCATACTTAAATTTTGTCAGGAGCATAGCACAAAAAATATAAGAGTTGTCAACACGAAACTTCATTGGTAGATAGATATCAATGAGGTGAAGTGCATTGTTCAAGAGCTGCAACTCTGATTCGCATAATTTAGGAGTTATTGCCCTTTGTTATTTTTCATAATTAAATTTTGTCCGGAGAATAACTTGAGTTGATGTGCAGTACACAAAAGTACAGTTCTTGATGCTCAAAAAACAAAAACTCCTTAATCTCTGATGCCTTCTTGCTGCCCTTTGTCATATATATTTTTTTCCTCTGTAATACTGTATTATAATATTTAGTTGAACACCCTTTTGGAACTAGCATTTATTTTGAGAGCATCCATAGGTTCTACTGATTCTCTTGTTAGCTTGACTTTTTTATGAATAGGGGAGCTATTCTAGTAAACCGAGCATCGGCGTTGCCCTAACGATTAAGCTTTTTGTACCACCTCTTGTAATTACTAAACCCCTTGAGGTATTGTTTTGATACTTGGAATACTTGTATATGACCACCACCCCAACCTTTTTAACTTAGAATCTTGGTTAAGTTTTCTGTACCACTTCAATTTTTCACTAAACCACTTAAGTATTATTGATATTTGGAATACTTGTATATGACCACCACCCCAACCTGTAAGCAAGAGGGGATAACTCTGTCTTTGATTCTGACCAAATTATGGTCCTTTTTTGACATAGAATCTTGGTTAAGTTTTTGTACCACCTCACTTTTTCACTGGACCCCTTAAGGTATTGTTTTGAAACTTGGAATACCTGTATATGACCACCACCCCAACTTGTTAGCAAGAGGGGATAACTCTTTCATGGATTTAGACCAAATTATGACCCTTTTTTGACTAAGAATCTTGTTTAAAGTTTTTGTAAGACACTTTTAAGATTTATCGTTATTACTCTTTCTTCCTCCGGCAACTTTTTACATGTACGGACCATATCTCAGAGGCCACTCAACCTATCTTTACAAAACTTCACACACTTCTAGTCCTTGATGAGTTTTTTTGTAAATGGGAGGGGGGTCCTTTGGGGTCTAGTCCCACCCCCACAAAGATTTCCAACCCTGAATCATATACATTTTTTTGTTCCTAAAAATGAGAAGATTGAACAGTACTACTTTGGTGTCCCCCGAGGTCAGTCTGGGGTCATTCCCCACCCCCTGAATTCTACTTATGACCTTATATTCTATTTTGCCTTTTACTGCAATATTTTTCTATATTGACAACCATTAGAATAATCTAGCACGCTGTCTTATGGACAGCTTTTGTTAAGGAATTACTTTTCTTTCATGGCTAGGTTAGCTGCTGACAAACAGTATCTAAGCAAACCTATGTGTTCTTTTAAACCAGGCCAATCTTTGATCACATGGTATCCCAGTGTAGCTATTTGTCAACCATTGATCATATGGTATCCCAGTGTAGGTTTGGTCAACCAATGATCACATGGTATCCCTGTGTAGGTATTGATCACATGGTATCCCAGTGTAGGTATTGGTCAACCAATGATCACATGGTATCCCAGTGTAGGTATTGGTCAATCATTGATCACATGGTATCCTAGTGTAGGTATTGGTCAACCATTGATCACATGGTATCCTAGAGTAGCAATTGGTCAATCATTGATCACATGGTATCCTAGTGTAGCAATTGGTCAATCATTGATCACATGGTATCCTAGTGTAGGTATTGGTCAATCATTGATCACATGGTATCCTAGTGTGGCTGTTGGATAATCTGGTGACATGATTTGAATATATCTGTAAATATTGGAAAGATCTATTCATGTCATTATTTGTACAATTATAGAAGAGTAATTCAAGGACTGACTGCAGAATTTAAGTGCCTATAGACATCAGGCTAGGAATTTTTAGTTGGGGGAGTGGGGTGTGTGTGTAAAATTAGGAGTGAAACTGCACTTGATATATGATTGTTGAATAATAGAAGTTAATACCCATATGTGGGTTAACATAGACATTTTGGATGTTCAAGATAATATACAAAATGTAAATACATGTGTGGGTATG
>CM037794.1:21383827-21429761 GCA_021229015.1 Solen grandis
TAAAGAACTGCATTTTTTCTGTGAAAATTTGTTGTTTAAGTCATTTAAATCACTTTGAAGATGTAATAGTGGTACCTAGTATATTTACTTATATCTCATTATAACAAATAGGTGGGTTATGTACCGCGGTATACCAGTTTGATATTGAGGTATTTTCTGTGATGATATAATACTGCAATATAATTTTCTAATACTGGTATTTTCAAACTTAAGATAACTGCATTTTTTCTGTGAAAATTTGTTGACAAAAGTATTCTATTCCATTTCTGCTACAATTAGCAGACTGGTTTCAAAATGAAAGAAATTTTACTTGTTTTAGGTTGACGTGGTAAACAGTCAATCAGTATCATTCCAACTGCCAAATCTTCTGTAATTTTTTTTTTAAAATATTATTTAATTTTTTTCCAGACACTAAAATAAATAAATACATGATGTATGACACATACTCCCCTTATCATCTCCTCTCCTGTCACCCGAAATTTACAGTTTCTCACCCCTGATAAAACGCAAGTCGGAAGAGTGCATGAAAAATGCAAACAGACATTATAAACTATACCATCCAAGTATTCTGCATTCATTCATAATTAGGAGACATTAGAATGCATGTTGATTGGATAAAATGACACAGGTGACTGATTCCACCCCTTTTTTTCATCTGTTCGTAGCATGTGCTTTTCTTTAATTAATATTCAGTGTAGACTTATATACATGTACCGGCAACTGAACATTGTATTGTATATAGACATATACAAAGATACGATGGCTGAAAAAAGTATGCGCCAGAGGTCCTGACATTGATTCATGAATTGTTTAAACCCAAACGGTATTTGCTTTGTTAGGTAGGTTTGGCATATTAATAACCTTTTCAGTGTTTTTTGCACAATAAGTTATCTCTGTAACGCGACTATGACACTGTCTTCTTTCACTTTTGAATAACAAGTAACAGTGAGTAATCTAGTCAATTAAATCTTTTTAAATTTGAATTAGTGTCCAGTTTTTTTGTTCTTGTTTTTTCTCCTGCTTTACAGTTGTGTACTAAGTCATATTTATAAAGTCACTATGCACTAAATAACTGGCCTTTCATTTTTTTATTTTTTTTTTTTTTTTAAAAAGGTATTGCAATATGTCGAATTTTTCCTGGTAATTCTCATTCCTTTTAACAAATACATTTGCCAAACAATGTTTGAAAAAGTGCAATGCCATTCTATAAGCGGTATCATCAATGATTGTATTTACAGGTACCTATTGTGACATACACACTTATAATCAAAGAGTACACCCCACATTAACATTGCATGGCCCCATTAACTTTACAATTGAACTGGCATGCGACAACCGATTAAATTTACAACTGCCTAATAACACATGGAAACAGTATACCACAGTCCTACCTTGTCATGGTAATCTCTTGTGAAAAAAAATGTATGTGATTGATCAATAAACAAATTATTTCATCAAACATTCTGTTACATATATTAAAGGATAAATAAGTTCCATTTCACCCAGCCATTCCATGGTTAACTAATTCCATATTTATCTATAAAACATACAATATATGAATGTCTTCTATAAATAACATTATAACACAAAAAATATGGTAAAATTTGTTATGAAAAAAAACAAATCAATTTCATGAATTGTGAAATTGATTCCAACTGATCCGTAACATAATTATACTCAGCCATTATACTCAGTTCCATATCATAAAACATACTATTTAAGATACTTATAAATGTTTTCAAATAACATGAACATATTTAAGTAAAAAAGATGAATTAAGTCATACTGTAAAATATGACTTCATATGACAACAACGAAATCTGTGGATTCCATCTGCTCCGTTTCGTTATTATGCTTAATTTCTAAAACATGCAGCTATTATTATCCTCAAGTATTCAGTTCTCACCATATTGGTATTTCCGGGCTATTTACAGTAATGCAATGTTTCACCTTGAGTGTGACATAATTTTACAGGGAAACCATAGACAATTGGCAAAATTTATTGATCCTTGTTTTCAAACTGTTTTTTCATTGAAAATGTTTGGGAAACTGATGAAAACATTCATTTAAAATAGAAGTACCAATTTTATACCACTGTCACTAATGCTTCTTTTTATAATTTTTTAAAACACCTGTTAAACCTTACAATAACACTCGGCAAACAATGACTGATTTATGTAAATCAACATTTGTTTTAAAATAGTGTATGTTTGATTATGAATTCACTTCTCAAGAATCCTATGTACGGAAGTCATTTAGAGCCATAGTTGTTATTAATCTGATAGAGAATTTCACACTTGATAATCATAATACAACATGCCCTGTAGAGGGGGTTTTTACTCCCAAAACTGGCCATGTACCCCCAGAATTGTATGGAATCTCAATATGAAAGGACACATTCATACAAAATTCAGACCAATTTTGGGGTTTAAATTTCTGTACACATTTGCGATCTTAAATTCATCTCGATCAAAACAGAGCAGCGTTCATTCCAATGTAGGTCAACGTTGATGACATAAAAATTTACTAACAAGTTTTCGGGGTATTTTCAAATTAAGCTCAACATACTCAGTTAGTTAAATATGCATCAAAATTCCATTTCAGGGAATTAATGCGGTTATTATTTGACATTTATAGAGCCTTTATTTCGTCTGAGATGCTGATTTGGTTAATTTTTTTTCTGATTAGCATCCACGGTTTGAAAAATTTGCAACTTTATCCGGGAAAACTGCTGACCTTACACCCACCCCCTTCGACGATCATTTTTTTCATTTTAAACTTAATGACAGTTACCATTGATGACACATATGGATAATTAAAACATTTTTACACATATTCATCACAAAACATATACTTTACACACCTTAAAAAGCTTCTCGCACAATCTATTTTCCAACCCCTTAAAATTCATAACAAATATCCGCCATTTTTTTTTATTCAAATTAAGCCATCATGTGACTTATTATCCAGGTAATTGGTAACATTTAGTTTGCTGACTGCGCAAAATACTAAACCTATAAGTTGTATTAACTTAAATAAAAAATATAAATGGATTTTTGTTTGAAAATATGTCAATTTAAATAATTCAGATGAGTTTGATCTACAAAACAGCTAATCAAATACGAGTTCAAGATTTTAATGAAGTGGACGTGCATCTTAAACATTGTCCAGATTTTACACAAGAAGTCACATGATGTCTTAATTTGAATATTAGAGCATGGTTGACATTTGTTTTGATCATATGGGACAGCGAAAACAACTCGTCATATCACGTTCTCACGCGCAAACGGTGTAAAAGTAAAATACCCCGAAAACTTGTTATACCCCGAAAACTGGTAAGTCAACCATATAACTTGGAGGATACCCTATAACAACATGGAAACTTTGAGTGAGATAGTGTTTCTTGTTCTCATTTGGATCATTTATTTTTTACAAACCAATCTGTGTGTGAGGAAGAAAATTTTAATTTTTAAATTTTTTCATATGACACTCTTTTTCAGTTCATTATCAAGAACTCAAGATGCCATTTTTGAAATAATTTTTTTGACCCTTGATGGATTTTGAGTTATTTTTTTAAATTTGCTTTCAATTACCATTGACAATTTATTACATTTGAAGGGAAGATATTGATGCATTTGATAATATATTTTATATAAAAGTGAGGGATTTATTTGTTATTTTTTCTTGAAATAACTTGTTATCCTGGCGAGAACTGGATACTTCAGGATATATTCTTGGGCACTGAATATTCTTGGCAAGAAATGAACAATTTATGCAGATAAATTGCGTTTTTCAATTATCTTTACAACAACCTGAATAATTTTAGAAGTACCACGCGAAAAGACATTAGATCTAGATACTCCTCTGGGGAAAAATAACATCGCAGTTCAGCATCCCACCCACTGTTTTAAAATTCACGTGTTTTGCGTCTCTAGAATAAATTGAGTGACAACACCAAAAGTATGGAGGAAAATACTAGTTGTGTGAAACTTAATAAAATTAAATATTTTTCTCACCTGCGAATAAAGATATGATAAGCCTGACAGATTGTTCGCCGGCTCCGAGGGATTCACTTATCCTAGTTACGAAACCCGCGTTATTGACATCCATGTTTGTTTATGACCTTAAAGATACTGGTTCCCGTTTATGTGGGGCCTACTAAAAGCCGGTCTCCGAAAACGGCGAAGACCGGAGACCGTATCGGAGACCGGCTTTTAGTAGGTTATGTTTGTAGTAGTTCAAATACCTATATTTAGGTCTTTGAGTAGGTTAATTGATTGATGTGTACAGTTTTTATCAATTGCAAATTATAAATGCGCATTTTGTTTCAATTAGTTTTAAATTAGAATCTCTAAATAACGGTACTGTTATGCTTTTGTCCAATATGCTTACTAGTATTAATTGTTCCATGTACACAGAATACATTTTCTATCTAATATAAAAAGGTTAATGAGAAAAAGAGATAAAATTTATTTCAGACTCAAGAAGGAAGGGAACAACAAGACGAGGGCGGCTTTTCTAAAAATGAAAAATCACATAAAAAAACAAATTAAACTGTCTTATAATAAATACATTGAATATATTTTAGGCCTGGAAGACAACATAGACGACAAAGAAAAGAACAGCTTTAATTCAAAAAAACTTTTCAGCCTTATCAAAAACGCCAAGCAGGATGCAACAGGCATTCCCCCACTATTTGACAAAATTTCAGGTTCCATCAAATCAGACAACAGTGAAAAAGCAGATATTTTGAACAGACAGTTTCAGTCAGTATTCACTCAGATGACACCTATCTCACTTGCTCAATCTTGCTTCGCAGCTATTCGAAATATTAATACACAAGATTTTTCTTTTTACAGGAAGTACCCAATCATGCCTGAAATTACCATAAACATCAGTGGAGTGGAAAAACTTATATCAAATTTAAGACCAGATAAAGCTGCTGGACCAGACAACATCAAACCATTAATTTTAAAAATCTTTGTCAACAAATCTCACCAATCTTGCTAATACTATTCCAAAAGTCTCTTGATACAGGTACCCTCCCCAAGGTATGGACATCTGCAAACGTGACCCCTCTATTCAAGAAAGGAAACAAAGAAGATCCAGCAAATTATAGACCAATATCTTTAACATGTATTCTTTGTAAGGTGCTTGAACATATTGTAGCTTCAAATTTAACAAAGCACTTCAATAAGCATAATATACTTTATGACTTACAGCATGGTTTCAGAGAAAAACGTTCCTGTGAAACACAACTCCTGCAACTTACTGACCAACTAGCGAGAAATCTTGTTAATGGACAACAGACTGATTTAGTTCTTTTAGATTTTAGTAAAGCTTTTGACAAGGTCAGCCACTTAAAGTTATTGTACAAATTACAGGAACATGGAGTCAATAATTCAACCCTGTTGTGGATAAAATCTTTTCTCATAGGCAGAACACAAAAAGTCGTTTTGGAGGGAGGATGCTCATCAGAAGTCCCAGTAACATCAGGAGTACCTCAGGGATCTGTACTTGGCCCACTTCTCTTTCTGTTATATATAAATGATCTTCCAGATACCATAGCTTCTCAAGTTCGTTTATTTGCAGATGACACTGCCGTTTACCTAGCTATAAACAACAAGCAGGACTGTATTACACTTCAGAAAGACCTCGACAAGCTGGTGCAGTGGGAAAAGAAATGGGAAATGGAATTTAATCCCAGTAAATGCATTGTTTTAAATATTACTAAAAAGAAGAAAGCACTTTCCTTTGATTACAGATTACATGGACAAGCTTTAGAAACAGTGGATAATGCCAAATACTTAGGAGTTACAATATCAAAAGATCTCTCTTGGAATAAACATATTGACAACATTACTTCTTCTGCTAATAAAACTCTTGGTTTCCTCCACAGAAACATCCAGACAAAGAATAAGGAAGTTAGAGAAGCAGCTTACAAAACATTGGTTAGACCTCAAGTAGAATATGCCTCTACAGTCTGGAGTCCTCATACACAGACATATATAGATAAAATAGAAAAAGTACAACGCAGAGCAGTCCGATGGGTTAATAATAACTATTCTTATTACGACAGTGTCACCAGCATGCAGAAGGAACTTGACTGGCAAACCCTTCAGTACAGACGTGATGTCACCAGACTTCTTATGTTTTACAAAATAGTAAATAACCTTGTTGCTGTCCCATTACCTGCATATCTTGAAAGACCAGCGAGGATATCCCGCCACTTACACTCTTTATCTTACAGGCAAATTCATACTCCAGCTAGCTACTTTAAATATTCCTTTTTTCCTTATACAGTGATACTTTGGAACAGCTTACCAGAAAATATAGTCTCACAAAATGATCTTTTAGCATTTAAACAAAAGCTCCTCTCGTTTCAGATAGTAGACCGTCCCTGAATCAACAAAAAGATGTTTTTACCAGATCTTAAACCTAACATATTCACCTTTTTTTCAGAAAATTTTCTCACCCTAACAAAATTTTTATTTTAACAGTTTTATCCTTGCACAGACGCGCACCTGCCAGTAATACCCGAAAAGGGAGTTTGTGCAGTATATATAGATAGATAGATAGATAATCATATAAATCTTTCTTTCGCTCTTAATTGTTATCTTTTTCTCACTATCTCCTGGTAGATGCCCCCCCCCCCCCCCCAAGCTTCCCTGGTCATACATTTTTCTAGGCTATAAAATCACTTGATTACATCATAGTAGTGTTGTCTAAAGGAAATCCCCATCGTGGGCACCCGCATAACCACCTGACCAGCCAGACTCCTATTGTCTTATGGCCCCCTGCTGTTAATGTGTAGGTAATCCGAATCGGCAGTCGTCCATGACTGTGATAAGCATGTGTTTAGGGTACTGCGGACACATTCATTGATTGAGAGAAATTTACGTGTCGTTTGCCGAGCGATCTAACAATTGGGAAAAATAGGCCAAAAGTTTGTATCAGTTACAACTATAAACTATTCTAGGCAAATGCAATTTAAGAAAAAGCATAAAAATAGTTAAGCTAAACACAACAACTCAGCTGGACATTAAAATGTAATTAGCATCGAAACAATTTTACTAGAGCCTAAAGGAATTAATAATAATAATAAAAAACTAATTTGACGAAATCTATTCAACGAATTTTTTTAATTCACTTTTCTCTACATGTATAAAGTTTTAAATCTTGCATTAAAAGCGGACTAATTAGCTGCCGGCAGGTTGATGAACTTTCAGGTATGAAAAATTGCCGATTTGTTTTTGAAAAAGTTAAAAAGGTAATGATTTTTTTTGCTTGAGCAAACTGCAGAGTAGATGCATACCTATCGCTAGGCATGCAAATTAATCAGAAATGGATTATGTTTCTAAATGTCATCAGCTTTACTATTTTTACATAACTTTTTAAGTATCATTTTTATGAAACAAAATCCTCTAAACATTTTTCCTGAAAGGAATGATAATAATCTTAATGTGGTGTATTTTAAATTTATAAATAAACATGAATATGAAATGAAAGAATTTGAAAATTTCAATCTGCCATATTTTGGGACAATGTGTATGTAGATTATGCATGATCATTAATTCAAATCAAATCCAGGTAATCATCATTGAGCAATGTTACTGATAAGTCATGAATACGAAATACTAATGCACAGAAATCACAATTTATGTTCGAAATAAAACCAATATTAAAGATTTTATATTAAATATCAACAACTTTTATTACTGAATATCGTTTGTTTTGTCACTGATTTTAAACAAAACTGTGTTTTACAATGTTGAGTCTAAAACTGATGACTCTTCAGGGCATTCACTAATTGATAGTGTACACAAGTCACTTCTTTTCTTTTTTTTCTTTTTTTTTTGGGGGGGGGGGGGGGGGGGGGGGGGTCCAAAAAGCACTTTTTTTATGCCAGTCTACCCCACCCCTTTACTACCGTCATTTTTTTTAAATACAACTGTAGTCAAATACTATTGTACAGTAATTAATTAAAAAAACAAAAAAACAAAAAACATGGCTTTGCGAAGGTAAAATATAAAATTATATCGCTCAAGGCTCAGTCCCACTTGACATTTTTTGCCTAGGGGATGCACTTCCGATGGAAATTGATGAACCTCAGGCGGCGTCGGGAACAGGTTCCCCTGTGTCCCGCGGAAGCTTCGAAAGCGTTGCGAGCCATGTAGAGTCATCGGGAGGCATCGGGAGAACTTCATTGTTTGCATTGAAAGTTTTCCCCTATATGTTCTCGAAATTTTATCGGGAAAAACAGGCCGGGGAAACATACGCATAGCTTCCCGGAAGATCCTGGGTAGCATTCACGGAGCTTCCGCGAAATATTTTTTCCTCCGAGGAACCCCCCCTAGGCTTCGGTGATGTCTCGAAAGTTCGGTGACCTTTCTGTGACACATTCCAGATCTTGTGATAGAATTTCCTAAGTATGCCTTACTTAATACTGTATATAGAGAGACCTTACTGTAACCAGGGTCTCTTAATACTGTATTTAGAGAGACCTTACTGTTACCAGTGTCTCATAATACTGTATATAGAGAGACCTTACTGTAACCAGGGTCTCTTAATACTGTATATAGAGAGACCTTACTGTAACCACATGACGCTGAGTTGGGTTGGTACTTATTACTCAGCAGCAGACCGTAATATAAGAGTATCTCAGCAGCTGATGAGGTTTAAGCTATCTTGAACGACGATTTGCCATTATTGGATGATTAAATCACATACTTCGGTATTAAGGGTTTGATATTTTGTCTTATCTCACAACGTGTGTCTCAATGTTCCTTAACCTTAACTAGTCGTGATCACATTTCCTTTGTCCCGGTATCTAGGTCCGGGACCCGGTGTTTCTACCTTGAAATGGACAAAAATGACCCGGTTAGTCTCACAACTACCTTCCTCCTCCTCGTGTGATCCTACTAGCAATTTCCTTCTCTCCCCCCACCCCCTTCTTAGTCGTTTTCCTATTAACTAATCTTTAGTATTATAATCTTAATATTGATGATGATGTTGTTACATTTAGACCCAATTTCCCTCCCAGTCACGGCATCAAAATTAAGATATGAATAATAATAAAACACTTTACATGCATCTTATTTCTTTTACTGTGTATGCTGAGTACATTTCAAGATTACCGGATATCATATACACGTGCCATTTTACTGTTCTTATTTCTCATGCATTTTTCCAGGAGTGTTACTGTTTATACGCATTATTATCAAATTGTGTCACCTTAAATAGGATTGCAAAGTAGGATAGCTTGCGGTAGGTCGGTGGTTCTACCCGGATGCTTCTGTGCATTCGGGGTCTTCCTCCACCTGTAATTAGCTGGACGTCGCTATATGACTGAAATACTGTCGAAGCGACGGTAAACTCAAATAGTCAAGTCAAGTCAAGTCAAGTCAAGTCAAAGTAGGTTATTCATAAACGTTTAAAGTCATGGTCTTAGTCCCATAATAGCCATATTCCATATCTTGTCACTGGATGGTAACATTTCTATGAAACTTTGTCACGTTGAAGACATCCAAAAATAAAAAATGTTTCACCGAGAGTTTTTCCAAGTTTTATTACAATCTGTATTAAAGATAACATTGAAGTCTATGGGAAATATACAATTTCTGTGAATATGAAAAACTGAATTTGATTTTCGAGATAAACACATGGTAGAAAAATGCATTATATGATTCTGTTTCAAATTTCATGGAAAAAATCTAAAATTGGAGAGTCACAGTTATAGTTTTCAGGGGAGATAACGCATGACAACAAAATTATCAAAGGGAGGTAATAAAGAACTTCTGTCACATGTCAATTTGCCCCTAAGATTTATATTGTTTGACATTTTAAAAGCTTAAATTGTGAAGTTATATGCATGACTTTGGTGGAATTGATGGCTATTAGGGTTCTAAGACCTTAAAATTCCTTCGGGCGAACGTTCGAATACTTTGCTGTAATCTAATATTTTCCAACGTAAATAATGCAGCTTTCTATACATATTGATAATTTGCTTCGGGCTACAAGAGAAAATATAAAACTTTATATAGCAGGTCATAGTAGACTGTCGCCTGAGATAAAAGGCATGGTCGCATAAAATCGACCACAACGAATCCACATTCAAGCGACTGTTGATACCCGATATTTTTCATTTTCTATGAAATCAAACGTAAACCTGTGAGATATAGACCATTTCACCAGAGGATCGGCAATAACCGATATAATTCGCTGACTTGAATTGACCAATCAGTGACTAAGAAGAAATCTCAAATGTGTTTTTATTTCCAGTTTAGCAATGTGTGGAATTATACACCAGCATGTAGATTAGATGTTCCAGGAGTGCTCGTAGATTTATGTAGGTTTAAGTCTCATTTCGGACTGAAATGGTCTATAGACAACGAAATGGTCACTTTGATTTAACCTAATCACAGGACCTTAGTATTCAGTCCAAAAAAAAAGAGACCTTTGTTAAAAGAAATCGACCCTCTCTCTATATATATAAATAAACACAAGGAATGCAATGCTTCCCATACCCCCTCCGATACAGGACTATTTATTGGGACATCTTTACATTTTTTTTCTGGTCCAGACAATCAAAAGGTTTTATCATCTCTAAAAATATATCCTAATGGACATAGCCGCCACACCCCAATCCCAGATTAGGTCAAACTATTGACCTTTCACATTCGCCTATAACCCAGTGATATGCTCTTCTTTACAGGGGTACCCTGAACACATAGTTGCAGCATTGACAGAGTGGTTTGCAGCGATCATCACGGCGATATATATCGGCACATTTTATTCCGAATTCAAGCACTTCCGGTTAACAGCACCGGAAGCTGTGTATACAGTGAAAAGGTTACCGTGATTAGTGACCAGGCATGACGTGACTACCTCGTGATGTTACTCTTCAAAAGTCAACTCAAGCCTGGAGGGAAACAGACAGAAAGAGGCTGACTGGTTTGGGGCGTATACAGACAAACGTATATACGCGTACGCTTTTGCACGCACAGAAACGGCAGCGATAACGGTCTAAATAAATAAGGAATAGTACAAGAATTATGCTGTGTGCTGATTTGTTTTAACGTCCAACCGAAATGGTGCTGCTTTGCTGTGATAGGCATGATCCTCAATAGTGTATACTGTCAGGATTTCTTAACACCAGGGAAGCCAGCCCTAGAACTATTCTACATGTGTATTATGCTTGTACGTGATATTATAGTTGTACTATGTAAGTTTCTGAGATGTGAAATATTTTAAAGACAAAAAAGATGTTACAGCCACATTGGTATGGAACAAAGAGATATTAAACATGCTATTATAGGCCTTTGGTATGGAAGGATTATCTGCCAGTTCACTAATCATGCTATTTAATATATTTTCCTTTTTCCATTCGATTTCCTGTTATTTTTTTAATTTTTTGTGTGTGTTTTTTGGTTTTTTTATTGTCAAGAATGTTTACTGTTTATTGAATAGTTAATTGAACGTTTGAATATGCAATTTACAATGAGTTTGTATGTAATACTTCAAGTCTGCTACATTTGTTGCAAAATGCAATGTCAATGTCACTTCAAAATAAACTTGATTGTCTTCACTATAATAATGGCAGTCAATGATATCGTCCTCATCCTGAGTCTAACGTTACCATGAACCGTTGAAATTTCAAACGAAAGGGCTTTCCGTTTGCTTATCTCAAATATGGAATACTGATCATTGAAGTTGTTTTACTTAAATCTTCTTCATCATAAATATGTTTAAAAGAATTTCATCACAATTTTATCTTATTAAATATAAATGATCTTTACCTAAAAAAAATGAAATGAAAGCTAAAAGCTAAGAAATAGACGACAGCAACAACAAAAACAGACAATAATGAAGCAATATATTAATAAATAGAAACCCATAAAATAACATTTAATAAAAAAAAAAAAACTTAAAATTTGAACAATTTTAAATTTTGTCTTCAAATATTCAAATACTGAAGAAGATATATTCATGAAATTATAAACATACGCCACTTTTGATGACGTAAAACATTATAATCATGCAGAAAATAGGCAAATGTTAAGACCATCCTCAAGGTAAAAAATGCAAGTTACGCTTTTCTTTGTCTGCCTGACATCAGTATTTTGTTTAGACTCGAATTTTGCACTCGAGAAATTTAATTACATTTATGGCAACATTAAACCAAGACATGGATTTGTAGCAAGAGCGTCACTTGAGTGTGCAGTCATGTGCAATTCCTATCAAAACAACGACTGCTCGATTGCTTTATTTAACAGCAACACGAAGCAATGCAGTCTGTTGGATTCTTACATATACCAACCAATCCTACAAAGGTTCTGGATACGAGAGTCTTCATCAGAAATGGGTACAGACGTAAGTACATGTATATACTGAAATACTGTTGATTATTTGGGGTTAAAGTATCATTGTTTTCCATTCTTTTATCACGAACCACCTTTTTACCATTTCATGTTTTATATTACAGTTACACTGCCATCGTCATGGGTTACACTATTTCTATTTAATTTTATGTTTTTACGAAACATTGTGGTGTTCTTAAAGTCATCCAAATTACAAAAACGGAGTCTGAGTATACCGGAAGCCTGCGTTTGTTTTGTACATATGAACGTTTCAGCAAAAAGAAGAAACCATTAAATGCCATAACAGCTATATAAAGATTGAATATTATAATTAAGTACATTAAAATTTCGATGTTCAAAGGATTGACAGGATGAAATATCGTTAGCCTCGGAGGAGTACTTTTTATAATGCTGTCCGCTATTGAACTAAGGAGAGTAATGTACTTTTTATAATACTGTCCACTTCGAGGCTCACTTGGAAAATCGTGAGTCTCGAAAGAGAATATTTTATAATGCTATCCGTTCCGAGATTGATAAACCTAAGATGAGGCACGGTGTGGAAAATCGTGGGAAGGAAAGTTCTTTTTATAATGATGTTGGTTTAAAATCGTGAGGCACAGTAGTGTAATTTTTATGATGTTGTCCACATCGAGACTGAGAATATACCTCGAAATAGCGCTTTCGGAAGAGTACTTTTTATGATGCTGTCAACTACGAGACTAATGGTATGGTTAAAAAATCGGAAAATCATGAGGCACACAAGAGTGCTTTTTATAAATCTGTCCGCTCCGAGACTTAAGATATAGATTGGATGAAGGGGGGAAAGGGGTTGTCCGCTCCTAGACTGAGGATATATTCAGAAAAGCACGGTTGTTAAAAAATTATGAGGCTTAGAAGAGTAATTTTATAATGCTATCTGCTTAGAGAGGGAGGACATACCTAGGCCGGAAAGTCCTGAGGCAAGGAAGAGTACTTTTTATAATGCAGTCCGCTTCCCGACTGAGAATATAGCTCAGATGAAGCACGATGGTCCTAAAAATCGTGAGGCACGGTAAAGTACTTTTTAGCTCGACTATTCAAAGAATAAGGAGGCTACTCTACTCACCCGAGCATCTACGTCGCCGTAACGGGCAAATTTTTGTACCACCTCATTTAATTACTGAACCCCTTAAGGTATTGTTTTGAAACTTGGCATACTTGTATGACCATCACCTCAACCTGTAGGCAAAAGGGGGGATAACTCTGTCATGGATTTTGACCAAATTATGCCCTTTTTCAACTTAAAATCTTGATTAATTTTTTCTCCATTTTAAATTGAAGGTGTTGCTTTGAAACTTTAAATGCTTGTTTATGACATCTTTTTTTCACATGTAGGGAAGAGTACATAATTCTTTCATGAATCTTGACTAAATAGTGCCCCTTTTTATGACTTAGAATCTCAGTTTAGTTTTTTCAATACTTTTTCACTGAACCCTTTGAGATATTGCCTTAAAACTTGGAATACATGTTTATATCCCTTGTTTACTTTTGATAATACAGTGATTCTTTTTTTATTTTACTGCAATATTTTTCTATACCGACAAGCATTATGATAGTCGAGCGCACAGACAGCTCTTGTTATAATGATGTCCGCTCCGAGACAGAGGAAATACCTCGGATGAAGCCATCGTCGGAAAACCGACATTCGCTCAATACGCTTTGCTTCTTAATCGACCGTGGGATATTTGGTTAGCAAAATTTTGTACTCAAGAATTATTGATTAGCCTTTAATTGGAACTTTGGCAGAGACAGCTCGGCGACAGCAAGGATCATTTGACCAATGAAACGGCGCGGGATTTTGAAAGTTAGCTTCTTTCTTCCATGTAGAGTGACTCACCTCCTTGCCTAAGCTTTGCGGTTTATCTTCCGGGAACAATGAGTCAGCTTTTGCTTTTGTTATACTTTTAATAATGCTGTCTGCTCCGAGACTTAGGATATACATCGAATAAAGCACGGTGGTAGAGAATCGTGGGGCACGGAAGAGTAATTTTTATGATGTTGTCCGCTCCGAGACTGAGGATGTACCTCGGATAAAGCAACTGTGAGGCTCAAAAGATTTCTTTTTATAAGCTTCGCTATGGAATAGGAGATTACATGTACTTTTAATAATGTGTCCGCTTTGGAACTGAGGAAGTATGTACTTTTGATAATGATGTCCGCTTAGAAACTGAGAAGTAATTACTTTATGTCCGCTTAGAAACTGAGAAGAGTAATATACATTTAATAATGCTGTCCACTTCGAGATTGGGGATATATTTTCGGGTTAGACTCGGTACTTGGAAAATCGTGAGTCTCGAAGGAAGTATATATTTTTATAATTAAATATTGTCTAGAGAGATAGTATGTGATATTCCTGATCATTGTGGTGAACCATGTTCAGAGGCCAAATATTGCAAGGGAATTATTACACATATACGGTATAAACATGCTTAATTGCACAAATCATAGTACAAATCAGTTTGATCCTGGACTTTTGGTGAAATCTGAAGGAATAAGCTGTTATGCCACCAGGTTGCTGGAATTTAAGCAGCCTTTCAGGGGCCGGACGTATGGTGGCATATTTCTGCCAGCCACTTATCCACTTAGCTATGTCGAAATTTTTCTGAAAAAAAAAGAAAAAAGTCACATATTCAGTTATTATCTGGAAAGTAGAAACTTTTCAAGTTATTCACTTAGGTATCTTAACAGGACTAAACTGTCTGTTAGTGCCCACTACTGCCAATCACATATTCACTTATTTTAATTGGATATCATGCTTTTTTTCAAGATAAATATGTGAAAAAATGCTAGTTATCCAAATAATTTGACTGACTAACTTGAAAAAAGGCGAGTGAAAATATGGCTAGCAGTAGTGGGCACTAACAGGCAGTTTTGTCCTGTTAAGATACCTAAGAGGATAACACGAAAGTTTTCTACTTGCCAGATACTAACTGATTATGTGACAATTTTTCAGAAAAGTTTCGACATAGCTAAGTGGATAAGTGGCTGGCAGAAATGTGCCACCATAGCAACAGACGGACAAAAATATCCTTACAATCCTTTTAATTCCCCCTGAAATTAATGTCACTGGGATAACTCACAATTCATTCTTACGCAGACCTATATATATTAATGTCATGATTTTGAATATAACGGATTAATTGGACTTATAGAAACAGGATTATTAGTTGGTTATACAGGACTGTTTGGATTACAACAATGCTATATATATATATTGGCATGCTCTAGCAGTCAGTCAGCCAGTCAGTCAGTGGACAGTTAGTCAGCACGTCAGTCTTCAGGTCTGTGATTGTATGGAATATAACTTGCTAATACATTGGGATATTTGTTTTTGATCAGTTTACATTTGTCGTGTGTTTATTCTGCCCAAAAAGCGTTACACACGTACATGTCTGTGTGTGTGTGTGTGTTATCTATACGCACGACTTTATTCAGTTTAGGAATTGACCATAAAGGCATCTAGGCCGTTAGGCCGATAAGTTCATGCTACCAGGCTGTTAGGCTATCAGCTCGTTGACTTTACGCCGCCAAGCCGTTTTCTTCACCAAAGACCCATAATAACAAAGATTGGCAAGTAAGCAAAATCACTCAAAATCACGCGTCAGATTGTCCAGATCTCGCAAAGTCACGTTTGCAAATATCTGCTATTCTATTTGACACATTTGAAAGTGATTCATATCTGGCAATAGAATAATACATTACCTTCAAAATGTTACAGGAGTTCCTATCTTTGTTTAATAGGTCTTTGATTTCACGAACATATTGTGGAGAGAAAATTATTTGTATTCAATTAGATTTTTCACTTTTATTTCTTACGTTTGACAGTGCTACACACAAGGATGGTAGAAGAAAACTTCAACTTCACAAGTGCAGCCGTGGCATGCCAAAGTTCGGCGGACGATTGGCAACCCTGGAATTTAAATCTGCGATGGCTGGGAAGTGTGCAGTTGTGGTTGGGTCACTGACGGCAAAACCTACGTCTGGGTCAGCGTGCCTTCTCTGGACTGTTACTCAACCAGACTAAGGACCTGTACTCACTGCTCACTGTACATTGCAGTAAATTTCTGAGAACTCACGATCAAACTTCCTCGTGTATTTCAGTCAATAAACACTAGTGTGGCAGTCTTTTCCGAGTACTCATTAATAAAAACTTTCACATTAATTGTGAGCTTCTTTTCGAGACATATGGTGATGTTTTAAACTAATCATTAACTAATCGCATTGACATTATTTCGGCTTATATTATCCATTCCATCGGGAGTACCTGTCGATCAAGAACAATCGGTATTTGAAATTAACTTTGAACTTTTCAAAATATACAGGCTGTTTTCTTAATAGCGATACTCAACGTGTGCTGCGCTCTTCGACCGTGTTTCTTCATTACAATAATAGCTTGGTATTCTTAAGTGTTTAAAGGTGTTTTGGCATCAAAACATGTCATTTATATAAACATACCTCTCTGGATTTCAAAAAGGCTTGTTTTAAGCTTGAATACTTGTGATGATAAAACTATATGAGATTTGATTTGCAAAGAATTTAAACATTAAACACTTCTCATAAACAGTGTTATTCGAATAAAGTTTAAATAGTGAAGTGGATATTCCAACTGAATGCAATGAAGAAATCAAAACAAACAAAAACTACAGGACCACTACATAGGATTGCATGCAAAAGTGCTCCCAAAAATGATTGTCGTCAATGAAATAATATACAAAGATATTTGTAAAGAGCTGCACAAAATCGAAAATTCAGTTAAAACCGATGCGGAAATGAGAAAAAAGTTATTACTTTTGAAATAGTTATTAAATACATGTAGTTAATATCATGATTAAAAACTAAAACGATTTTCCCAAAACAACCAAAATAAACCAACTAAAAACAATCATGGATAGTGATTTGAAATGGTCAAAAACAAATCTGTCAAATACAGAAGTAAGTGGGATTTCACTATATGGACATTAGCAAAATTTGAGTCGTTTAAGGTAATTTAGATAATAAGACACGTATTCGTTTTTACATTAGTTTAACACCGAATTTGCGATACGGTTCTAATATATCGGGTATTTATGATTATAAGAAGGTTATTAAATTGCACATAAAATTCTTTATATACTCTTTCCCAAGCAAACAAAACAATCAATGCATTTTATGGAGAGGTAGAGGGGTTTTCTCTTCCTGCGATAGCATAAAAAGAGCGCTGAAAAAAAAGAAGGTAAAAATGTAGTAAAATAGAGCATGTACATTCGTCATCTGAATATTATTTATGTATACATTGGGTTAATAGAATTGAAACAATAATTGATAATTGAATAATAACTTATACATGGAAGCATTTAAAGTAAAGTCCCTGTAATGAGTCCGGTACGTCTTGGATCACTTTAGTAAACCTCTACCAAGATAACAAAGGTACCCTAATGAAATATTAGGAAACCTTGGTTATCTCCGTGAAAGGCCATGAGGTTTGAATGTAGCGGCACCATTACAGGGACTGTACCTTAAACACACTTCACTCAAAACCAAGCTAGCAATATTTGAACATCGTATTCGCGATCAGTTAACATAATTATCTAATAAGCCATTGTCTAATTTACAGTACTTCTGTAATTTTTAATGTCCGTTAGATTTAGAAAATATATTTAATGATATTACTTTGTAAAAATATTTTCGAAAATTAAGATGTGTAACGCCTCAAGGCGTGTGAGCTCCTCTTGGTCTGCAAGCACACAGTTTGGGGGTTTTATTAAATAAATAAAACAAGGCAAAGGTTTTCGCCATTTACGAAAGAATCGAAGTGCGCAGGCGCCCCGGTGCAAAGGTGAGAGGTTACCCAAAATAAAACGTAGGGGTATAACTCTACCATTTGTGATGGAGCTTGCAAAGCAAAGACCGTGAGATGAATTATGATAATGAATGGTTAATATGAATTATATATGAATGCACAAACTCAAGTACAAGTGTTTAATGAGATTCTACCTACATCAAAGATTTATTCCCTAGCTCAATTAGAAAAACAAAAGTAAGAAAATAATACCAATATCCCTCTAGCAGTAACCCTAATGAAACGAAAATTTAGGGCAACTAAAGCATAACCAATTACACACACACACACACACACACACACACACACACACACACACTGTTTTTATTATTTTTCGCTTTGGTCAGATGGGCAAAGCAAATATTGGAAACTAAACTTCAATGAAATATTGACAAGGCTGATAATTTGTTAAGGGGATGCAATTGAACATACACTTTGTTTTCATTTTTCTTTTCTTACATCATTTCGTTTATTTCCACATACGCATGCCTATTTTATGATTATGATTATATTATGAATATTTTTCTTGCATTGCATAAAACTGTATATAACGCAATATTAGGGAAAACATCAATATATGTTATAAGAGTGCATTGCACATAAGGATCGGCTCCCTGTTCACACATGTTCACACCGTTTTAAAACTTGCCTGATAACGTGATAACTGTTGATACTATCTCATATGACAAGCTCTGAGTGTGCCATTCAGATTCAATAATCGTTACGTTACGTAATAATTAAGACTACTGTCAAATGATGGAGAGAAATACATAGGTTGTCTAAAGACGGGGGAAATAGTTTGCTGTAAGTAAAACATTTAAATATCCTTGATATACATGTCTGTTTGTGTTTGGGAACGTTACAGATCTCTCTCTCTCACTCTCTCTTATGTCCGGCTGTAGTTAGTGTGTACACATTGATTACGGATTCGATTTTTTTTTGTAAGAATCCAAGCATACAGGAATCTTAAGTTCTTTTCCTATGCACATGTTTCCTGTTGTATCAACTAACTTATTTCTAAATTGTATTTACCTTTACTTTCTCTATCTTTTTCTTCTCTTCAATAGAAAGAAAAATGAAAACACGGTAGTAAGTTATATACTCGTGACTGATGACTTGACCAATGAAAAGTATTCATCAATATAATTTATCTCACACCATACTTAGGACAATTCCGAACCAGAAAAAAAGTCACAGCTATATCTTGAGAATTAAATTTGAAGTATGCATATCTAACAATTTTGATGATAAGTGTATACATGTACTTAAAACAGATCTTAACATATTCTAAAGGCCATGTGGACTGGTTAACATATTATGACCAAACTCAGGCTGCATTCTTTTCAACTTTAATTATGTAAAGGTCATCAAATAAACGTCCAAATAACATCCAAATAAATAAATTAAAAACCATATTTTTCTAACACGAATCCATGAATTCTTATCCCCACGAACATGTTTTTTTCACGAAATTTTTTGCCCACGAAATAAAAATATTTCACAGTAATGAGTATAGGACTTTGTTTTTTGAAGAAAAAAAAATGGAATTTTATGCTTGTGATGGACGTTACTCTAAAAGTATTTGTATTACAGACTTGAAACGTTATGGAAATATTATTCAGGACACGAACTTGTGCACCTGGGTATTTTTATCGACCTTCGTTGAAGTTGACAGAGTTATGGGCTTTTGTTTTTGAAAAATAAAGAATTTTATACTACAGACTTGAAACTTCACAAATATATCTTTCAGGACATGAACTTGTGCACCTAGGTATTTTTATTGGATCTCCTTTGACAATGCCAAATTTTCCTGATATTTGAGCATTTGTCTTGTGTTTCTATAGTTATTGTAATTGTTAGAGTATAAAAGAAATGATGTTATGATGTAAAGATTATTGCTATAGATGCTCTCTTCTTCATTTGCTAGTGCATTTTAATGCCACCCACCAAAATGTGAGGCATAAAGATTTGCCTCTGTCTGTCCATCCTTCCCAAAACTGTGACATAGGTAACTCTGAAGTTGTTTGTGCGACAGACTTTAAACTTAATGGATATATTCCCCAGGACATGATTTACGCACCTGGGTGTTCGCCTTTGTTTTGGAAAATGTGATGAGTGGGGGCATCTGTGTCCTCTCTACATATTTCTAGTCACAGTTGAAAAATCAAGCCCCCTTTCAGACGTAATTAGATATTCAAGTGTCTCAGTAAATTGGATATCAAAAAGCAGGCGCCCTGGCCCCGGGGCACTTAAATGGCCAGCAGAAAGCCTTGATTATTTTCAATACATATAGACTCTCTCTCTGTATAAATATACAACCTTTCTATGACACCGCAGGTTCTGTTATAACGCATAAAGGCGACACCTGTCAATTATAGAACTTTTATAACTGTCTCTCTAAATCCCATTTGCCAATAAAGACAGTTTTGTTAAAATAAATACAGTCTTGGTAAATAAACATTTTAATAAGCCTTTATCAAAGTCATCATATTTTAGTACCATTCTTATCCCTTATTGTACATATGTATAACAGTTTTTTAATATCCACTGGAATAATTTTAGTGTGTAATAGACAATGTCACAGTCCGTCACCTGTTTTTACGATACTTGGCAAATCATTCCAACCATATTTTTTTCAACAGTACTTTGGGGCCTCTGTGGCCGAGAGGATAACTCAAATGTTTTGCATGTTAAAATTTCTATATCATTGTAAACATATACACAAAAATAAACGTTTAAAACTTTTAACACACTAAAGTTAAGCAACAATCCAAAAATACAATTATGAATGATAAATCAGGTTCACATTAATGATTTAATCAGAAGGACATGCACCATGTAGGAGATGGCGCCAGTATAATTCCATTAATCAATTATTACTGTGGAATCAGGAGGTCTTGGGTTCGATACTTGGCCGCAACATAAGCGGTACTTCTCTTGATCCATTGCTTGGGCTGGTTGGCTCAGTGTCAGGATAATGTGACTTGGTGTGTTATCATTCCACATATAGAAGGTTCCAGGGTTGGACCAGTACTTGGCGTCTTGAGATTTTTCATGACTGTCCTGGTCCCAGGGATTAGAACTTGTTTGATAACGATGTAAAATTTATTAAGTTTTAACTTAAATATGTTTACGGTGACATATATTATGGTGGCAGAACTGTAAAATACCAATATCTATGGTTTGCGTTTCGGCTAATATTAATAACAGAATGCCAAAATAATGTTATATATTAAACATATGTATTATACAGAACAATGAATGGCTAGTTGGGGCATTTGAGTGATAAGGGCATAGCCTGAAGGCAATTATCAATTAGACAGGGCTATTATCACTCATATGCCCCGACTAGCCATGTATTTTTCTATAAATATCTAGTAATTATAATTATTTTATAATTTTAGCAAAACTCCAATCTAAAAGCATGGACTTCTTGATTCTAAAATATAGACTTAGGACAGCAAAGAATTTGGGTCCATTTCTAACCTCCAAACAAATTTTATTGAAAATCTTGGTTTTAGCTTTAATATCTTGGACATTCATAATAACATCTGATATTGGACTAGCTCATTAATATCTATTGCCAGTAAATAATCAAAAAGTAACATTTATTGTTGATACTAATTAATAGAATTTCAAGTCATAAAATGACAGTGGAACCACCATTCTTAACCTAATAGTTGCGGTTCCCATCAAAAATATTATCTTATTTCCATTGTGTAAAACCTAGTATTGGGATCTACAACATATTAAATTCAGATTCTTGGTGTATGCTTTCGCAATAGTTGGTAGTTGATACATGAATGACTACTTTAGGCATAAATACAAATTATGATTCATAGACACATTAGTTAATGAAATAAACACATTTATAGACACGTACGCCCTTGACAAAGGGTTTGCTCAAAACAAGGATCATGAGCTTGAATAATAACTTAAGTTCTTTTCTCTGCCACTGATTTATGGTATCAACTGTAAAACCCTGTGCTTAAAGTGTTGTCAATATGTTATTTACTGCATTTGAATTTAATGTATGTGTCCGATGATCTATTTTGTGCAAACATGCATAAGTACATGTACTACCAATTGACTATTTCCGTTTCCGTCAATGCATAGTTCCATGACCCAGCATATCTTAACAATAGATTACAGTTAGATTTTGTCCCACAAAGACGATGTTAACAAAGGAGCACATGTCATTGTTTGTGGCCCAACCTATTATTATTCAAATAAAAGTTCGGGTCAGGGAACTATCCATTGTCTTTGTTATCAGTAACTTTATGAGTTGTCATGAACTTCCTGCTCTTGACCCTAATAGTTGTATACATCATCGTAATGCGCTTTCTCTTTCTCATTATGCGACGGTAATCAAAACGTCATTTGTTAGTTACCAAATTCACAAATTTGATGTAATCAAAATATATGTTATCAGTGATCCATACTAAATCACACATATAATTGGGTACAACTATTTTGACCAGTGCATTATTGAAAAAATAATGATAAAAGAATGGTCTAAAGTACATGATGTTAGGGAATCACCTAAAACAACAAGAACAACAACAAAAAACGGGATCAAATATATATTTACATGTGTTTCATTTTCATTGTACAAGGTATTCTTTGTTGTGTCACCTGTTGTATGCAGAAGTGACACACAGGGATCTCTTTTCTGTCATCTGTCTGTCCCATCTTTCTGTCCGTCTGTCAAACTTTTTCTGTCACTCTTCTTTATTCTGCAATAACTCCTGCTCTAATCATGCTATTGAAATGAAATTTAAAGGCAGAGCTTGACATGGGGAATTGTCATACACAAGGTCCATAACTCTGGTATATTTTTTGAGTTATTCCCCTTTTCATTCTCTCTTCTTTTTTCTTGCACTGTCACTTTTCTTTATCTGCAGTAACTATATAAGGAATTAACTTGAAACTTCATACATGAATAGAATGTGAGTAGGAGAAGTGCATTGACTAAGAGATTATCAACCATTACTTTATCTGGCCCAATTTTGGAATTTTTTTGTTGTCAAATTATGTCGGGAGCATAACTTTCTAAACTATATAAGGTATAGACTTGAAACTCAAATAAATAGATGGTGAGATTTGGAAGTACAGTTACTAAGAACCGTAACTCTACATGGATCAGTTTTTGAATTATCTCCCCTTTATTTAACAATTAATTTCTGTTTAGAGAATAACTAATTTACTATATACTTGAAAACTATACAATATATTGACTTCATATATAAGTAGATGACAGCTAGAAATAGTTCAGTAACCGAGAACCATAACTCCACCAAGTCTGGTTTTTGATTATCTCCCTTTTCTTTTTTTATATTTTTGGGGGGGAGCAAAACTCATAAACAAGACCGTAAGGACTTGAAACTTGAAACATAAAATGATAGCAAGTAGGAGCAATGCATTAACCACGAACCATAACTCTGCCTGGTCTGATTTTCTGATTATCTCCCTTTTTTATATATCAATTTTTGTCAAGAACAGAACTCCTGAACTATTCGAGGTATTGATTTGAAACTGAAAATTATTTAAATAGATAGTGAGTAGCAGGAGTGTAATGATTATGAAATTGAAATTTGTCGGGTTCTCCATTTTTATAATTTATGGAGGCCATACATTTGACATACTTAATCCAGTCATGGATGGCTTTCAGTTGACATTGGTTATTTGACATCTGACCTGCTCAGATGGGGGCATAGTGACTGTTTGTGGTGGTAAGAGTGTCATCTCAAATGCAGGAGGATGTAGGTTAAATTAAGATCACAGAATAGCTTAATATGGTACTTTTGCAGCACATGTGATAGGGATATTTCCTGACCTGGAGATGGACAATATAAGCGGGACAAAATGGCCATAAACGGTGATCGTCATGTGAAGAAGGACATATTAGGCAGTATAGGTCTATGTCTAATAAATAATGTCTGCTTGATGTCTGTACTTGTGCAGTGTAAATACTGACATTCGGTACATTACTATATGAATGGAAGACTGCTTTGATTACACCAATTTGCTGAAGAAGTCGGGCATTCTGACAGAGCAACAAAGTTACAGACCTCTCACAAACTTTTCCCTTCTTTACCAGGTACTTGAATTGAAAAAGCTACCCTACATCAAATTGTTGAAAATATCAAAACAAAAACATGTTTTTTCCTTCATAACAAAGTGCATATCACAGAGACTGCAAAAATCAATATTAAGATTGGCTGAAAATAACCAGGTGAGATTATATTTCATGATTGACCTCATCGCTGCTTTCAGAACCCTTTACAATCTATTTGTCCTGCAGATCTTGTCCCATAAATAAATAATAAATAAAGATTTATATAATTCTTATAAATGAAATAAAAAGTGACAAGTTTTACTTTTGAGTCTGAAGCATTGCATATGACCATTTATTTGTATGTTTACATCTTCAGACGAATTACAAAAACATGTAATGCAACCAAATTGTTGACATACATACAACTTTTAAACATGCTTGATGATATATTTAAACATAAACTGATTTGTGGAGCATTTCGTGATTCGCATGTCCCAATTTGCAGTTCGAATTGGATTGCCATGCGGATTGCAATCCACAGCCCTACGTAGTAATCTCCCTTGGCATTTTTACAAAATGGCGGCATTAGTAGTGAAGGGTGGCAATATAGTACCCTCGGTACCATAATTTTTTTGTACTTATGGTACCGTGGTACCATAATTTTTTTTTTTTTTTATGGTAGCGAATCTATACTTTAGTACCGAATGGTACTATATACGAAAACAGATTTATGGTACCGTATTTAATAAAAAAACATGTCCTACCTGTTAGATCTAACTAGGATGACTTAAGATCGGATAGAGTATGCATACCAAACATTCGAATGACGCAATATTGTCATGTTGACGTCATGTTTTATTTTTTTAGTTAAAGGAGGACCACTTCTTAACGTTATGTTAAAGGGGGAGTGACAATTGTAAAATGTCCTTTCGAGACATTTGGGTTGGCCATGAAAAGGGCCGTTTTGTTTCTTCTTTAGATTTCGGTGACATTGTCCACATCGTGCTTGGTTTCGGTGACATCGTCACTGATTACGATGACATCGTTTTCATCTTGTAACATCTGCTGTTGTTCTATGAGCATATGATCTTCATCTTCATCTTTTTGCTGTTGTCTCAACATCTCCTGATGTTCCATGAGCATATAGTCATCATATTCATCGTGTTGCATCATCTGTTGTCTCAACATCATCTGATGTACCATGTCTGACAAAAGCGCATGGTATTGTGTAATATAGTCTTGCTGTTGTCTCCACTCATTGCGTTGTTGTTCGATCAACCCCATCAATTCGTTGACAAATTCAATCAGTTGCTGAATTTCATCCATGTTTGTGCAGCGAGAATATGACCGAATGCTTGATGCGGTGCGCTTTTATAGCCTTGAGGTGGATTGACCTACTTTCTACTGTTAGCGTACACCAATCAGAGAACGTTATTTCGATTCAGTGATTTAATGATTCAAGTTTAACCTTGACCTGAGTTGGATAGCATTGCCTTTGGCCTTGACCTGAGGTGGATTGACCTACTTTTGTATTGACATATCAGAATTGTTGTAAAATTAAAAACATTTCAAGCCGAATTTGTAGTTGTGATGACTTTTTTTTGTAACATTTTTATTTTTGTAAACTTTTTATAAAACATTGGATCATACTTTAATGAAAAAAAAAATTTTTTGAAGGGAAATTGAAAGAAATGGTGACAATTGAGGTATATTCTCTTTCGAGACATTTGGGTTGGCCCTGATAAGGGCCGTTTTTTTCACAGAGTAGTGGTTACTCATGACTGTCTATGAGTTTCTTCAGCAGATATTCAACATGTTCTATGGTGATGAAATGTGCTTCAATGATATTTAAGATATCATCGTAGTATAGTTCATGAAAGTAACATTCACTCAATTTGGCTACGATACTCCTGAGTGTTGTTGTTATTTTAAGCGTACGTTGGTATCGGGCTTGTAGTTTAAGCGCACGTTGGTGTCGGGCTTCTATTTTGTCCATGTCAGATATGCAGTCGTTAGTTATATGTGACTTATCCATAGCACAGTCTGAAAACGAATGGCATGAATTCATTTCGTTTGATACTTTTATTACTTGATTTGACAATTGTAAAAAATGTCCTTTCGAGACATCTGGGTTGGCCCTGAAAAGGGCCGTTGTTTTTGTTTTTTCTTTACTTCTTACTCTTTTTGCTATTTTGTATGTCTTTACAATGGGCCCCAAGTCCATTCTTAGAATGGGATCCACCATCAAGCGGACGTTTGTTGGATGCTTCCACATTTTCTGGAATGAAAGTGATAGGCACCACCAGCTTGTCTGTTTTCAATTTGATACGGCATTCCACTTCTACTATTCTCTGTTGCAATTTGATGAGGTTGTTGTTCACCTCGTTGAGTTCCCTCAGAATAGATTGTCCAACATTATTTACTGGCTGCACTGTCGGTTGGTGTTGCATAGGTTGTTGCATTGGTTGTTGTTGCTGTACTGGTTGCTGCTGGTGTGGTGGAGGCTGAGGTTGATACGTTGGTTGGTAGCTGGGTTGGTACACCGGAGTCGGAGTGTACGACACTGATGCCTGGTTAGCAGCTGTCGTCAGCTCATATAAATCAGCAGCCTGTATGGCGTTGTTAACGAGATCAGAAGTTACGTAGCTTTCCATGGTTGGGTAGTGGGATTATGATACGATGCAGTGTGCTTTTATAGTCTTGAGACGGATTGACCTACTTTCTTCTGTTGGCACACACCAATCAGAGAACGTAATTTCCATTCAATGATTGAAGTTTAACCTTGACCTGAGTTGGATAGCATTGTCTTCGGCCTTGACATTGGGGTGGATTGACCTACTGACCTACTTTTTTCATAACTATATAAGTGTTTTTTAAAGAAGAAGAATGAAATCACAATGTCCGAACAAAAACTCTGGTTCGAAAAGTGTGGGGTGTGTTTAGAGGAGAGGGAGGAGGATATATACCACATAAACCAGTGTCGATGTCAGGACATTGTATGCGTCAGGTGCTTCACACGGCTTCAGAAGTGCCCGTTTTGTAGGGCACCCTATCAAGTGTATGCCTGGCCTGCCTGTGTTTTCGCTAAACATGGGCCTACAGTGCGCTCAGCGTATTATGGCATATGGTTTGACCCTGATTATTCAGAGTTAGTAGGGTGACTCCGAGTAATTTAGGATCACAAAAAAACCAAATACGGCCCTTTTCAGGGCCATCAAACTATATTCGAGAGGGAATATATCACAATTGTTAATGTGCAAGATAAACAACAAGAAATCAAATCAGTTTTAGCCTTTTATTGAACTCTATGAACATTAAAACAAACAATATGAACAATGCAAACACTATTAACAACAAGTACATAAACTACACTTTAATGAAAGTAGAATGGGTCTAAACTATTCGTCAGTAATTCAAAACACGCACGACCATCTCCAAACTTTGGTGGATGTTTAGCTGTGCATGTTTGTTGGTGCTGATTACACACTTGTCTTCTTGCACGTTTGTACAGTTCTGAATAGTTCTGGTAAAACCAACATCCCACATTGGAATCGTTCAAATTGAAGTGAGGTTGATCCTCTGTCCGGAATTTAGCTCTAAGCACCCGTGTTAAATCACATCCTCGAATAAGAAAATGCAAAGCAAACAAACAATATGCTCCACACACAAACGTGTTGTATCCTTGAAGTCTCATGAGATTCCATGTATAGGGTCCATGTCTTTCCAAGAAACGTTGAATGTCACGATGGAGTGGTTTTTGTCCATACGAATCAAAGTAGTAAGTCGATTTATCGTTGAAAAACACAACCACCCAATGTTCACCAGGTTGAGTCGAATTGTGGGTATTCACTATGTAAGCTTTTACAGTCTCTGGTCTACGTTGTGGTAGTTGATCTTTAGCACATACCACGGCATTCAAGGGAGCTAGAATTGGTAAATGATCCAAAATATACTGCAACTCAATCGTTTCCATTTTCCCAATCTTGTTTAATTCGTCCTGCCCATTCGCACTCAAAAGCTTCCAATGGTGTGATCTTGTTGGTATCTACACTAGCCTTTATATTTGCCCACATCTGATAAGCATCAGCTTTCTCAGCGCGTGTGAGATCCATGTTTTGTAGTTCAGCGTATCATCTTTCCATCACTTGATACATGTCCAGTTTTTTTAATGCACTGTTCAGAAACATCTCGACCCACTCACTTTTGCTGCTAAACAAACATATGGGATGTTGGGTCTGAATGGGATGATCAACAATGCAACCATAACAGTTTTCTTTCACGATATCAAAGAGGTGTGTCTGCAGTTCATGCACCACATGCTGGTTCAAACTCTTTACAATATCGTTTCGCCTATTCAAGTTGTAGATTTCTTCGTACAGTTGTTTGGCCAGCTGTTCTCCTGATTTGCTCATGGTTAATAGTCTGTGATGACTTCTCTGAACCCGTTAATCTCTATCTGACTGTCGTATTCGGCATACACAATCACATTGATGGGGTCACCAAGAGCTGCACGAAACTGAAGCTCGATTCGCAAGTTCCCCGTTTTTATAGGATGCAGCTGTCCCTCTTCTGATCCTTGATCTGGCGTTAAGTCAATGCCCCACAGTGTGTACCCCTGCATGTAATCGTCCATTGTCAGACCCATGGAGCGGTTTAAACCGAGTGATCCCGTGGCTTGATGCAGGGACATGTATGATCTCAAAATTTCTCCTGTGGGAAAGTTGGGCTGGAACGGCAAGTTGTGTGTCGTCTTTCCGTCTACACTGACTTCTAACTTAGACAAGTTGAAATGTTGAAAATCAAATGGGTTGGTTGCCAGATCACCGTTCATGTCTGTATTCTTTACCAGGCCTAGAATGATACGTTTGGGCAACTGTCCTTGAAATAAATGATCTTCGATCTTTGATCGCTGGCCTGCAGGAATGGTGAAAGTTTTCACCTCAGCTCGACGAATTGGGATCTTCATGCCATGTTGAGCGATGGTCTGGTTTAAGTTGTTGGCCACTACGGGTAACAGGTCAACAGTCCGAACATTGAATCTAGCTTGAAGTAACTGGATTTTTGCCTCTTCTCCAAACAGGCAAACACTGACTGGGGTTCTGTTGAGTCGCAGTCGTATCTCTACACCATTGGGAAGGTACTTGTCTTGCAAACACAGGTCTAAATGCAGACGTCCGCACATTTCCAGAACACGACTCTGGTGGATACGTGTTCTTCTTTTACTATATTCTTCATTAGCTCCCGCAACTGTATGCTCTTGCATATGACCGCCGTGTCAGGACTCCACATTTCTGTAGCGTAGAGCTGTGTTGATTTACTGTCCGTAGAATAAGACAGCAAATTCTCAATGTAGGCCCGGTACGCGTATGTGTCAGCATTATTGGTGATCAGTTTGTTGTTCAGGTACACATCAATACTGCTAAACAAGCTGTGGAAGAAATTATTTACTGTGGATGTTTCTCCATCAGCAGCCAGATTAGTGTCATCAGGTTGGACTACTTTGACTTTCAGGTACAAGTAGCTCTGGTTGATATCAGTCCACTTTTCTGATTGAGCAGGAATTACAAATTCAATGGGAGATGAATTTCTCAGTGCTGACACAGGATAATGTTCTGTCCACTGTGCATCTTGCATTGCTGTCATGGTAGGTGGAACATGTGACACATCAAGTTCAGTTTTGCTACACTCACAAGAGCCGTGTTGCATCATGTTGTTCAATCAAAAATATCTAACGGTCGCGATGAGATTTTTCTTTTTTTGTTGTGTCTCCTTGACGTGCTGGAAGCAGAATGATGTCGACGTTTGAAATCTCGAAGCTTTATACCTCTCAGAGTTTTCTGACCCACATCTTTCAACAATGTTTTACCCCGTTTTTTGATCACTGTCTTTACATTTTGGCCAGACAGAATATCTTTTACGGCTCCTATACCTTGTTTAAAGCCCTCTCTTTTCAGAGTCTGTAGTTCTGAGGTCACGATGGGTTTCATCATGGGTAAGATGTTGCTGGCCATTTTCTTGAACATGGAGCCCAAACCATATCCGACTTGTCGAGGTTGACCACGGTAAACTGGAATCATCGTGTCTTTCTTTTAAAATGAAGCTTCACCATCGACTTCCCGTGAGTGAAATGAACTGATTCCCCTGTGTCACCGGTTATATTGATACTGATCTCGCTGAAATATGATCTGCTGACAGGTATGTAGTGTAGATTTAGAAATTCAAAGTGCATGTGTGGATTAGCCCCTGCTTTTGTTTTTGAGTCAAATGGCACAACGCGTAAAATGGGTGCTTCGACATCCCCTATCAAAGTGTGTTCTGCCAGATCGGTATATACAAACAAATGGTTCATCTTCGTGAAGAGGTCCACACCGTACTTGAATCTGCTGTTGTCTCTGTCCGGAAACACCGCAGTACTTCCCTCTCCTCCAAGTTTCGTAAGGAGGGATGGATGAAGTTCCAAGCCGATCTTTGTTCCACTATTACCGGTAAACTTGACACGCTTTGACAAGCCGGAAAAATCAAGTCCAAATGTGAGGTTTCTTTGAGTTAAAATTGTTTTAGTGGCTTGTTTAATAGCCTTGTCCATTTCGTCAGTGAGATGTTGTGGTGACGCATAGATGCCTGCAGGAATACAAAGGGGTATTGCCCATTTTTTGCCTTCTAATTCACACCCGTTTTTCCCTTGTGAAAAGGCTGCCGCCAGTTCTGGATCTTTAGTCACGACGTAGAATTTTCCTTCCTCCTCTTCGATGTTTTTGACTTGTGTGGGAACGATCATTTCCACGAGAGCCACTTCCCAATTTTGTTTGTCGACATCAATGGTTTTTGTCAGCTTGGTTCTAAAACAACATTGTGTGTTGTTTGGGTACAATGCCATCGAACTATCACTGATGAGAGTGATGTAGAAAGAGTTCATGATTTCTTAAATTTTAAACTTGGGTTTGGAAGAATGTATCCGATAGAAGTACTCATCAGCATCAACCAAAGTTCACGATCTGGACTGTTGAGACACAGGTTCACTAATGACACGATGACGATGATAAAGATGATCACAATCTGTGTCAAGAAAGTGATTCTGTTGTTAGGTACCTCACTTTTTCTTGTCTGTGTACTGTTGTCTACCTGAACACTGCTGGTATCGGACTGAGACATGCTGTTCATGACGTTTATACTTTATACTAAATGCGATTTTGGAATCCAACTGTTAAACTTTTTAGGATATCCAAGCCACTTGACTTTCACTTCTTGAAATGTTTTACCGCCTACACGCCTTGTACGCCGATCAAGAACTGATTCCACTTCGTATAGCTCATCATCTTTTATATGTTGAATTTCATCCCTGTAGAAGGATCCGGCGATAGTTTCTCCAGCCTAGTCTTCAAGTTTTACGGTCAATGGATGTGTTCTGTTGATGCGAACCACTTTGAACAATTCCACTGTCCAGTTGGGTAGATAGCCTTTGGCAAATGTTTGCTTGGTTTTATTGATGCGCACTATAGCACCCACTTTCAAATCAGTTGATTTCTTATTTTTCTTTTGATGGTTGCCATACAATGTCTTGGTGACTTCATGCTCATTTTCTCTAGACACAGATGCAGGGGTACGTCCGATGCTTCGATGAAAACGATGATTGTAGCCATGTACCAATAGTTGCAGTACATCCACATAATGACGGGTCTTGTGATGAGTAAAATATTTCCACATTCTTGATTTAAGCGTACGTTGAAAACGTTCATCAATACTCGCTTTAGTTTCTGGGTTTTCAGACGTGAAGAAATGAATGTCATGCTTGTCTAGAAACTTCTGAAAGTCTGTTCAAAAATTCTCAATCTTTGTCTGTTTGCAAAGAGAGTGGTTTTCGGCCTTCTTTTAGAATAGACTGAAAGGCTTGGATGAGCGTCTTTCCAGTTTTGTCAATGATGGGTATTACCCAAGCATATTTTGAAAACACATCAATGACACATAGTAAGTAGCGATATGGTGAATTCTCTTTGTACATACGTTGCATATCTGCGAGATCAGCTTGCCATTGATGATCGATACCTCCTACCACAGTCTGTCGACGTCGAAATTTTCGTCGTATTGTTTTATGCAACGTGTAGGTTCTTTGACTTCTCAACCAGTCTCGCACATCCTCTAAAGTGATAGATTTCAGCTGTTTTTTCGCTGCCTTGTAGAGTCCATGAATTCCTCCAAAACTCGTAGGATTATCAGTATCATAGTACAGGTGACGAAGTAACGTGTCCTTCTTTAGTAGGCGTCCCATGACGAATGGGCTAATATCTCCTCGGGTTCTTCCTTTTTAATAGGTCTTCGTTTCTTTGATGTAGGTGGGTAGGCAAAACTATCATAAAATTCATCCTCCTCCTCTTCTTCTTCTTCATCATCATCTGGTGTTTGTATGAAATTCCATCGACGTTTATTGCCCACGACTTCTTGTTGGATGTTGACCTCTCTCAGTCCTCTAGAAAATTGTTCCCATCCTCGTGGATTTGACCCTTTCCGCTGTCGAAGTACATCATTGACCAGATCAATAATATTTGAACCTTCAACGGGTTTTCCATCATATTCTAACAGGCCATGTTCATCCCAACTTAAGTGAGGATGGTCTTTCAGCATGTTTAACAAAAGAGTAGCCTTTCGCCGCATGGTCGTTGGAACACTGTCTAGAATTTGATATTTCAAGGTCATCGGTTTTTCCTCTTTCTTTTCAGTCACTGTACTCGTTGTTTTCTCAGGCATGTGTGGTCTGAAGGGTTTGAGTGCTTTTTTATGTGACACTTGAAAGCGATGTAATACTTCTCCAAATTGTTGTGCTTTTTCTGACTCAGACAATTGATTGTCGTCAAGAACTTGATTCATTTCTTTCTGTAATGATGAAGTCTGACTCACTTGAGGGGATGGGGGGTAACCGAGGTCGTTGTTCCTTCTTCCATCGATTCATCTCTTCCAACAACCGAACTGGAACATAGCCCATCTTCTTCATATTTTCCGAATGATTTCACCAGCAAGAGGTATAATTGTTTTGGCTAAGAGTGGTGCAAGTGCCAACAAGGGTAGAAAACCACCTTTCTGATTGAGAATGATTTTCTTTTTTCGAACTGATACTTTCTTGGTCGCTAACTGTCGGAGGTGTTGTCTCTTAGAATGCAATCGACGCTTCTGAGCCTCTGACAGTGGTACATTGCCTTTTAAAATGTTGTGACAACATTCAGCAATACAATCCACCAATACATTTGGTGCTTCTTGAATAATCTTCTTTCGAAATTGGGGCGAGGCTTCTGTCAAAGCAAGCAACATTTTGCCATGTTTACGAACGAGTGGTTGTTTGCGCTTCATGATGACAAATGATGATGAAATGTTTGGTCTCTTTTATTTATACCACTGTTGAAGGGCTTGTAAAGCGATATTGCCAGCACTACTCAGTGGTCCTGAATTTCTCATCGCAGTAACGGCAGTAGGTAAAGGGGAATGGAGACTTGGGATTGGTGAAAATCTTGATGATGATGATGATGATGATGATGATGATGATGATGATGAACGCCCACTTGAAGAATTGGAAAGGTCAAACAATTGTCGTCGAACTGTAGGGTTTGGAGAAACCGTCATTGATCCTTGTGGTGTAGCCAACCCAGACCTCATCGAACTTCTATTAGAACGGGGAGTAGATGAGGTCAGTGGAGAGAATTGGGCCACAAGTGGTGATGGTTTGGATGTTGTCCCTGATGTAACATCACGTCGAATCAGTATGGGGGACACTTTTGGTGTTCCAGTTGATACAGAGCGTTTTCTTCTTACAGTGACAAATCGGTCATGAGGCAATGTCTGCTTCTTCCTTGTTTGTTTCCTTACTGGTGACTTGCGTTTGGTTGGCTGTTTTCGTGGTTGTTGTCGTGACCGTTTCCTGGCTGGTGACTTTCGTTTGGGTGGTTGTTTTCTTGCTACTGGACCAAATTTTCTCACAGCTTTGGTCCCGTTCCATCGAAGCAGGGTACGAATGATGGTGCCCCCAAGGAAACCTCCACCGCCAGGTTTTAAAATAAGTTGTCGTTTTGTGCTCAGATCCACATGTTGATCAGCTAACTGTCTTAAAATGTCTTTGTTGCGTTCCATAAAATTCATCGTCTGTTTTGGCACAGTTACTTTTTTCTCTAAGATGAGTCGTGCAGCTAAGGTGAACCATTTCACCATCTCTGTTAATCCTGATTCTACCAGCTCTTGTCGTTTTGTTGGGTTCTTTTCCCGACTCAACGATGCTAGAGCTTTGATCACTGTATGTGGTGTGTTTTCCATGGTAGCTGTATCCTAAATGATGATCGGGTGTCATGTTGCTGTCATTTATACTGTAGTGTAGACGATCGGTCCTCGATCTTCACCTGTTACCCACCGATGGAACACACCTGTTCTTAAACGATTCTGGTCGGGTGTTCTTGGATGAAAGTCAATGATAAGATATCCGTGAGGTATAGAGGTTGCATCTTGATACGCCATCACCAAATGGGGTAGTTGTATTTGGTTCGCAAGTGTTTTGATCTGACCTTTATCTCTTGTGTTTTGAAATAATACCATGTAGTGTGCATTCAAGCTGATGGTACGACTAGCCTTGGATTGTTGGAACATGTTTTGTGTGATGTAAATGACAGTTGCATTTCTATGGTGTCCCTTTCGTGTGAACCATAATTTAATTTTCTCCTCATCTTTTTCTCCTAACATATCATCAAATATGACGAGGTGCGGTAAGGTTGTATCGTCTACTATCTCTTCATCATCCTCAGGGATACCCTGAATGAATTTGATAGCTTCACGTTCTTGTAACTGTGCGTAGGCACTTTGCCATTCTTTGTAACACCAGACGATGTGTTGTGGTACCACATGAAATAAATCGGTTTTGTACTCAATAATTTTTTTTACAAATTGAGTTTTTCCTGAACCACTTGGCCCTGAGATGAAAATGTTACTAGGATGTTGAAAAAGTAAACTACTTTCCATGATGGTCCAAGAAATAATAACAGCATTGACATGACAACATTTTATTTTATACATCATAGCAAATAAACACTTGAACAACATCAGTCAAAAATGTAAACTATGACACACATCATGAATCAGTCTTTCTTTATTCATCATCCATTCCGGCAATATCATGGTATATCCCATAGCATTTAAAGCCATGCGCACTTCGTCAAACAGTTCCTCGGATTGTCTTAACGCCTGTTCTGATTGAATTCCAAGTACACGCACAGCCAACAACACAGCTCTACGCCATGGATTCCGAATTGGAGTTATGTTTTTTTCCTGTAGTGAAGTATTTCCCATTTTTTGGCTTCTCATTCGTCTTGCAAGTACTCTGCGTAGTATCTTATTTTGTAGGTGTCCCAGAGGGATTCGTCTCCCAACTCAAACTTTCTAAGTTGTTGAAATCGGGATCTGAAAGAACTGTTTACTAGGATTTGGCCTCGTTTGTTTGAATATTGCGGCGCACTGTTTACCAAAAATGTTAAACACTTATTCACAAGTGATAGGTTCTGGAGTCAGTAAAATGGCACGTATATCCTCTGGTGTGTCGTTCCGGTAGTTAATCGCAAATCTGAGATACATACGCTCATCAAAACGGTCCAGTTTCTCCACTGTATCAATGTTTAGGGTATCAATGTATATGTACCACACGTCAGAGATCAGGTTGCGTAGCAGGTTGTAAATGGCAAAAATCCGTTGAAAGACCACACTTTTATAGCTGCTTGGAAGATCACGCCCTCGTACATCACTAAAGATATCATAAACTTGGTTTAAACAAGAGGGATCCTCCATCGTCTGGTGAATTAATCTGTTTCCAACGCGCTGTGCCCAAGTAAAAAATAACTCGTTGCAAAATGCAGCAGGTTTCTTATTAGCTTCAACGAGATGTCTGTAGATCATCTGTTGCATTTCTACTGGTAAAGTGTTCATCGTGAATCTCCGTATGTTTCCACCACCGTTCAGGCTATGCACACGATCACAAGCCAACTGGTTATGACGGTTGGTAACCGTACGGCACTGTCTTATATTTGTCCACGACCACGCGTTTTGTATACACTGAGCGGAACGTCTTTGTCTGTGTCTCACTGATCACTTTGCGATTTCTATGTCTCTTGATTCGGGATTCATATTCGATGACAGTTTTGAAATGTTTGCGATCTTGTACACAGTCGACCATAGTCTTAAAATTGACTTTCTGCCTAGCATTGTAATCCAAAGTGATGCCTTTTACTTTGCATTTCTGATGTCGATTTCCTTTTTCATCGATATATTCATGCCCATAGTTTTTTGGCCCTAATGCCACGAATCTGACAATGCGTCCATGTGGTACTTCATCCGTCCACTTTCCCAACTGACTCTCTTCAATTGGAATGTTGTACTGGTCAGGGTCATAGATGTACATACAACTGTCTGTGTCAAAATACAGTACCCGATCTCCAAGTTTTTCCAACTGGGTGTAAAGTTCAAGTCGAGCATAGGACGTAACGAAGGCAGCTACCACTGGATTTGAAGATGAATGGGGTTGTGTTGCGTCTGTTTCATCCGAGTAATTCACCAACATGAAGTTGTCATGATCGAAAATCTCGGCAAACTGCACAGTGACATGACGGTCGGAGAGTAGGTCATACAACCGGTTTACCTTAGTCACATACTCAGTTTTGGTTTGAACATTGTTTTGTGCATTCTTTCCCCACAAGCAGTTCAACATGGTTTTGGCAAACGCTCTTTTTCCTTTGTTCTATTTCACGTTGTCAAGCCAGATACCCTCTATCTGAAAGTAATTCTGTTTAAAGCGGGCTTCATCATCTTCTGTTTTTACCCAATTAGGGTAACCACTTGCTTCTTGTTTCAATTTCAAGTATTTGTTAATATACTGTTTATACACATCTTTACTCCATGTGTCCCAGTGCCAGATGTGGAAGACGTCTACCAATTGGTATCCTACCTCAAGAGCTTTGGCTATTTCCACATGGGTCCAGGTACCTGTCAACATGCGTTTGTACAGAGTGTGATTGCATTTTTCACACTCTTCCTCAGCACAGGTACGGCACAGTGTAAAGATCATTTTCTTGTTACAGTGAATAGGTAGGACTGGTAGCCACAGGTCTTGTTGTGGCAATACACGACATTTGATGAGTCCCTTGTACATTCCAATGTTCTTTATATCAATCATCTCTTGACTTAAGATGTCGGGATGTCCCACGGGGTATGCTTTGTACTTGTTCACGAATGGATACAGTGAGCAAATGTCAGCATACTTAATTTCTTCCTTGGTGGTTGTATCCACTTCATGGTACAATTGAACGGCAATGGTTCGTCCACCAAACAAAGCATCCCGAGGTATAATAGGTTCTTGGAAGGGAAAGAAACGGTTCACAGTATCTCTGTATTCTGGTTTAATCTTGCATTTCTGATCAAAGTCACATTCCCTCATTACAACTGTGTTGTAACCTTGTTGTGCCAAGTCTTTCAACCGAAAGGTTGTGGCATTGTATAACTGCTCCATAGTTTGAAGTGTGTAACCGTTCACACTGTCTCTCCTTGGGTAACATTTTGGACATCCGTGTGTCCAGCACCCCATGAATTCGTATACGGTGTTCGTCTCTTTGTGGAATCCGTCAACGTAATAGGGCCCAATTTGTACTTCACCTCCATTTAATGCATGGCGAATGTGCTTATTCTCAATGGAAGCAGTTGTTTCTATCCAACGAATCCCTTTGATTGGGTATCGAGTTTTGTTTGGATACCCGTCATCAGAGATTACAGCCAAGGTCTTTGGAGGCATTGAATTTTTACGCCAAGCTTTGTTGCACACTTGAGCTAGAGTGGTCGCTTCCAGGAACGGATCAATTTGGTCACTGGCCAACAGTTCTTTCCTAAACTCTTCACAACCTCGTCTCAAGATGTCCACATCTGATTTGCAGTACTTTTGCATTTCTAACTGAAAGTGAAACACAGCCTTTTGTGCCACTTTTGCCTTGTACCATTTCAGAAACGCTTCTCTCTTGTCAGGTTTCATGCTGTTGGGTCTGTAAAAATGTACGGGGAGATAGTCTCCAATGTAGTCTTGGTATTCATCCGTGTTGGCATAAAATGGAAACCATCCTTTTGCCATCTCAGTCAATCCAAACGTGTCGGGGAAATCGGACAAAGGCATGTTGAGAAAACTCAGTGAGTCGATGAATCTCACTTGATGGGCTTTCATCATTAGAATTTTGCTTCCATTCATGATCAATTCTGGTTTGACTGTATCATGTGTCAGTAAGTGCCTCAAAATAAATTGTGCATCGTATCCTTGTGAGTTGTGAGCAATCACTGTGGTACCTTTGTGACTGGGTTGAAACAGCCATGCACAAAATTCTGACAAGGTGTTGTTACCACGAAATATTTTTTCTCTAGGCTCATCCAAAGCTTCGCATTTCTGACACGGGCTTTTCATGGATTGACACATGCAGTCTCCACAAGCACGCTGAGCAACACAAAAGTTTGGTATATGTTCACCCAAATCAAATCGACACTCAAAGTCAAAGAAGATGAAAGGTATAGTCGGTGACTTCATGTTTTCTGGTTCTTTGTACGTGGGGATATAACACTGATGTTCTGCATCCACAACTTTCTTGCAATACTTGCATTTTTTAGTGCCAGGACAGAGATGGTTCTTCTTTGTGCCCACAACCATTTGACCACAGGTCTTGCAATTCCATACACTTTCACAGATGTTTTTTGTAGATTTTCCTGGTTTCGCTTTGTGCTGATCAAAACATTTCTGACTATGAAATGTTCTACCACAGTGACCACATGGAAAGAATCCTTCTTTTGGGCATAGTGTCGAGGCGTAACACAGACAAATGTTCTTGCACAAGTGAGCTTCTCTGTTATTATAACCGTAGTTACAGTGTTCACAGAAGTAGCTGCATCCCAGGAAACCAGTGATTGATGTAATGCAATCATAATGTTTATCATGATGATAAATGTGAATCACTTTGCTTTTGTCTGTCAGAGGTGGGTGATTGAACAACACGTCCATTTTCTCAATTTGTGGCCACACTTTGATCACATAGTCTGGATAAAGGTGGGCTTGAATCTTCTTGTATTCTTCTATACCACAAGATTGATTTGGACTAATGCCCACACTATCTAACAATGTTTTGGCTTCTTGGCTTTGAAGTAATTTTGCAGATTGTCTCATCAAATTCCATCGCTTATTCCAGGCTGTATCGTCCGTTTTATTGAGTTTACATATCCCTACCACAATTGATCGTGCCAAGCACATACTGTCGTGAACATTGTCTATCTTTACCATACTTCGTTTGACTTTGGTCATGTTCTCAATGCTCATGTGCGATCCAAACGTTCTCTTTCTTCCACCACCTCTCTCAGGCATAATGACATGTGTCATTTCTAACTGGAGATGCCCGTCATGAATCTCAAACTTGTGGTTGCTTTGTGATACTTTCTCTATTTCGTTCAACAGCGTATCTTCTGAAATGTGTGTTGCATTCCCGAATGGAATGTGGATACCAAATGCTAGGTCAGGATGATTTATGGAGATACGAATTTGATCGTTGTCATTGACCCGTGCTTCTCTGTATAACTGTTTCACCATGTCATTGAAAAGTTGATGTGTAAATTCAAACGGTTTTTTATATCTTTCAAAAGTAACATCGTACACGTGGCCATTCGTTTTAAACCTTCTTGAAGTTCTCTGTGACCGTGGCTGTATGGAATAATATTCCCGTATATCATTCTTGGTCTTTTTTGCAGGTGACTCATCATCGCTGCTTTCTTCACTACTCGACATCGTTGTGATTATAAGTAAGTGAGCAAAGCTTTTTTATACATCTAAGCTCCGCCCACCTGATCTCAGGCCTATAAAGTGCGGTGTGACCCGTCCACTTCATCACTCTCAAACCTGATTCAGACTGCTCTCTTCAGAATGACCTGCAACACATTTGAGTTCTGGGTGAAAGGACAACTACAAGCTATCAGTGACAAGCTGATCAGACTAGAAACAGAAAGACAAGTGACATGCTACCGCTGTCAGGAAAAGGGGCATTATGCATCGGCATGTACGAAGAAAGCTTCAACACCTCAAATAGTACGGGTTTGCTACAGTTGTCATGAACCGGGACATTTTGTTTCTAATTGCCCAAAACCTGCAGTGTACTACAGCTGTCACGAACAAGGCCACTTTGCATCCGCTTGTCCTAAGAAAGGAATGAATAGTACTGTACCTACAGTAAACGCACAGGCGGACAGTGAAATGCAGAAAATGGACGTAGTTGAGACAGTGTCACAGACGGACAGTGATGTTGAGTTACTAGAGGCTGTCTCTGAGTTGGAGAAACCTACCGTAAAACCCAAGAAACGCAAGAGAAGCGTCAACACATGCATCGTGTGTCCTGAGGCTCACCCATCAACAAGCAGTACAGAGTGTAACCGACCAGCTAAGAAGCGAAAAATGTGACATTTCAACACTAGACTCGAAAACAAAGTTGTGTTATGTTCATTATTTGCTGTATGACCCACGTTTAATTCATTGTTGCTGTATGACACATGTTTGTTGTTAAACACAATAAAAAAATCATATGACAATTGTATTGGTTATCCTTTCTACATCATTGTAATGGTCCTGAAAAGGACCGTTATTTATTGAGAAGTGTCTAGCACTCACTCAAATACAAATACCGCCAGTAGTGCCTGCTGGCTTCTGGATATGCCAGGTAAAACCCTGACAAATCCGGGTACAATGGCAAAGGGGGTAAACTCGGATATAAGCTGACACCCTCTTCCTTAATACCCTCTTCCTTGACTTCTACTTTCTTCTCCTTTCGTGACGCCTTCCTTGCACGTTGGAATAACTTACGAAGGAACTTCATGGTGAAGAATGAATACATACACAGCATTACACAATTTATAGTCAAGAAAAAGTAGGTTAGTAGGTCAATCCACTTCAGGTCAAGGCCGAAGACAATGCTATCTAACTCAGGTCAAGGTCGAACACATCATTTTTTTATTGGATGAAAAAATAACGTTCTCTGATTGGTGTGCGCCAACACAAAAAAGTAGGTCAATCCGGTACTATAAAACAGTGCACATACTCTATACTTTATTATTCATGAGTGCAACATGAGACCATACACACGTATGTCCACCCCAGACTTGCTAAAATTGTTCCTCGACAATCCTAGCTATGAGGAACAAGAGAGCGACCCAGACAGCTATCACGACCGAGTTGAGGTGTGTGATCAATATCTCACTCTTATAAAAAGGGGAGATCTCCCTAATTACCTGTCAGTTACCTTTGAAGATGTACCATCTACCCTACTACAGGGATCGGGAGACAGCCTGAACTTCATAGGTGACAAGGATCTAACCCGTTGTCATTTGCATCTCCTTGCAGGATGGATGAAGAGATATGTCATGGGATGGGACTGTACAACGTGTGGTATGGACCACAATATGTGATGGGATGGGACTGTACAACATGTGGTATGGACCACAATTAATAAGAAACAAAACGGCCCTTTTCAGGGCCAACCCAAATGTCTCGAAAGGACATTTTACAATTGTCAATCCCCCTTTAACATAACGTTAAGAAGTGGTCCTCCTTTAACTAAAAAAATAAAACATGACGTCAACATGACAATATTGCGTCATTCGAATGTTTGGTATGCATACTCTATCCGAACTTAAGTCATCCTAGTTAGATCTAACAGGTAGGACATGTTTTTTTATTACATACGGTACCATAAATCTGTTTTCGTATATAGTACCATTCGGTACTATAGTATAGATTCGCTACCATAAAAAAATTTTTTTTATGGTACCACGGTACCATAAGTACAAAAAATTATGGTACCGAGGGTACCATATTGCCACCGGTACCATAAGTACAAAAAAATTATGGTACCGAGGGTACCATATTGCCACCCTTCACTACTGGCATTTGTAAATAGGTCAAGTATTACAGTGTTTTTGATATGATCCGTCATGATAAATTTTGGACAGATTTCAATGGAAGGGTGATCATTTGTCATTTCTGTAGCAATTTTTTTAAACTTTATGACAATGTTTATTGCCATAATGTCTCAGCTAAGTTCAATTATGGCTGATGTCTTCCCATTAGGTCAGGAGTTATGGCCTTTGAATGATAAGAAAATTCCAGATTTCACTTTGTGTAGACTCTATCATCTTCTGTTCTGAAGCAATCTTTTTCAAACTTTATGACAATATATATATAGCCATAATATCTTAGCTAAGTTTGATTATGGCTGATATGTTACCATAAGGTCAGGAGTTATGGCCCTTGAATGACAATAATATTCCAGATTTCACATTGTGAACGCTTTAACACCTTCATTTCTGAAGCATTCTTCCTCAAACTTTGTGTCAATATTTATAGTCATAATGCCTCGACTAAGTTCAATTATGGCTGGTATCTTCCTATTAGGTCAGGAGTTATGGCCATTGAATGATAAAAAAACGCCTGATTTCACTTTGCGTACGCTCTTTCAGCTTCATTTCTGAAGCAATCTTTTTCAAACATTATGATGATTTTATAGCCATTCATAGTCTCGACTAAGTTCGCTGATGGCTGATATCTTCCCATTAGGTCAGGAGTTATGGCCCTTGAGTAACAAAAATATTCCAGATTTCACTTTGTGTACACTCTTTCAGCTTCATTTCTGAAGCAATCCTTTAGGTCAGGAGTTATGACCCTTGATTGATAAAAAAAATACTAGACTTCATTTTGTGTACACTCTAAAGTCTTCATTTCTTGAGCAATCTGTAGAATTACAATTATTTTGCTGTTCCTCTGCATGGATTTTATATTCAGTATGACTATGTTAAAAATGCAATGAAAGCAATATTTCTCAGGTGAGCAATTCAAGGCCATCTTGGCCCTCTTGCTTCATATATTATCATCTGCTATCTTTCTATCTATTTGTCTGTCTATCTGTACATTTTGTTACTACAGTATATTTATTTCATGCTAAAAATATGTCTTAATTTCCACAGGTGTCTACGGAAGCACCGAGGGGACATGGTGTTTTTCTTAGTTATTAACTAAGAAAAAAAATATGGCTAACTCGTGGCCACGAATTAGTAACTAAGAAAATATAAAAAAAAAGTTCTGGCTATATCGTAGCCACGAGATAATCAAACGATTTGATTGGCTAGCTAACTCGTGGCCACGACTTAGCTATCTCGTGGTCATGAGTTAGCTGACCAATCAAATCGTTAGATGACCTCAATACTCACGATCTGATTGGCTAGCTAACTCGTGGTCACGATATTTTTTTTTCTTAGTTACTAAATCTGGCCACGGGTTAGCAAGAACCTGTGTTTTTTTCTTAGTTATGTCTCGTTGCCACGAGTAAATATTCGTTTTTTGTTGTTTTTTTCTAAGTTACATCTCGTGGCCACGAGATAGCGATGTTTTTTTTTTTTTTTTTTTTTTTAAATTTTTCTTAGTTACTAACTCGTGGCCCCGAGTTAGCAAGATTTGTTTTTCATTTTTTCTTAGTTACTATCCCGTGGCCACCAGATAATAACTAAAAGAAACACCATGTCCCCTCAGTGCTTCCGTATCTGTAAGACCCAACATATGTAATTTTTAGTCGGGTCTTTCAGATATATATGTATATCAGTAACACGGCCTTCCCAACTTTTGAAAATCATATGATACATTGTAACCACATTCTATCACAATTACTGTCTATTCTGCATTGACATATTTACTTGTGGTAGATAATATCAATTCCAAGCATCGATCTCTCTTACTACACCATGTAACAGGACGTAGTTTAACATACAGTCGAGACTAACCTTCCATCGGAGTAAGCCAAAATGGTCACATAAGACAGTCCCTAAATATTTTCCAGTTTAAGAGAGTTAAGATCTATTTATTCTGCGGAAATGTGCAAGGTTGCACTTGTATTCTGTATGTAATAATTGCTTGTGTCTGTTATCAATTATATGCCTGGGTTTAGTAAAATAAACTCAAATCTCAATTGCCTTGTAAATAATATGATAGTTAACAATACGGTATAAAGACAATGTAAATACAATATTATTTCATATATATGAATTTATTACAGCATTTGTAAATAACATTTTAAAAACATTAAATCATTACAATCAAATTTCACAATAAAATGAATAACTTATGAATAAAAAATTAAAGCAATTTAATTAAAATCTACAAATAATTTTACTGCTCATTAAATAGTGGTTTTCAAGGTCTTTTAGCACATTTTTCTGTTTACGAAAATTTTGCACCTGAGTTTTACTGACTCCAAACCTTTCTGCCACTTTATAAGCTGGAACCCCTTGGTCCATTAATTTTATGGTGTCAACTTCCTGATTTTTGTCAGCGGCATTCGTACTCTTGCTTTGTTCGCCATTTTGATTCTCGTGCGTGCACCTGTCGCACCTCCATAGAGAAAATCAGTGACTTCAGAAAAGATCAATAATGACCCATTAGGTGTGTATAATAGTCGCTAACAACAGTCTCGCTATATAACAAAGGCCGAACCAAGCATTCACAGTCATTGGTCACATTAGACAGGGAGTCGCTATTAACAGTCTCATTATATAGGAAAATGAAATGGGGGAAATACTAAGGTCGGTTAAGACAGACCGCGCTAAAAACAGACCGTCACTAAGACAGTCTCGACTACATTCCTTTCAAACAGATTTATTTCCCCCAAGGCTTAAATGTATGTGGTTTGTAAATATCAAAAGATGGAATGGGAGGTTCAAGGTACACGAGCATACACTTACAATATGCATATCTCTACAATTAGGGAGTGAAAGTAGAGTATCCAAGAATAGCCGATATCCGGAAAGACACGACACCGCTCAATATAAGCAATTTAGACTATAGCATGCGTGGCTGAAAGGGAATATAAATCTAAATAACATTATATATATTTGAACAGGAAAGGTAAAAGATCAGGGGAAAGAGACCTGTAACAATGTACAAACTCCAATCATCAGTAAGAGGTTTATTACCAACTAGTTACAATCTTAAGAAAGATCTTCATTAGGGTTAATAATCAAAGTATTTTCATCACTGAAGTAGTGTAAAACATGTCCCAATAGTCACGTGATTCTATAAAAAGGTATAAGTATTGTCTGTGATTTTCCATAAACATATATAGTAAATATAGTCTAAATATGGTAACAAATAAAATAAAAATGATAAACACATGTGTGATTACAAGTCATAGGGGAGTTAGTGAAAAACTCCATATATATGCTGTACACCCTGTGGAATGTCCATGTGGTTGTCCCTCTCGTCCAGTAAAATAGTTGATGTACTGCTAGTTGATTCTGTTGAATCTAGGCTGGAGTTGGAAGATGAAAGATACAGGTCCTGTAGAAGTTCATCTGTAGATGGTGGCTTGTCAGTAGATTTAGTAATGCTGTTGTCAATGGTCGCCAACACTTGTTGAATAGATGATTCCTTTCATGTTTGTGTTGGAGGTGGGTTGATAACGAAAGGTAAAAGTTTAAAAAGTTAAAAACTGGATTTGATTTCACTTGGCAGGTTGAACTTCACAAAAGTTGCTAAAATTAACTTGATCCAGGTAGACCTCTGGTTGCTATGGCAACGGAAAGTAAACAATTAAAAAA
>CM037794.1:21429861-21479861 GCA_021229015.1 Solen grandis
GATTGAATCAGTACTTTGTGCTTTTAGAGGTATTGAACGATTCTTGAACCAAAGTACTATGCTATCAACATGCGGGTCGACTTCGAGACCAATTACCTGCGGTATTGTTAAAAACAAAAAACAAATAATCTCCCAAATTTGATTCACGTAACAAACTCAAACAGAAAAAAATTCGCCTTTTTGCAATAGCAATGTCTGCTGAGCTGACCTGTCTCAGCAAAATATTTGATAATAAAGACTGCTTTTTTGTGTTGGTGAACAAAAGTGGCACTTCCAAGAGCAAAAAGAAAAAAAAAATGAAATAATACAACAAAGAAAAAAACTACACAAAAGAAAACCTACAAAAAATAAATAAAAATAAAAGAAAGAAAATGCCAATAAGAAGGCGTAGTGTATTCATATTTATATAAAGCATTAAGAGTTGAAATTAACCAATAATACATCATCATTGTCAATGTATTTTCATTAACCAACATCTTTGTGACCTAGTTTTGCACACAGCGTAAGTTTTTTTTCTAGTAAATTCATGATAATAAACTTTAAAATAGGGTTATATATATATATACGATATGTTTACGTAAATACTACGCTTTATATTCAATCTGGAGGTGTAGGTGCCCCATCATCTTTTTTAAATATGACCTTAATCTTACAGCATACCTTAATTGAACCCCAGTATTTATTACCCATTATAAATTTTGGCATTAAACAGTAGCCATTATCTAACTGGGCTACGACTCTCAGATCAATCTAATATGTGGTCCTAATAATCTGTATTTATATATTGAATCTTCCTCTTGCTTCTATCTAAATCTCAATCTCTCCCTATCAGACTTAAATTTCTAACTAGGAGTCTAAAATGTTTGTATATATGTTATGTATATTTGTGTAAATGTTTGTACTACATTTGTTTATATCCTATTATTATAATCTTACTATATAGCTATTATTCTTGGGTGTATAAAGTGATGTTTTGCTCTGAACAACCCCGAAACTGGACCACTGCTGCAATAATTGTATGTGCTAGAGTGCCATTAGCTATCCCACAGTTAGTCACCCAACATAACCAGTCAAAGACAATAAAAGGATCGCCTTTATCACGGACAAAAACATGGATATATTTACCGTGCTTGCGTACATCATTAAGCACAAAAATCCCGAAGACTTCGAGAAGAAATATTTCATCAGAAACCCAGCTGTTCACTGCTTATTAAACATCAGAAATCTACGAAATATCACGCGTCAACACCTTGTAAGGGGGCATAATGGTGTAATTGTGACCGATAGCAAAACTTACTGAAAATGAATCGAAGGACAGATCGAACGGATTGGTTGTGTTTGTAGTGTAGAACAAATGACCAAATGTCACGTTGTTAGTATTGCTGCTTATGTCTGTTGTGACAAGAGTACCGATGATTTGACTGGAAGGAAAAGAAAAGAAATGATTACATATTAATATAAATATCATAAACAATAATGTGATCATAATATTATTTATATTAAAAAAAAAAAAAAAATTAAAAAATTTTTATAGTGGTAATGATATTAGCATGTAGTAAATTCCTATATATAATTTTATATAAGTTTAATATTTAAGGGTATTTTTATAATATCTTTAACCAATGATCGTATTACCTTAATAACATTGAAATTATTGGATTGAATTAAATAAAATGTGATTCTAAAATGGATCTCGATAATGCTCATGCTTGGGAAAATTGGAGGAGAACGAGTCAGATTCAAATATTGTTATACTACTATTATTCAGAGCCATTTATGTTTCCTCCCTAAATGTTAAATTTTATGCTTCCTCCCTAAATGTTAAATTTTATGTTTCCTCCCTGTTATGTTAAATTTAGTTATCATCGTGTTATCAAAAACGATTTAGTTATTAGAAGAATCCTTTTCGCACTGGCTCTGGAATTGAAAGAGGTCCATATTTTATTGGTGCTTTTGTTAGCAGTTCTCATGTTTGTAATAAAATATCATGAACCGTTAAGACTTGACTTGACTATTTGAGTTTACCTTCGCTTCGGCAGTATTTCAGTCATATAGCGACGTCCAGCTAATTACAGGTGGAGGAAGACCCCGAATGCACGGAGGCATCCAGGTAGAACCACCGACCTACTGCAGGCCAGCTGGAAGGCTTCCTCACATGAAAATCCGAATGACCCTACCGGGATTCGAAACCACGCAGTGTGGGGCTGAGTGAGTGTTAAAGTCAGCGACTTTACCCTCTCGGCCACGGAGGCCCCTTGAATCGTTAAGTAATTTAGATCCATTGCTTGAGTAGTGCGTGAGGGTTAGCAGTCAACGCTTCAAAAACTAGATTTATGATAGTTAGAAAACGCAATGCCATTAGAGTGGATGGCTGCTTTGCTTGGAGGTTATTGATAAAAACATTATAGCAATCAATTGTTTAAACTATATTGGGTGTTTTCTTCATTGCAATGCTATTTTTCCCGCAAATACGGATTTATTACAGGAAAGCCCAATAAAATATTGAATACTATACTCTTCAATTCAAGAAAGAATCAATTTAGACCCATAACATGTTGTCATTTGCTTGATCATGAATCTGAGGATGGGAGTGGGGGGGGGGGGACTTCACTTAATCTAAAGAAATTGAGGTTCCACCACATGTTTTGATCGATCGTTGATGTTTTTCTCGGGCATTGGGGCGGTTCCCATTATTCATCAGTCGATTATTAATGTGTAAAGTTCAGAACACCGACAGTAAACACGTGGTCTTTATTGTATCTTTTGTCTCAGTAACTGAGTCTCAGGTGTTAACACGTTTTTGGCGATTATTGGTTCTCCAAAATAATTTACATTTTAACTTAGGATGTGTTTTGTTTAAGTATGATTATACATAAGCTAACATTGTTCTGTTCTGTTATACCGGTAACGAATCTTTAAAGTCATGTCCATACATAATATTCATTCAAGATTGGCACGGCACAGTACATTTTATCAATGCACTGATTGATCTCATTGATCAGAGAATTCTTATATATTAGAAATTCAAATGAATACACCTCTAGATTTAGACATATACGTCACTGTTTTACTCGTTTTAAAACGTACTCTTTCATTTAGAAAAAAAAATCGTGGCCTCGCAATTCGTCAAAATATTATTTTTTATGACCGTTTATATTTTTTGTTAACACACACACACACACACACACACACACACACACACATACACACACACTTTTTTATCTACTGAGAAGTTGAGACGCCCGATAACCCCAACACTAAAATGTTACGGGTATTACCCTTGAAAGAATTGCAATTATAAAGTTATAAACGAGTCGGAAATAATGTCATGTGTAAATTTCTTTTAACAGTTTATTCCTATATACCATCTCAGTCGATCTGAAACATGAATCTCCTCACGCCACTCAATTCATCTTCATTTCTGAGAACACACATTATTCGTAATTTATTTGAAGTCTTTGAATGGAACCAACTCATAATTAATAAATTATTTTCAATCATTTTGCTAATCATTTGAAATCAAATAATTTTCCGGCTGGAATATTCTCACTTAATTATTACAAAATGCAAATCAAGAGAGAGTATGTTTAAAACAATGTATAATCAAAGAAAAAAATATTTCTCTGTTTTCTCCGTAACTGTCACTTATTAAATCAGTTTAAATTATTGTTCAGTTTAACATGGTAAAGGATGAAAATGTGCCATTTTCATTTGAAATATATCACTATTAAGACGTCGGTGTGCTGCATTTAGCATTTTCATTAAGATACATTATTGAATAAGCGGCGAAATATGAACATGATCAATTCAATGTTATAATCAAAGCAATTATTATCGTTTAAAGCGTAGGCCAATTTGAAAATATGCACGAAAAATAATTTGAATAAGAAACTTAATTCATTTGAAATTTCAATAAATTATCGTTCCTATGCTAAAACAAGAGATTAAAAAAGTACTACTTCTGTCAATATCTTCCGGGTATACGTCAATTTACTTGTTGATCTAGTGTCAAATGAGTACTATAAATATATACAACATCAGCTACACATGACTGATCCTACTCTGTCTTTTGGTCATACATTTTTCAAATAATCTCTTATTTTAGTTTCTTTCTTATAAAGGAAATCGCCATTGCATTTCACGAAGAGAAGGAGGAGCTCTTGCATTTATTGTCTTTCGTTGTCAATTTCCCTTTGCCTGAGGACTGTGTTTTGTTGGTTTGTCAATTTCTAATCATGGGACTAAACATTTTCTTTTTGAGAATACAATGTATAAAAAATGTGGAAGGAGTGGATTGTTTAGCGTTGATCGTTCAATGGTCCGTGTATAGAAATTGTGTTTGCTGAAGACATTTTCGAACGCTCTCTTTCTCTCTCTCTCTCTCTCTCTCTCTCTGTTATATGCTTGCTCTCAGTTTTCCTTATTATTTAATCAAGTTAAACTTTTGATGAAGTACTGTCGACAACTGCAGTTCATTAATGCAAAAAAAAATATTGCATATGTTTATATTGCAGACATATTTGTAAGGTAAGAAGATAATTGCAAACGTGATGAAGAATTTTAACAATAAGCTGGATGTGTACATCTATGGTATGGAGATGTGAACAAGGGGATCCGAGATGAGGTAAGAAACTCGTTTCAAAATAAAACAGAACTGAGAATTGTCCTCAAATTGAAACAGAGAATTGTCTTCAAAATGAAACAGAACTGAGAATTGTCAACAAAATGAAACAGATCTGAGAACTGTCATGAAAATGAAACAGAACCGAGAATTGTCATCTAAATGAAACAGAACTGAGAATTGTCATGAAATTGAAACAGAACTGAGAATTTCATCACAATGACGCCTTTCTTTGTTCATTTTTTTTTTACAGAAGGCAATCCTGCAGGCTAGTTTGGTCTATTTAATGAACTAAAGAGTTCCAGATATAAACAGAACAGAATTATTTGTTCACTTTGACTTGTACATTTTACATCATCATAAAATATTTGAAATACACATACATCAATCACGCAATAAATGAAAATCCTTAACGCACGAATCATATTTCTGAAAGTTGGAACTAATTTGATTCCATCAGGTTATAAATGCGTCTTCCTTCTTGTATCAGATGTTTTCTGTACAAACACTTAAAACATTGTAACAACAGCCTGTTGTGTGGAATGTGAAGGCTTCTTATTTAAATGGGATTTGGTCTTACAAGTGTTTTTCTCTGATTTGTTTTGACACGGATGTTATCTTGTTTGCTTAAATTAAACATCTTTCTGGGGACTTCCCATGAGAGTCTGACTGGAACACAGAAGTTTACAAGTCATTCATATTTTTTTTAATCACGAACATATGGTAATTTAAATATATATATATATATATATATATATATATATATATATATATATATATATATATTTATATATATATATATACATAGCAACGTCAAAGTGCACTTAAGTTTTAGCATAAAATAAAAAATAAGAAGAATTTACAAAAAGTAATCTTAGAAAAGTATAATATCGTTTCTTATTTTTTCTTCTATATACCGAAAGAGGAGTAACACATTGGCAGCAATATGTAAGGCACCATGTCAGTATGCTGTTTTCTACTTTATTATTGGCATTCCGTCAGAAACGGTTCTAAGCTTTATATCTGACCTGGTCCACCGGGAATTTCAAGGCGTGTGAACTCTTCAAGAGAAATAGTCTCAGGAATCTAAGCGATGGTTACGACTGAGGACAATGCCTTTTTCCGATCATATCTTACAAAGGAAAAGAAATTGTAACTTTGTTTGATATATGATATGTTTTGTGTCTAGACATTTCGATATTCATGACTGGTGACCGATGATGTTTTTTTTCTGGATTAGAGCTGTTTGCAGAGAGAGAGAGAGAGAGAGAGAGAGAGAGACTTATGAATCGATATTTTTATGGTCAGTAATTTATCATACAGCCATCACAGGGATTTGGCACGAAAGGGGGGGGGGGTCATAAAATCACTATATAGAAATGCTATTTAGATAATTTAACTATTTTATCCTGCAACTGAAACAGTATTTTTTGTCAATTATGATGCTCAGTACATAACCTCTATTACCAAGACCGGGTGAACTATTACTAAGTCAATTCAACCTCAAACTGATGCAGGTAAACAATTAACTCATGGATATATATATACATAATGTATAACATTGTCACTCAATAAAGACGTAAGGACACAGTTTTAAAATAAATGAAATTCCAAATTCACGGGAGAAAGACAAGTTTGGCCTATTGTTTACAAATTGTAGGACCGCCATAACAAGCAACAGCTGGAGGTCAAATATTTAAGTTAATTAAAAAAAAAAAAAAAAAAAAAAAAAAAAAAAAAAAAAAATGTGCCATTCACGGAAAATTTGTCTTCTTGTATCAAGGGAAATACGAGGCGCTAAAGAGAACGGCATAAAAATACCATAGCAAATCAAAATATCAACCGGTACTTTCTAAAAAAAACAATAATGCAAAACTTGCATGATAGTATTTGAGGAAGCCTGATTCAGATAAAAGCATATGCATACGCCTGTATTAATTCTTTAGTCATTTTTTAGAAATTAATGCATTTTGATCTTAAATTGACATTTACTTATATTGTATTTATCTATTTTGATTTGTGTGGATATAAAAAATCATCGTATTATTTTTTTTTTATCATAGCTGATAGCTATATTAGTATTAAAGCAGCTCGTTCACAGATGATCAGTAGAAAAAATAAAGTTTCCCCCTCTCTCTCTAGTTCATGTTGTTGAAATCTTTGTTTAAAAAAAAATCAGAAAGATTAACTCCATAAGCGTAGGTCACCGCTAACTGTCGTAAACGCATTTCGGGGAAATATAATTGGAAGGTTAGATATAGAACACGATATTCCCGAAGCAGGTGATTGCTGTTCCACGTGACACATTCCACACATGTTCATCCGCCCTGGGTGAGCGCATGCGCGAAGAATGAATGTGATCAGTCATGTTCTAAATATAGGTTTTATACCGCACGTTTGAAAAAAAAATACAATAACAGAATACCGGTATTGCACTGGGTGACCTGCTGGGTGACCGCTGCGACAGTATTTCAGTCATATAGAGACGTCCAGCTAATTATAGGTGGAGGAAGACCCCGAATGCACGGAGTCAGTTTGAAGGCTTCCTCACATAAATACCGAATGACCCAGGCGGGACTCGAACCTACGCGGTGAGGGGCTTAGTGAGTGTTAAAGTCAGCGACTTTACCCTCTTGGCCACGGAGGCCCAGGGGATATACTTGGATTATGCAACAGAAATAGCATACTAAATATCATGATGACGATTCCGAACAAATTATTATGTACAATTATGTACCTTGAACATTAATCGATTATAACGACGTTTTACTTACATCGCTGTGTCTGATTAATAGAAACACTGAACGGGGATTGATTTCCTCTCACCATCATAAAGTGGGTCGTAAAACTATATCATTTCCCATCCTGTTTTCTTTATTAAAATATAACATTGCATGTCGAATAAAAACACAGGATAATATTTTATATTTACCCCTCATGAATGTATCTTTGACACATACTTTGTGTCTGGGAATGTCTGGAAACTTATTGTTTCCTCCCAGCAGTAATCGAATCTCCAGCATTCGAATCCAAAGTAAAAATATACCAGAAACTTCATACTGATTATCACATTAGTGGAATCAAACTTTTCTCATCTAATTACCCGCTGTATGATGTGAAAATTTACTCCCCGTTTTACTTCAGAATTTTACATGAGGTGAACCAGATACAATTAAGTGAAACGTAACAGACATTTTTGTATCATTTATCATGATAATTGTGCTATTGCTGTCATAACTGAATTTCATTTGTCTCCTTTACAATTACTGAATTAATCAGACGTTTCCTTGGATTATTGATAACATATAATGTCCACATAGATTTCAACCTGTCTCGTTCTACGTCCGGCATATTGATGACAATTGTAATTAATATACACTTAGATGAATTTCTTATTGGCCACCATATAGAATAAGATATTATGCGATAAAGTCATGTTCAAAATCATCCATGCGGAACGGTAGGTGCGAAACTACATGTATCCCATGCCCTCGCGTTCCTCGCGCACGGCATGATAGTTTTCGTATTTGGTTGGAATGTATTCTTTGTTGATGGCTTATACATTTAATATGGCGAGAATGTGCTCAAGCCGTGGGGATAATTCGTGAACGCGTTATGGTATCAAAATAACATTATTCGGCCGGTGCCTCTACCTCATCTCGTTGGTACAGGATAACGCACAATGGCACGCAGCTAGATGCACACAAGTATGATTTTAGAAAACAACGTGTGAACACTTCAAAAGCTTGCAGGATTTAAATGTCATCGAGCATCGAGCTGCAAGCTCACGTGTATGGAACGCCATAGCTGTTTCCGGTTCGGCATTGGAGATTAGATGGACCTGTGACATTGTTGTTTGGTTGACATATCAGCTCATAAGGTCCATATTACATTATATATGGTTCTAATATCATTATCTTTGGTGATAATATCATTTTGGGAAAATATGTAATCATGATCGATCGTACTGACATTATGTTGGATCCTTATAGCATTTTGGGTGATCGTGTTATCATTATGGTGGGTTGTGATATCAAAATGTCGGGTTCTAATATCGGGGTAAATCTTACGTAAGTACGCAGGATATTGCCAAAGTCTGGCAAAGTCACGTTTTCTAATATCTAAATATGTCTATTGAGGATATTACAATAGACCATTTAATTGCCATCATAATGATATCTTATTTATTAAGATAAGACATTAAAATAAAAACGTTTTTTTAAAATAAAAGTACCTGCACGAAAAGAAATTTGTTTTTTTGCTATATTGGTTTAATTTATATCATAATTCAAAATAGTTCAAACACTTGCATGCAAAATGTTTGTAAAAAGGCAGACTATCAGTTAAATGTTGTTTAAACAGATGAGCAAACTTAATGGATCAACTATTTAAAAGTCCCTTATAATGTCCAACTTAAACTTTTGTCCTTCAGGTAAAACAATTTTACAATTTGCAATAAACCAGTTTGCTATTTTTTGCTTAAAAAAAAGGAAGAAAGAAAAAAAAATGAAAATGCAAATTTTAACTGTTTCAAATACACTATTTCAAATACACTATTTCGGCAAATTACAACAATTCAGTCAAATGAGCATTGCAGGCCTTCATCTTCCATTCCGTGTTTACTGCCAACATTCAACATATTGAATATAATCATAGGCAGTTTAATGGAAAGATGTATTACAATTAATACCTTATCTTTGAATGTGCTTACTTGATTATATTGTTAGTTTTTCGAATGCTCTGTTTGATTATGTTCTATCAGTTACATTCTTAGCTCTTTATGCTTGAAAATTGTCGTCATAGTCGAATGAAAAAATCAAACCAGTTAAGGTTGTATTGTTGGTTCTTTTAAATAACGCTTACTTTTGCATACGACCCACTGGGGAAAAATTAGCGGCAATGTGGAAATAAACAAATATTTCTCCCGATGGCTCTGGATGCTTGAGCCAAAAGAACGAAGCAATCCCTCGAGGAATTCCACTTATTTGGCATCGGGCATGGTCCATTAAACGTTCGCTGCCGTTTCAGCTATAACCACAAAGCTTCTAAGCAATGGCTTTGAATCATCGGGGATATCTCCACTGCGCATTATCTGCGATATGGCACACAAACGGAACTCCTAATAATAAGAATATTAACTTTATAATCAGAACCTTTATAGATATTTAATTTAACTTGTAGTAAAGTATTCAGTGAATTTGATAATCACGTATTTAAAATGGTGTGTTCATCATATCGCTATTGGATTCCTTACGACCATCTTCGTTACCTACCTTGGTTTGTTGCTGTCGACCAATGAGATTTCGAGATACGGGTCACATGGGGTGCAGTTGGAGGAGGAGAAGAAACTCTCACAGCAAGTGCCCGACTCGTCCTGTCCATCGTAACTTGTGAAAGATACCAGGTGGATATCAATGACCCCAGACCCTTTCCCCGCCCCCTGAAAGAGAAGGATAATTATTTGTCGGGAATAGGGTATCACGGGCACTGTTTGGGATGCGATTACACATTTATTGTCGGGAATATGATGCCATGGGAACTGTATGGAATATATCACAGTTACAGGCGGGCGAGACAAAGTGACCTTCAGTGGACCCTAGAACGACATGCGCATTTGAAACATCATTGTATCTTGCTCATTGTAAGACAGGAATGAAAGGTGTTTTATTGAAATAATTCGTGGTTAAATTTGAATTTTCAGAGCGTCTGATTGGCCACATATTTAGGTTTCAAAAGAAATCGTGCACTTTTTGATTTTCAATATATCAATATTCAGCGAACATATCAATTTCAATTTTCGCACACTATATCACGTGTATATTCGTCATCGATCTAGACCAAAATCTATCCATGTCACGTGGTTGATTATGGCTAGATCAACGACAAATTATCTCCCCTTTAAAAAAAAAAAGAAATACAGTGAAAACCTTTAACCTTGGCTTTCACTTCTAAAATACTAAACCTTATGTCATCATAATTCACATACTTGTTTACTATCACAAGGGTAACATTCTCACCAAGGGTCATGACTCTTAGGTCCATTTTGACCTTCTTTATCTTCCCCTTTAAATAAAAACAGACGAGTTTTGGCATCCGCTTGTGATGCTTTTATTATAACTGCGGTATTGATTCTGTGGCAGATGTTCTGACCACATGTTTACCGGAAATGGTGTGCGAATTAGTAGTATACTAGGATAGTTATTGGTCAGTAGTAAAGAAATGGGCGATGAAAGGATACGAGAAAAGGAATTAGGAATTATGGAGAATAGCGAAAGAAAGGGGGATTTGAGGTAATATTAAAGCAAGGTGTGTGTGTGTGTGGGGGGGGGGGGGGTAACGTACTGGTGATGTTTTCTTGATGAGGTTGTAGGTATGCAAGGATGAACGACACAGCTGTTGTCATTATATGGCGTTGTAATATCATCTTGTGGGGTTGCTATGTTATTATGCGTTTTATGGGGCTGTAATATCACCATGTGGGGTGGATATGCCATTTAAGGTAGAGCAGTTGTCCTTTTGTGATGTCCACTTGGCTTGCTGTGTGGTGCAGTTGTCCTACTATGATGTCCTCCTGACTTGCTGTGTGGTGCAAATTGTCATTCTATGATGTCCATTTAACTTGCTTTGTGGTGCAATTGTCATTTAGTTATGTCCACTTGATTTCCTGGGTGATGCAGTTGTCATTCTGTAATGTCCACTTGACTTACTGTGTGGTGCAGTTGTAATTCTGTGATGTCCATTTGACTTGCTGAGTGATGAAATTGTCATTCTGTTATGTCGACTTGACTTATTGTGTGGTGCAGTTGTCATTCTGTGATATCCACTTGACTTGCTGTCTGGTGCAGTTGTCATTCTGTTATGTCCACTTGACTTACTGTGTGGTGCAGTTGTCATTCTGTTATGTCCACTTGACTTGCTGCGTGATGCAGTTGTCATTCTGTTATGTCCACTTGACTTGCTGCGTGATGCAGTTGTCATTCTGTTATGTCTCTGTGTGTGCAGTTGTCATTCTGTTATGTCCACTTGACTTGCTGCGTGATGCAGTTGTCATTCTGTTATGTCCACTTGACTTACTGTCTGGTGCAATAGTCATTATGTTATGTCCACTTGACATGCTGTCTGGTGCAATAGTCATTCTATTATGTCCACTTGACTTGCTGCGTGATGCAGTTGTCGTTTTGTTATGTCCACTTGACTTACTGTGTGGCGCAGTTGTTATTCTGTTATGTTCGCCTGACCTTCTGTGTGGTGCAGTTGACCTTCTGTTATGTCCACCGGACATTGTGATCGGTTGATTAGAATTACGTCCTGTTCATTTATATGCTGGCATACGACACGATACGATAATTTATTGTATAATCCGGCCTCCGGCCTATACACAGATATATTACACTTCATCCGAACAGTACATGTGCCGAAGGAACCACATAGGAGAGAACAACATCACAGCATACTACCATATTAATGTTAAAATTAGATGAAAATCAATTGTTTTCTTTTGTAGAGTTCGTTACGCACCGACACAAAATCAATGATGGGATCCCCATAACTACTATTTTCTCCAAAAGAAAAACACGTTCCCTGAAAATATTTTCATTATTTTAGCTTTACTTATACCTATACTGTACATTTATCACCTTCTGTCCAGATTTTATTTCAATCGAATTCTAGATCGACACTGAAATTCCTAAACAATAAATCCACGTTCAGGTAAGAGTTATTCAATTAGAGCGTCTGCAAGTTTAAGGAGGTGCCAAAATGTTTATTTTTAGTTCCATCCCAAGGTACGGGACATCTGTAGTCCTGCATGTGACATGGCTGATTTCGTGACCATCTGTTCAAAGTGGATAGCGAAACGAACCTCGATCACCCAAATGATCGGTGCTTCTTTCCGTCTATGAAATGGACTGACTCTAGCCTTGACTGGAGATGATAAGGCATTGTAAACCAGCTAGAAACGAATATTTAGGGGTTTCACTTGAAATTGGCAAAGGAAGTCTATTCACAAGATTCATTTCCTTGATTTCATTCATGAATTGTAGATCTTAAATATTACGGACATCGCAGCAAATAAAGCAAAGTGTAAATAATTATCTGTTGCTGCATAATCAGACCTAGAACTTCGATAAGAAACTTAAGAAAGTCTTAAGATATGCCGATCAGACCTAGAACTTCGATAAGAATCTTAAGCAACTCTTAGGATATGCCGGTACAAAGACCTAATGACAATAACCTAACAATGAATCGCAATTCTGATATAGGTAAAGAGCAAGTCAACAGAAACAGATAATATTGGCGTAATAATCTGCTGTACATATTTATCAAGATAACAGTCGTTTCGCACTTCAGAAAAAATGTTTAAAACGACAAAGAGGAACAAAATCTGCAGCGCATACGCGTTATTCCTGAGTGAAATGTACACGGGATTTTGATAGTAGTTTTTTTTTTGCCTATAAATATTTATATAAATTAATATTTAACATCTACTCCAAAGTAAATTTCCCTGAAGTAATTTCCCCATCCACAAACTTGAAATGTTTTTTCTTGAATTATAAGCCTTTTGACCTATTGGTTTTAAGTTTAATACTATTTAATAATAGCTGAATACTTAATAAACCCTAAATTCATGTTGTTGTTGTTATTTTTTAAATTAAAAATGATGATTTATAAATATGATGACATTTGCTTATAATTGTAATTCAAATAAAGTAACAAGAATGTTCTCTGAAACACATGTGTAACCTGCTGAAGCGTGAGGGAAAAGTGTGACGGACAGACAGACGGACGGATGGACAAACGTTTTCATAGGTGAAATTTCATCCTACACTGCTGCTGTATAGGGTATTCTAATAACGAAAGGGTCTCAAAAGCCCTGGAATCCAGGTATTAGTGGGAGGATATGATATTATGAAAAATGGGCTCTGCCCCCTGCCAGTTATATTTTTTGACGGGTCCAAATAATTTTAACAGTCTTGATAGAGAGTGACACAAGACTGTGCCAAAGAAAACTTTGAATCCAGCCTATACTTTTGGACAAAAAGATTTTCAAACTTGTACCATATACACTAAAGGAAAACGGGCTCCGCCCCTGGCGGATATGTTTTTCAACGAATCCAGTTTTTACAATCTTGGGACCGAGTGACCCATCGGTGCAAATATATTTAAAAATTAAGTCAGTACTTTTGATGGAGAAGATTTATGAAGATTACATATTTTTCCTCTTTTAGTTGCCATGGCAACCTGAATTTGGCATCGAATTTAATTGTTTGAAAAACTTTTGAAGAGGACATCCAAAGGATTATTCCTGTTAAGTGTCATGAAAAGTGGCTTAGTAGAGTAAAAGGAGATTTAAGTTAAATGTTGACGACGAACGACGGTCATTCATCGGTCACAATAGCTCACCTTAGGAAAAGGTGAGCTTAAAACACTCACATATTTTTCTCTAAGGCTGATGACTCCCTGTTTTTATCCCGGGCCAGCAGAAGACGGCACGGTTCCTGATACGCATTTTAATTGCTGAAAAGTGATATGCGTTCCTACATGACGTAATTTTGTAGATGAAAAAAATGTACGGATTATGGATAGGAGTATGTTTCTCGTCTTACCTTAAAATTGTCACTGATAATGATTATGACAGATGTTATTATGTTTTCCGTGATTTTAAATTTAGTTTAAACTTTTTATGTTTCATCTGCGGGATCGTACTTATTGTATAGGTGACGTCACGCTCGTGGCGGTTCATCTTGCGGACACAATGCAAAATCAAGTATAAGCGTACTTTCCGTTCTCGTACTTAACACTTTTTTTCTACTAACAATAATAACAAATATTGACTATTGGAACATGGGTTGTAAAACAGATTACACCACATTATTATTTTAACTTTTTTGTATTATCAGTTACCTACTAGAAATGTAGATCTTCGATTTAGTCTTATTGTAATTATGCTGAAACCACGACGTACTAAGCCAGTACGAAAACCAATAGGTTAGAACGTTATTCAATCTAATACATATTTTATTTAAGATTAAATAGGATTGAACAACAGGCTAAATGCCAATGTGAGTCCCCTCCTTTTACAGGTCATGCATGTATAGCAAATGAAAAGTATTGTATGCATTTTGACAATAGATAAATAGAAATAAAAATAATAAAAGAAATTAATCTATTGCATTACAGAAAGAAATATCCGACAAAATTCGTGCCTAAAATATCTTAGTTAGCGATTAAATCGTTCGATACAAAGCATTCTTTATCACACAATAAGAAATAATATCTTGCCAGAAAATAAATGAGAAAAATAATGGATTTTATATTACTCCTTTAGGTATTATATAACGTCATTTATAAGGTCCATCTAAAATAAAAACGGTGATAGCGCTGAGAGAACAGGGTTTTTAATATGATAATGTCGCATTTCTTTTGTTTATCAAAGTAAATTCAATAAACGAGGATCAAATTTTCAAGCGACGCGAAAAAACCAAATGTTATAAACCCGTTTTAACTTTGCTTGAAAAGATGAACAAATCATTTTTTCAATGAATTTCTAACAATGGGCATATCGTCACTCTTACTCTCCCCATATCTCTTACCACAGTTTACAAGATTATATGAATATGTAGAAGGAAATCTAAAACAACAAACTTTCATTATTTAAATTATGTACTTTTTTCATTTTATATACTCATATACTTATTATAGGTACTAAATTAATGATATTCAATATAACAAAGATATAAGAATATGTATCTTATATTGCAAAAATAATGAAAAAAAAAGTTTGTAAAAATTGTTCTCCGGCTGTGACTTTCAACGCCATTTGTATGGCGACCAAGCTTGGCTATTTTACCCACTGCACTAATGGGCAGTTACAAACAGAAGAAAATTATCTATATATTGTTGTCTGTCGCTTGAAATTCCAGCCACTCATGTTTCAAAATATCTCCGAATGAGGTGCGATTTTTTTCGCTCTCATCTTTTCTTTTTTCATTACAGTTTATTAAACACGTTATCTCCAGCATCGATTATCAACGCGTTTTAATTCAGTTTCGCCCTCCAAAACGCAACCGTACTGAAATAAATATGAAAATTACCACCATTTAGTGATAAGACACAACACAAAATTTGGAACTTTTTCTCTGAGTAGAAAAAAGGGGAAGTCTATAAATATAGATGTCGAAATATATCCCGATTGGTTGTCCATTTCAAAATGTGTGCTACCATAGAACAACGTTGCAAGCAACCCTATTCAAACATCTCAAAATGAAGTCTTTTTACATGCTGGTTCCCAATGAATTTCTACGTTAAGTAAAGAAGCAAGTACCAGTAAAGCAGCGAAATGGATATTGCATCATTTTTCCGCAATAACTGAGAATCACGCCAACAACAATAGTTCTTCGGCCCGATTCTTTGATGTTTGCGTCAACATTTTCTTTGTTTCATATTATAGCACATCAGATAATAATCTATCAATATACAAAGAATCAGGAAATTCTGATTTTTTTAAATGATGAAACTGCCGCGATCGTCTTCATACCCTGTCTAAAAACTATGCCCATTAGTTTCAATAAGGATTTGAGTATGATACTCAAATTTGAGCCTGAGAGTGTGCTTAAGTACTTTCAAGAACACGTGGCATGGATGAGTCAGCCATGGACAAGTGACAGCCGGTTTCGCTTTTATGGTGGCACCGGGCGGAAGCAATGCCATGAGACTCACAGTTATTGTGATAAGTCGGATGGTCTCTGCAGGACCAGTGACCACGGGTTTGAGATGGGCCAAGCTTCAAATAGAGAAAAAATAAACGAGAAGAGTAGTGATATGGCCACGTTTAATGGCTAGGTTTTGGCTATTTGCTTATTCCAAATTGCTCAATTAAAAACCTTTGGTAGGGTTAGCCATGATTATACACGGTGACAGCCGATCTCCTTTCGCCATTTTCATTTTAAGAAACTTTTTGTAACTTGGTTATCAATTTGCTTGTAGCCTTATGTATTTTTCTTCCAAATGTAGTCCCGTTATAGGCTAGTGTAGTTCATCGGATTAAAGATCTATTTACATTTGTGGCGCTTAGGATGGAGTTGTGATGTAAATATCATAAAACAATGACCGATAAGCCCAGCGTCAGGTTACGGTATAATGTAACTTGGCAACGACGTTGATCCACGATGCGGCAGTTCTTAATTATTAATCATAAAAGAAAATAATTACTAGGCTGATTTCTGTCGACTAGATGTCAAAACCAACGAAGTCTTCAAATTATCAGAATTGTACTTTTAAAATTTTGCTGATTTCTTACCACTCGTTTTGCTTGATGCTGCAGACTCAGGTCGCTATACTAGCCTGAGTTAATATGTAGCATCTTTCAGAGGAGATGAATAACAGAAAAATCCAGCAGCGGACATTAAGATATATCCCATATCGTAAAAATATCAGTTATTTAAATTTAAAAAATGCAGATTTCCTTTTTTTGCAATGCAAAATTTAATATAACAAAAAATTCAATTTATGTGTTCTGTCTTTGTTTCATTTTAGACAAGCTTTGTTGTAATAAATCACAGTGCATTGTCTTTAATTGGAATTCGGAAAATAATCTCAGTTTCAAACTGAAGCAATTAGTTCAATTTCCGTAAATCATCAACATTTTTACATTTTATTAATCCCCTCGATGCTTCCTCTCTTGGATAAGATATTTGCAAATTGGAAGGTCTGGTAAAGGTGTCTCACCCTAGAGGGTATCAAACTTCCAAACTTCGGATCAAGTGGTAATAAACACTATCATTTGGCAACTGCGATTTTCTTTAAAATATTAAATTACATCGATAATTCACTGTATTTATTAATTGATTACTTTAAAACAGTAAAAGCTATGTTGAAGTTCTTGTAATATAATAGAAAATAAGTTGAAAGAGAGGTAAATAGATTAAATCAAATAAATAAAACAAATAAATACATGAGTGAATAAAAAGTTGAACAAATAAATAAATAAATAAATAAATAAAAAAAAAAGGAAACATTAATAGATATGATATGAATTTATGAATTCTTACCGCGAATATTGACAACAGTATCCCTAATATAACAAAATATGCCATTTAAACTCGGCGTCCAGCGAAGAGCTATACTACTCCGATCACGATAAGCTATCTACCCCCTATGTCTATTTCAATTGCATTTCTAGTATGCATATCTAACATCAGTCACGCTACCCCTTATTTATCCAGACCGGGCCCATTTCTTGTGTTATTAGTTTTCACCCGCCTTAAATCAGCGATACAAGACTTCTGTGATATACTTGTTTGGTTTGATCTCACGGTAGCATTAAAAGTCACTTTGATTGAATTTTCCGTTTTTGAAGTTCAAAATAAGCCAAGTATCTATTTTACAGAGGGTTATTTACATGCGTTTGTTTAATTAATTTAAGGCAACATTCAAAAGCCAAGTATTTCTAGACTAAACTTATTTTAAACAGTTATTTTCGCTGACTTTTAAGTTCCTCTCCCAATAGTCAAAGGGTTGGGGACGTAATTTCTGCCAAGAATTTTAAAAGAAAATTGATAGTTTCAAATTTTGATCCCATAACCCTCGCGTCCGTAAGCAATGTGTTCCACCGCTCAACTACAGGTTCTATACGTCAATACATCGGTGTAGTTAGAGCGTCAGTCCCACAATAGGGAGGTCGTGAGTTATTTCCCGGCGGCGACATATCAAAGTCATATAAAATGGTTATAACGCTCAGTATAGGTAGGCTTGTTGACTCATTGTCAGGAAAATGTGTCAAGGTAGGGTATCATGCCACATGTCTATGTCGTGATACTGCAGTGTGGCAGCACTATATCTGTTTCAAAAATACATAGTCATTAAATGATTGACGTACAGTCGGCGGGATGTCAAATAAAATAAACAAACTATACTGCAGTGCTTTTTAACACAAATTTACTTTTAAATGTACAAGAACATTGCGGTACCGTCAATAAGGAGCATAATGAACGGGCCCTGGTATCCGAATGGTCAGGGCGTCAGCAACGTAGCTGTGTGGTCCCCGGCCGCGACATACCAAACTTTAAGCCTTTAAAGGCGTTTGAGCGGTATTTTTTCTAACGGACAGATTTTTCTAAAAATTTGCTTTATAAGTACTTTACACTTTAATTAAAAAACATATGAATTAAAAATAGGGGGTCAATTTGGTTTTAGAGATTAAGCTTATGGTAGAGCATCACTATTTGCTAAAATTTGTTGAAAAAACAACAACATGGCGTTAAAAATAAGAAACATTTCGATTCTAAATACTGTAACAGCATATTAAAATGATATTTTTAAAATATTTTTATCACCATTTGTAATTTATACTGTATTTTATAAGTTACAGATAAAAGTATTGTCAAATATGCATTGAAATACAAAACGGGCGCTAAATCTCATTTGTGCCCGGAACAAATGTATACAAAATTTATCCAAAACACGTGACGAACAATAACGGAAGATTTCCTTTATTTTTTCAGAGTCAGTCCTTTGATATATATGTATTCTGAAAGGTAAAAAAAGACATACCTCACCAGGTTTGTTATTTTTACTGCTTTTTTATTCAAAGTTTAGCCTAATTTGCATAAAAACAATAAAATGTGATGTTTTGTACCTTCAAAGTTTGGCAAATATACTTTTAATGATATTCTTAGCACAGGTATCTTAAAATTTGGGCTTTTTTTCTATCATCCTACTTAAAATAAATCAGAAATTCATTTTTTACCAAAATCAAAATCAGCTGTAACCCGCTGAAACGTCCTTAAATATGGTACTGGTTTAGTTTTACTGTGTTCGTGACGATCAGCACAGGCCTGGCTGGCCCAGTGTCAGGAAAATATAGACTGACTAATATCATCTCTCTTTGTCACAATGAGGCAGCATTATCATATATATGCCTAGAATGTTGACAAACCTCCCTGAATGACTAAAATCCTGTCAAGAGGACGTTAAGCCGAGGCAAACAAAGAATCAACAAACCAAGTAAAGATGACAAATTGCCATATCGGTCCTTGATAAAATCGTAAGTGATTGAATATGTGTCAAGACTACGTCTGATAATTTGTCATATTAACATGTAAAACATGAAATACGTTAACGTATATTTTATGTTGGAAGATATTCACTAAATCGGGAGTCCCTCGACAATTGCAAAATTTAAGCATGACAACTATGTAGCTTTTGTCGATTTAAAAAAGGCTTTTATTATGTTGATATATTTGAATTATTTCAGTTTTTGAATTAGCTTCGAATAAAAAACTGTGTATCTCTATGAAGTTTATATTTTAGAACAAACATTAGGTTGAAACGTCAATACTCCGGCTGGATGTAGGCAGGGTTTAAATATAGGTCCGTTGGTATTTTCTTTGTTTAATCCTCACAATACTGTGGGTACCTGTGACTGTCTTTGCGACTATGGTCTGCAATATCCGCTATTCAGTCATTAGATTTGCATCAAGCACCCCCATACGTAACTAATGGTACAGCCCAAAATGATGGAAGGGCCAATTAAGAAGTGTTAATTATGAACTAAACTTTATGAATAACTAGAGAAGTATTCATCTGACTGAGACAGTGGACATCTTGTGTTTATATCTCTCACTTCTGATGCTAGAGAGGATTCCGAAGAACCTGCTTATTTTGTTATTCTCTCTTTGTGAAACCTGGAAGTCATGCTTAAATGTCTAAACTATTTTCTTCTCGCAGACCATTTTCCTAGCATAGAAATTGCTTTGTAATGACCAGGATATAAATATATTTGATTGTTTTTCACTATTTGGATTTAAGTCTACGTCGACATGGTCTGTTTATGAAAACGCCGATAATTTGGCGACAATCTTGAATTATTGTATCGAAAATATGTTAAATGCCAAAGTCTAAAAACGGTTTCATTAAAAGCATTGGAACGAAATTATTTCCTTTCAATATTCCAATTGTGAGACTGCGGAGGGAAGTCGATAATGACGTCAGAGTGGCAATATTCACCATTTAATGATGTGGTCCATCTACATACATTTATATTTCAACATGTTTTTGTAATGGAATTAAATTAGAGCTCCGCAGAGAGGTGCCAACACTCGCCTGTTTTACATGTCAACAACTGGGCCATATTTAAGATTTCAAGTTTTAACACCATAAGGTATAAAGGGTAACTGTTTAGTAAATAAGAAAAAGAAAAAAAATCGTGTATAAAAAAAATGTGTATAAGAAATGTAATTGCTTTGAATAAAAACAATTAAAAAAAATTAAAAAGCAAATTTCAAGCTTTCAGAATAAAGTCTTTGCTTAAAAAAGTTTTGCACTGATACATTTCATAGTTTTCAAGGCATTCTACTTAATAAGTAATTTTAACCAACATTCTAACTTAAAAAGGGACATAACTCCAAAAATATTGCTTTCAGAATTATGCCCCTTGTCTTACAATTGTGCATTGTTATATTATCAAGTATTCCAAGTTTCGTGTCGACACCTTTCATATTTTTCAGATCATTCTTCTAAATAAGCAATTTTGTCATAAATATTAAGTTGAAAGGAACATAACTCCGAAGGTATAGCTTTCAGAATAATGCCCCTTGTCTTACAACTGCGACGTAGCGATCATAATAGCTCGACTTTTCTTCAAAACAGATTAGCTATAAAATGAACGACTCATTGGCGTATAAAACTTTTGTTTCTACTTACAAACGTAACGTTATCACCAATGTTATTCTTTTCATATTTTTAGCCATGTCTTTGAAAATCAGCATGTTTCTAGTAATACGTTTTACCTTAAGAAATAATTTAGATTATCGTTTAATATTAGCAACTAAAGACATTTGTTTATTTTAAACATATTTTACTGTCAAAATATTAACAAGATAAACAAAACGATATCAATATGCTGCAAATATACAGATGACAAAAGGGTCTGACCACAAGTTATCACAACTTAGATAAAAGCCATTCCCAACAGTTATTTGTAAGATAAGTATGCCACATTGAAATCAGAAAAATATGCATGTACAATTTCACAGTATACGGACGTTAAGAAAGGCATATGCAAGTTTTAGAACATCCTAGCACCGACTACAAATAAAAAGCCATTATACAAACATTGTTCGAATACAGTCAAGATTGTGTTACGGTTTCAATATTTTGTATTTTTGTGTCACCTGCTCTAAGCAGAGGTGACACACAGGGGTCACTTTTCCGTTGTCTCCTCTGTCCATCTGACTGGCCGTCACACTTTTTTTCCGCCACGCTTCAGCCGGTGGCACGTTTTTTTTCTTCAGTTTTGATATATTTTTTGTTGATTTCTTTCCCTGTTTTATTCTAGTTTATGGGGGGATATCACATGGCTGAGTTTGTTAACGTCGTTGGACGTTTCCTTCTTTTTTGTAAAATTGGCAGATCTCTTCCGGACAAAGAGGTTGAGATGTACTTTCAGTCTTTCGTAGATACATAGGTACTAGTGATAACTAATAGTCAGTTTATCAGGACCGACGTAGACCAATTTCTTTAAAACATTTATTCACTAAAAATGCAGAGTCAGGCTTTCATTACTAGATGTATAATGAATTCAGACAGAATCGCGTACTTTCTTTTTGTAATGAACAGCCACTGCCAACGTAGCTAAGTTTCTATGCTTTTGTTCGTTTGGTGTACCCTTTGAAGGAAATGAGACATAAAACAGAATTTTCTTATGGAAATATTTATCTTGAATCAATATTGTAAATACCTCCTCTCACTTGACAAATATACTCCTTTCATACCTATATTTCCCGCCGAAATAGCACACACATCTCGAGGAAATTGTGTAACATTTAAACAAAATAGTAATATACGTTAGTATGGAGCAATATTGGATTTACAATCAAATTACAAAAGCGGAGAAATATGCCATTTATATTCATGTTTTAAAAACGAATCCATATGTCATTTACACTAATACTCATCATTAAACCGGAATAATATCTGCATACATTAAGATAATTTCGCGTACTTCGGAAAAACTCCCAACGGGAATAACTGTTATGAAACAAGATCAAATCAATCAGTTTGTAGCGTCATCTACTCAATATTTGACCGAGTTTACTCAATAGTGCTGCAAAGGTGGCTACTTGCTCTGAAATTGATAAAGCCTATTTGATAAAGTTAGTGTAGCTACTTCTAATCCTTGTGTACTGCCAGGTTTAATTAAACATTCATCGGCCGTGCTGTATAAGTCACCATTATTTTCACCATCGTTCATAACATGCGAGTCATCAATGTTATTCACAATAGATTCGACTTCATCAATGATGATAACGTTATTGTCGTCTCCGATGTCCGTCAAAGATTCTTCTTCTTCCGTATTCACGTCACTATCATGCGGGTCATCGCTAATTGCTGTGGCGAAAATTTATTTTAATGTTACTTAAATTCTATGCTCCCGGTGGCCACGGCGTTTCAGGCCACCGTGGACAAAACGGGGTGGTCGTTGAGAGAACGCGGGAGAACGGGATGGGCAAACGTGACAGACCGTGATCGCCGTGGATGCCGGGCCAGATTCTTAAACAGTCAAGAAATTCGCCACGGCAGTCATGGTCCGGATTAGAGAAGCAAAACGGGATGAACGCAACAAGATGTGACAGAACGTAATAGGCCGTAACAAAACTTAGAGGTGGTCCGTAGTGGGACGGGGAGCAATCCTGTTGTAGTCTCGTACAACGTTTGCTTTTTCTTTGGACGGCATTTTTAAAAACTATGTTCTATGGTAACACGCATTCAGCATCGAACAACATTTCAGGGCTTTAATAAGATAAATTTATTTTTTTCCTCCTTTTTACAACGCAGAAATATAGGTCTGATTTTTTTTTCACCTAGTGACGTTAATAATTCTTATGTATATTTAAGTACGGTCTCGTTATGGAGGTCGAAACAGAAGTGAACTGTGCAAAAGATTTATGCTAGAAGTAACATGTTCAATACACGGAAATAAAAAGTAAATGTGCTAAGTCGCCAATAATTAGGAGATATTTGAAATATTGACAACTGCAATTCTATTACCTGTAATTACCTATAAACCTGCACTTGCATGTTAATGTATCACCTATCGCGCTACTTATATGCAGTTAAGTTGCGGTTTCGAATCTAGCTGGGGAAATTTGGAATGGTAGAGTTTATTCCATTAACATATTAAAGATTAAAAAAAAATGAATAAAAGAATGAAAGCAAAGCAAAGCAACTAGCAATGCTTTGCCCGGCGGAGAGGCGGGCTGATCTAGTGGAATTGTTACATTTATTTCATTTTTTTTTCTAAAACCCAAATGTAGGGCATTGGCAAATTGTCAAATCCGCTTTTATATGCTTTTAATTTTTTTTTCACTGATGGTTTAGTTTCTTTGGTACATTGCAGAAATGAAGTATTGCATTCCTTTTAGGTTTTTTTTTATTTAAGAGAAATATTGGGCCTTATTTATACTAGATATTTATATACATTGCTATCTTTTATTGTGAGTTTCTTTTACTATAGTTGCTTGCTTTTTATTTAAAACATATATGTAATAAATTTGTAAGAAAGAGGGAAATAGGGACAATGTGCTTATTGAAACAAGTCTTGTGTTCATCTATTTTTGTTTAGTGCATTTAAAACATGTTCTCACAGCTGTATTGGCACTTTCATTTATTCCGTGGTTACGAACGTGCCCAAAAGTTGCCCGGCGTTTCATCCGTAGAAAGCCTTAACAGAACGTAAGAAACGTATCAGACATTGACCAGAACGTGCGAAACGTGAGGGAACTCAACAGAATGTGGCGGACCTGGAGGGAACGTACTGACATCTGTGGTAGACCGCGAGCAGCAACGTGGTGCGCCTTGATGCCACCGGAGCTCAGTTCTTTTACCCTCTACGGCTCGTCACGGATATACTGTGATAGACCGTGAGAAAACTTGGCAGGACTTATCACAATTTATATACAGAGATAAAAATGACCTAATTCCCACAGCGCACTACGTTTCGTTGAAACGGGGTTGCCATGGCCGCCGGGAACATAGTGTAAACGTAGCATAAGCCACAAAGGGGTTGACGAAGCACAGCTCACAAAAAAAACAACGTATAATATACATGTATTAATTCCCAAATAAGTCACTTTTTTCATTCATTTTTCATTTTATAAAACTATGTAGAATATTTTCCAAATGATGACTTGATAATACAGAATTTATATATTCAAAGAGATTTAAGTCGTTTAGTAACATGTAATTTGGTAATTTCATTACATACTGTAAACACTGATGCACGAAATATTCAAGAAGATGGAAAACAGTGATATTATAATGCACGTGAAATCTTATGGCATGAGGAGCAAATAATATAAATGTTGTATAATAAAACATGTCAATCTCAAGGCCGATCATGGACACTTACTTGTATCGTACATACAAGTATATACTGAAGTGCTCTTACATATATGCTCCGTATATTAAATGAATTTCAGATACCTTGTGAAATTATATAAAGTAACAATCGAAAACTTCGCGACACTTGCCTTTTCCTGATCACTGGTAACCTATGACTTTAGTGGCAACAGTGTCATCAAAACCCATAATATCGATGCTGCTTTTTCTAACCGAATCCTCTATCGATCCATGATAATGTACACTGTTGCAAGCTTTATTATTTTCCGTGTAATTCGATGCGTCCCATAATTAGCGTTGTCAATTGGCACATCAAAGTTGTCAACGGACACACCACGTTCAATGCACTCAATGTTGTCAAAGAGTGCATGACGTTCAGAGCATGCGGGTTTTTACCATTGTTGTTCAAGTTCAGAAGATTTGGCGTTTGTTATAGGGCACATCACGTTAAGTTCAAGTTCAGAAGATTTGGCGTTTGTTATAGGGCACATCACGTTAAGTTCAAGTTCAGAAGATTTGCGTTTGTTATAGGGCACTCCGTTAGTTCAAGTTCAGCACATCACGTTAAGTTCAAGTTCAGAAGATTTGGTATTTGTTATAGGGCACATCACGTTTAGTTCATTCATTCAGTTGAAAAGGAGTACATTATAATGTTGATAAATGAAGTGACATACACAGTCTTTCGGATTTTTAGGCTATTGGTGTTAACAATACTTAAACAATCAGGTCGCACACGATCAATTTCTTTGAAACATTTATCCAATTTAGATGTTTCATTCCTATAAAAAATGAGTTCAGGCAGAAAAAGAAAACGTATTTTTTCATGATCAACCAGCAATGACACATTTTATATCTATTTGATAAGCATTAATGTTACAATTTTTGTTTGACTTTTTCCGGAAAAGCAACATGCAAGTCTTTGTTCGTTTTATATACACAAATATTGACATATTTAATGTGTAGCCAAGTACGTTATAATGTATGGAGTGTTTTGAATGTCGTGACCATAAGGTTTATAAAACATATTATTCAATATTATGAATATTTAGAGATCAGTAAGTCGCTGTCTCACTTGTTCATTGCGGTTTTGGCGACAACGGCAGCATTCGTATTTTCATATCACTCACAGACTCTTTATCTGACACTTCTGACCAACAAATGACTAGTATTGAAATAAATACATGTTCATACGACGAAGCTGTGGGGCGGAACTTTTCGCATTTTTTAGTTCAAATATGTTGCTTCAATTATAGAAGAATTCACCCCGAATACTATCAAAGCAATGAAATGGCCAAAAAAACGACAATAATCATAATTAATAGAAACATTTGAACTGGCGGACATTATCAGTCATAATGTTATGTTCTTTTAACATCATACATGAACAGAACATAGCGTAATATAACGAAACTATATATTATTTTTCTAAATAAATTTGTTTTTGCTTTTTAAATGTACAATGAATAAAAATATATTAATTGACCAGTTATAAAACTAAATAGATAATTATTATCAATAATGATAATGCCCGTGTTTATGAAATATTATGAGACCTATTATAAATCGGACATCATAAGGATACACTTTGCGGAGAAGGCGCTGATTCTGTATTGTATACATAAAGACCTAAAATGTAATTCACATCCACACTCACCATCCCCGGTGGCCGAGTGGTTAGAGCGTCCGCCTCGGGAGCGGGAGATCGTGGTTTCGATCCCCGGCACGACATACCAAAGTCGTAAAAGATGCTACTGTTATAGCTCCCTTGCTTGGCGCTCAGCATATAAGGGTAGATGCAGGATTGGTTGGCCCGGTTATTCCACGAATATATGTACAAACGAAATTGATTTAATCACAGATTCCACAAAATTTAATGTCAACGAAAATAATTGATTTTTCAGTATATACACCGTCCGACATTCTCCATTAATTAAACCCCATCATCGCCGTATATCTTTTTTAAAGTCTTTTATGTCTTGTTCCACATTACACATACAAATGTACTTTCAGAGGGAAAACAATCTTCCATTGTAATTCTTCGTTGAACAAGACATAGAATTATTTGAATTTAGACAATACAGGAATCCATCGACATATGTTTTAGACATAATCATTTATAAACTAATTTCGTAGAAAAAGCGGGGGAGAAAAACGCTATTTGTTTCTTCGATAAGACGCATTGCTGGCCCACCATTGCCGAGTGTATAAGTGTATAATTGGATTTATGAATTGTGAAGACGCAACAGACAGATCTCAATGATATATAGTTTGTTTATTTTAGAAAACTGATAAGCATGTCCCTCGACATGCTCAAAAGTCTCGTGCAACCAAAAGTGTGATCAATTAATAGCGAATACCTGACATATCCACATATCGTTTTCTTATTTATGTTTCTGATACAAAATGTATTTCTATTGTAAGAAAGATAAATCAAACCAAAAACGCTCTAAGTTAAAGCTTTTAATAAATATGTTGGTTTTCCAGAGGGAAATAACACAATAAACAATTAAATTCACTCATTACCAATATTTCGACAATTAATGAATTTTTCAGCCACTACAAATAAATGTTTGTACAGTCGCCATATAGTTATTATTATCAATATTTGGCGACTGTTTCAAACGTTAATTATAGAGTGGCTCAAAAAGTCTTTTTTTTCCTTTGACAGCGACAAGTTTTGCCGAAATATTGGTAAAAAGTGAATTTAATTATTTAAAGTTTTAAAATGTATTATTATTTGAATAAAGCGATTGTGAAACATAAGTATAAAAATATTTTTTCCTTTTTTCTTAATGACATTTACAGTATGTGATAGACTAAAGACGAAAGTGAAAATAGGTTTGCCAGTTTGAAATATATCATAAAACATTATGATAAACGGAAAGGAATCGTTTATATATAATACATAATTATGATAGATTGACAATTTAAACTATATGTAGTTGCTTAAATATACCTCATCATGTTTGTGAATAAAATTGTGGGAATTATTTGACAAACTGTATATATCAATATAAGAGAGGCATATACAGAGTGTTTTCGTATATACGAATATTTTTATTCAATCCGCTTATCAGTCATGGCAAGACGCGAAGTAATATCAAGACATGACCACTTGACCTACTGACCTCTGCACCAGATCAGGTAGCCTATTTTGGCATCCTTTTCTTTTCTTTCTCCTTCGTTTGTCACTGCAATTATAGCCATCGTTTGGTATGATATATAATTATAGAAGCAATGGGCGCTAAAGCTACGTAAAGAGGTAGTGGATATAAAAATATTAAATTGTTTTTGAATCTTATAACATTCAAAGGGGATCAATTATCCTATAGTTCCCAACCATCTGTCCCTGATGAAGCAGTCACCTCCCTAATGGAGGTTGAGCGACAACGTCTCAACCATGACGTGCTACCGTGGCAGATTGTGACTGTTTTGATTAGTGTGTAAGATATTATAAGAAGGTAACCCATCATTAAATTATTATCATTTCAAACGTTTTAAAAAAAAATAGTGCAGATGCAAGCAGAATTTGAGTTATATATATATTCTATATTCTCAATGTCTGAAAGCCTTGTAATTCCCCAAATCACTTCATGGACCATGATCGCAATTAAATGATGGATTACAAAAGAAAAATGGAACACACATAGTATGTACTTCGACATTGCGTGAATAGTTGATACCAAACAGCTACAGATTACTCAATTTTCTTGTGATTAATAGTGCTAATTGCTAATATGTGAACAATAATTTGGTTTTCTGTGGTTGTGTATTGCTAAAATAAAAACATCATTATTATTTTTTTTCTTCCGGGATTACTTTAACATTCTTCAACTATGCATTTAGACAATTACATTTCCAGTATATTCTAACCATTAAACACCATTAAAACTATAATTAAAGATCTTAATTGAAGTTGAATAATAATGTCAGATCTAGGGTGGTATACTATCTAGAAAAGCAGTTTTATATACCCCAATATGCACAAATATATATTAATTTGTTTTGAAATTATATGTAAATATTTCTTTTCAGAAACTTTTCACAAAAACTGGCCTTTTCAAATTCTTTTATTTTATTTCATATAAAAACCCATCTTTTCTAACAATATCTTTATAACCATCAAAAGGTCATGAATCTTTCCATTGCGAAGTTTGACCTTTGATATGACACTATGAGCTTGTTTAATTATCATAAAATATATCTCAAAGATGAATAAAAGCACCTTAGGTCAGTTTTACAGTATGTTTTTTTTAAAGATTTGGGTTCAGTTTTGATGTCTTGTGATAAGAATACAGTAGATAAGTGAATACAAAGCTGGCTTTAAAAGGCATTAATGAAGCAATTAAAGGCAATTAAAATCCGTCCAATTATGTTTCAAACTCACTCAGCTCATATTGATATCATATTAATAATTATTGTAATTTTGATAATGTTCACTTTGTTATAGACGCTCTAAAAACTTGCTGTTGGGCATTAATGCGACCATTGTCACATGCCTTCAAGGACATCCATCGATTTTAGACGTTGATGTCGCAAATGCACATGCATGGTTTCTAAAGCCGTCTAGGAATTAATGCGCGGTGACAGGATAACATGTGACGTCAGGTCATCTAGCGAAATGAAATTAATGAAATGTTTCCGATGTTCATCACATGGCATGTTGCAGTAAGTACAAATAGTCATCTCATGGCATATTGAAATAAACCGTACGGTTAGTACACATTGTCATCTCATGGCATGTTGAAATAAACCGTGCTGTAAGTACACATAGTCATCTCATGGCATGTTGAAATAAACCGTGCGGTAAGTACACATTGTCATCTCATGGCATGTTGAAATAAACCGTGCTGTAAGTACACATAGTCATCTCATGGCATGTTGAAATAAACCGTGCGGTAAGTACACATTGTCATCTCATGGCATGTTGAAATAAACCGTGCGGTAAGTACACATTGTCATCTCATGGCATATTGAAATAAACCGTGCGGTAAGTACACATAGTCATCTCATGGCATGTTGAAATTAACCGTGCTGTAAGTACACATAATCATCTCATGGCATGTTGAAATAAACCGTGCGGTAAGTACACATTGTCATCTCATGGCATGTTGAAATAAACCGTGCGGTAAGTACACATTGTCATCTCATGGCATGTTGAAATAACCCGTACGGTAAGTACACATTGTCATATCATGGCATGTTGAAATAAACCGTGCTGTAAGTACACATAGTCATCTCATGGCATGTTGAAATAAACCGTGCGGTAAGTACACATTGTCATCTCATGGCATGTTGAAATAAACCGTGCGGTAAGTACACATTGTCATCTCATGGCATATTGAAATAAACCGTGCGGTAAGTACACATTGTCATCTCATGGCATGTTGAAATAAACCGTGCGGTAAGTACACATTGTCATCTCATGGCATGTTGAAATAAACCGTGCGGTAAGTACACATTGTCATCTCATGGCATGTTGAAATAAACCGTGCGGTAAGTACACATAGTCATCTCATGGCATGTTGAAATAAACCGTGCGGTAAGTACACATTGTCATCTCATGGCATGTTGAAATAAACCGTGCTGTAAGTACACATAGTCATCTCATGGCATGTTGAAATAAACCGTGCTGTAAGTACACATTGTCATCTCATGGCATGTTGAAATAAACCGTGCGGTAAGTACACATTGTCATCTCATGGCATGTTGAAATAAACCGTGCAGTAAGTACACATTGTCATCTCATGGCATGTTGAAATAAACCGTGCAGTAAGTACACATTGTCATCTCATGGCATGTTGAAATAAACCGTACGGTAATGTGGCGTCAGGATGTACACATAGTGTGCTAATATCATGCAAGGCAATATACGAGAGCAATTTAAATGTATAAGTTCTATCACGACTTGGAAATAAGTGTATACAGTATATAATCATCCCTCTCGATGGCGTCTAGGGTTTGTCAGTACTTTGTGGAAATGTCTTAAAATATCTTTTCTTCAACGCAGGTCCAAAAATCCAGTCATATAATTAGCTTAGAGCAAATGACCGTTAGTGACACTGGTCAAGGGTCTTAGATATTTCTAACACAAAGATTTGGATTAAGTAATTCGCCTCTCGATATTCTCCCAAATGTATCATTTCCTTCATAAATGCCCGACCCAAGGTTTTTTTAAAGTATTAGATCTCTGGATAATTTCTTTTTAGTATTTAAAACCCCCCCCAAAAAAAAAGAGAAAAAAAAAGAAAGAAACAACAACAACGGCACTATTTTACATGATATAATAATGCAAACTGTTGGTCGAATTATTTAGTTAGATATTTATTTATTAGATTTTCATTTAAAATTAAACACATTGCATTCCTCTTGAAATTCGTCTACATATGTACTTATAACTCTTAGTAGACTTAACTGACCAAACATAAGTTTTTTTATTAAGAGACCGCAATAAACATTCATGTAACAGACATATTAAAAAGAAGATAGCAAGCCGCATTTCAATATATTTACAACTAGCGTTTGGCCGTTCACGTCGCTCTGTTTGAAACTATCAGTTGACGCACACTGAATCGTCCATATATCATATATCAGTGATACTTTAATGTAAATTTCACATTACAATAAGCCATAGCAGTCCGATTCTAATCCTTTTATCATGATAGTGACCCTCAAGGTGTTTGAGAGCTAAGATCGTGCTATAACGCCTAGATAAAGTTGTCAAATACAATCTTGTCACTCTAGGTATTAAAAGGGATGATGTATATACAGGTATACAAGTAAGCCGCTGGTGATCAGTTTAGCTGGCCTAGTCTGATGTGTGTCCCTCTTAGCGTACAGGTTTGGCTTATTGTGGTCTGTATTGGGTTGTTGGGAAAAGTTAATGTACATCAGACATCTGAAGGAAATTCATAGGAAGATAAACACTCACCTCATTGACAAACACTTTCTTTATTGAGAATAAGAAACTCCGTACTTGCGTTTGAGCAATGACCGGGAGAGATCCCAACCGAGGCGATAGAGATCAAGTCAAGGCTGAGATGAATATTGGCGAATGCATGTAGACAAGGGAATTTGATTTGTATTCCAATCTTAAAGTTTCATAAAGAAAACATTATCAAACAGATCCAAATGATATTATTTATTTCAAATACTTTGAATACCGTAGCAAGACAATCATACATTTTAAAATATTGAAAACAATTCTACCATGTTCACCGTGAAATGCGCCTTTAAAATGATTCGTCATAGAGATAGTACAAATTAGCCACATAGACAAAGTTGTTGCTATAAAAGCAAGCCAATTGTCATAAACATTAATCTATCTGAATATTTATATTAGCCACATAGACAAAGTTGTTGCTATAAAAGCAAGCCAATTGTCATAAACATGTACGATCTATCTGAATATTTATATTTGCCACATAGACAAAGTTGTTGTATTATAGAAGTCAAACCTATAATCATGAACATATACAATCATTGAAATATTCCAATTTAAATATAATCAAGCCTATAATCATGAAAATATAAACTCTTTCGAATCTAAATATTGGCCACATAGACAATGTCATTGTAATATAGAAATCAAGCCCATAATCATGAATTGGCCACATAGACAATGTCATTGTAATATAGAAATCAAGCCCATAATCATGAACATATAAACTCTTTCGAATATAAATATTGGCCACATAGACAATGTCATTGTAATATAGAAGACAAACACATGATCTCTTAATAAGTGTAGGTCAAGCAATTGGCAGACGTGGCTGCTAACAGCTGCTGGCAATCACCCTTATTCAGTCTGCTAATATATAAGGCTATTTGCGGCTTTCTTTACGAACATGTCCGACTGATCGCACACTGTGAACGTTCTCCAGTTGGAATATCGTTTGCGGTAACATGACCATATTGATATGTAGTCATCAATAAAACCCATGTTTGAAGCCACCTGTATTAAATAAAGTACCATTATCTTTCGCTTCACTGACTGCTACACACAAGTTTACCTGTTCTTGGTGGAAATTGATTATTTCCCACTTCAGTTTTCAGTTCCATATAGATTATACAAACGTAATACAGAGCAACGTTCATACGAGATCGAGAAATTGTTTCAGACGAAAATATAACTGAGATCAATGTAATTAAGTCATTAAGAAGTGCCTTATTTCCGCATAGGTGTAACAGAACACTATTTCATATTTTCATAATGTCTTTCAAAAGCTGTATTTAACTTTATATCAAAACCATGCATTTTAATAAAACTTATGAGTTTGTTACTTGATAAAAGAACATAATCTTTTTATTTTAATTTTTATTTGTTATTCTTTACAAATAAATTAAATAGTTCGTTTTAGTCATAAATATCACCTAAAAGACAGTTTATAACCATTTTTTTATACTACATATAATTGAAAACAGGTTTGAAAGACACTTACTATTCAAATTCTAAAACTAATTTTATACTTTTGGATAACCAAATATGAAATACTGAACACCGTTCAAACTCTTCAATCTCTGTCACGAAACACTGACATAGCTCTTCTTCAAAACGAACAGAAATGAAAAATTGGAATTAAGTCCATTGAGAGAACCGTATCAGTGTTTCTTCCAGCTCTGAATTGAGAGGGTCATGTTTGATTCTTCAATAGGATAATGGCCTTTTCTGAGGCAAAATCAATGTGACATTTTCAAAAATTTTCAAAATCAAATGTGACACTTTATGAAACAACTTCAACTGGCTTTAGTGACCCTAAGTCTAAGTGCATAATGATAACAACAAACTCAAACCATCATAAAATTGAAACTGAGAAAATACGTGAAATGACAAAATAATATTATAATTGAAAAGTTGCAGAACAACATGTATAATTTTAAAAAAAATGAACGTCACAGAAGCAAATGAAAAATACTACAGTCTAGAAACCATACCATGGCCAATCTTACATATTACAATCCACATTCATCACTGTAACAGTAAATGACTGTTAGTAATTATTTCTCTCTTTTTTCTCTATATTTCACCGTAATTCCCGTATACCGTACGGAATAATCAGCGCACTGACCATGTAAAGTACAGTGTGTGCTTGTGTCAGTTAAACAAAGTCAGGCAAAACAGTTATTTTTGCGTCATTATTTCTGTAACCAGCCATAAATAGACAATACTGTCATGTTTGGTTATCAATTTTTGTGTACTTCAAATACATGTACCCACTGGAAAGAGACTTGCAAAATAAAAAAAAAAAAAAAAAAAAAAAAGGTGTCGGCATTTCAAGAATATTTCTCTGTCTAGCGAAAATGAATTGATGAAACCCGGACCAATAACTCAAAAAAAAATACTTATCCCTCTCGGATTCTTCCAAAAGGTTGATACACCAATGCCTCGATGAATAAATAATATTCATATCTCTCTATGTATATTTAGCAATGGAATTCCCAACTATTGGGCTTGGACTATAAACGACCGAAAAATCGGAATGCGACAGGGGTGCATCCAATGCAAATAAGTAAACGATGTGACATTTTGATTTTTAATGTGACAATTGCGCATGACACATGCCTTTCTCGACCAGTGCTGCAACACAACAAGTTTCTTACATATTTCTCACTCTTTAAAGTTTCAATGTGACGAATTAAAACCTGCGTCACGGAAAACGCACAGACCGAATTTCATTGCGTCAAAGCCGAAAAAAGAGCGTCAAAAACGCAAAAACGCGCTCTGGAAGAAACACTGCGGTATTCGTGGGAAGACCGGGTTTTCCCTTATCAGTTGTGTTAAGAACATACTTGTGCAAAGCTCGTCATTAAAACAATTCGGGTCTCATACTGCAAACAAAACTTATTTCCCTTGCACACATTCCGTAAATGACAAAAAAAACACAACTAATCCACTGCTGGTATCTTTATTTCCCATTCACATTTGATAGGAATTTTGAAAAAAAATCAAATGGATCAGTCATGTTAATTTTAAATATAGTAGTAGACTTCATTAAATTATTACACTGAAAGAAAAAAGAAGAAGAAAAATTGAGGATATGTTGCAAGATTGTAGTTGACTATGAAGAAATTCACATGGCGAAACATTTTTTAACATTTTTGAGAAATATGGTGTTAAATTTTTTTTAACAAAGCACATAATCATTGAAAACGAAACAAAACCACACAATTTTCATTATTGATAAAAATTACAATTTTGATACAATTTTACAATTCATGATTTAATAAAACATTTAACAATATTAAACATATAATGAATAAACTTACTAACAAAATGATTCGCGGCTATTCAATTCTTTGGCAAAAATATCGAAATTTTGATTCATTATGTAAGAAAACATAGCTCACCTCCCGGAGCTGTATGTTTCCAGTAAAAGATCAAACAAACTTAAAAAAAAAATCGTAATTCGTTTCGACTTTTCGTCTGGAAAACATTGCAAATCGTATTCATTTTGTTGGGGCGTTGAACGAAAATTTGAAATTATGCTTCGCGAATCGCAATTTTAATTGTCATGTTTGACGTTTAAGTCCACCAACATGCCATCTGATATGGCAGAAATCAGCCACACTACATGAAAGATAATTGTAATCAGCAACCATACTGCGACTGAAAGCAAAACACTTTATAACAAAACAAAAGCATGTCATGAGGGTAACAAAACAACATGCATCAGAGTATCACAAAGAAAGAAAACGCCATATATTATTTTTTCCAGCTAAAATTGCTGTCCAAATGGTAGCTACGTTGGTTTGACTTTTATTATTTCCGCTGGTAAAATATAGTCATATTATACAGTATCTGATATTTAAAGAAAACTGCTTAGTTGTCCATGCAAATACCAAAACCAAAGTTAATTCTAACGTTGTCGCGTATTTTTTTTGGCCGTTAGGCCGTTTATTTTCACCCCGTCTTCCTGTGAAACACACAGTAATGAAGCGGAATAAAATTAGGCTTTTCATTGGTTATTATATACTATGCTAAATTCCCATTGGTCATTGTAAAATTAGTCAAAAGAAAAGAAAGGAGTTGCGGAAACGAGTTCTTTAGATTTCTGTTTGTTTTAAAAGTTGAAGTTTTCTTCCCCTGCGAACGATTTGTCCCGAATAGTAAGACGCTGCACCTTTTTAAGGTAAACTAAAAGAGAAGAACGCTTAAAAATAGGAAACACATAGATTTTGGAATTGATTGTTCGACCCTGACAGATCCTATATTCAACAAAAATGTAACATCCGGTTTCGTTTTGTAGTCCAATGCGCAGATGTTTTAAGGCTGTAAGTGTCTACCAAGATTGTACAATTTATTAGGATCCGTGGAATTTCAAAGAGCTGCACTGACACAGGAATTACACAACTATTAAACCAACAACAAAATCTATTACATGTTAAACCATTCAGACACTACTCATTAAGCTGGTTACCACGACCGAGTATCGTTTTTAAAGATATTTCTTGTTTTATTTGCATATATTCCGGATTTTGGTGAAATTCAAAAGAAATAATTTTAACGTATTAATCAGAAAAAGATGTAGATGGCTAAAGCCAATGTTCTACAGGTGGATGAAAAAGCAATTATTTAAGTTGTTAATTACACTGTTACAATGGTATATAAATTACTGTGGATCACTGAATAGCTTCGATTACAAGACACCATGCATCTAAGATATAATTGAACACCTTGTATACGTTCAAATCTACTTACTTAAACAAAATCCCAGTAGTTTAACAAACTCCTACATTTAGTGATTCCACGAAGCCAACACTTAGATCTAGATTACGGCGTTCGTTCAGATCCAAATAATACAGAGATTGTTGTATAAACATTCCTTTATAATCAATTAATTGACGAACTTCTCACTATGATTTAATTCTTAAGCTCTCTTCTTTTACCATATACAACCGTTTAGTTTTATTACACATTTTGATATATATATTGGTCAATATACCGGTCATTGGCTAACCTCGAATGATGAATACATGCATGTATTATCATAAAGTAATTCCTAGGAGATGCCCAATATCCAGAATAACTCATGCCAATGAATCACAGAAAAGAGTATATAGTTTGGTTGTACGTGAATAATTAGTAACATGTAAACTTTGATATGATCAAATGCAATTCACAATACATGCGAATACCACAGTAGCGTTTGGACACACATCTAACACATCAAGCAATCAATCAACGCTCAATTCAAATACTGTCTCTGAAACGCGTTTGATGTTTTGATTCAACGACTGTCAAAGTATTAATGCAGTTATCTGCTGTATACACATGTGTTTGTTTCCCTTGAGGATACATTTTCCGGAACGTACTCCGAAACAGAATTCTTCCAGGATAAGGTACACATGAACGCAGCAAGCTCTTCAAGTTCAGACGATATGTTGAATTCATCCAGATGTACACCAGTGGGTTCACGCCTGAGTTGGAAAACGCCAACCAGTGAGAAAGAAGCCAGGCAAAGTATACCATGCTTTCATTGAATATTGAGGCATCCTTCTCACCGATGATTGTGAGTGTGTGTAGAGGCATCCAACATAAGATGTAAACCAGAACAACCGTCATCATCATCTTGACGGCCTGAAAAACAGGGGCAAAGAATGAAAGATACATACACCAGTTTATAAATATCATGAGATCATGGTATCAGTGTGTGTTTTTTAATTTTATATTGTCCCCAAACAAAGTCAGAGATACATATACTTTCAAAATTATCGAAATTGCATTTGTCAAGAGACAGGCGTCAAGAGACACATGGGGCTAGTTCGTGGTTAATGTGTCTGCTGCAACATATGCAAGAGGAGATCTCACCCCCATGACAGCTATTAATATGAATATCATGAAGGTGGTAACAATAGCATTAGAATATCCTGTTTCCACATCCAGTTTAATGATATAATATATAAATTGACCCAGTATTTAAACAGCGCGATGTCAGAAGTTTAGCCATATCGTATATCTCGAGAAGACTGGGATATTATCAATGAGATGTTAACATAACAGTTATTACATTGACATCATTAATTGTGGTTACTATTTTGCGAATACGATGGAAACGGAAAATGTTGCGAACGGAATGCATTTAACAGCTTTGTTCATAATTTGGCTACCGAAGGAAGTCTTATATTGTTTTTCGAATGTCTTATGGGTTTGTGTTTCTGCGTCACTGTGGTCCTACGACATCAATGTTTCTACATTAAAAACAACAACCGGTGAATACATTTTATAGCATGTTGTCAATAAAATTAACTGAAAAAATCCAAAGGAAAATATTTCTTTAAACTTATTTTTTTATCCAATCGTTGTCTCCAGACTATTCTTTTAAAGAAAACGATTTTATAGACATATGTACTTGACGGTCCCGGGATATCGATGTTTAATGTAAGTAATACAATCCACCGTCTTTGACTCCTCAAGGATTTCTAAATACGACACCGGCAACAATTAGCAAACTGGGTTCTGTATCACACAATTGACGAAGTAATTATTATCAAACAGACAACTGTTCAAAGCTTTGTAAAATAATACATATGTAGTTTCAAAAAGTAATGAAGAACGGATTCGTGTTATTTCAATCAGTCTTGAGACTTCACTAGAATTATGTCTCATGTAAATCACCGTATGCCGCATCTTGGAAAATCCTATAAAAAGCTGATCAGAACACGGCAAGACACATTAAAAACTCTTCATTTTCTACGAAAATAAAAGATCTAGATATACATTGAAAACCATAAATAATTGTAATTGAGCTTTTATTCTGTGGATATTCCACCTGTATATCGATATATTTGTTAGGTTTAACGTTTTCCGGTCATTTGAAGGCTATTTTTACCTGAGTTAGATATAGTGCTTCCACACCGGAGACATGTGGCATAATACAGCACCCAGTCCCATTATTTTGACACTGGGCAAACCAGTATTGGAACTACTCTGTATATATGCTGAGCGCCAAGCAGAGAACTACCTTTAGAATTTATACGACTTTGGTATGTCGTGGTTGGGGATCGCACCTACGACCTCCCGCTCCCAATGCGGTCGCTCTAACCTTCTGGCTTCGAGGACGGTGTGTTTTGACAGTAAGAAATAAAGAAAGCAGATTTCGATTGAACAATGTAATAAACTAAATTAAAATTCCTCTTTCAAACCAGGTAGGTCGGTGGTTCAGTGCATGCATGGTCTTCCCCCACCTGTAATTAGCTGAACGTCGCTATATGACTAAAATACTGTCGCAGCGACGGTAAACTAAAAAAAAATCAATCAATCAATCAATCTTTTCGAACCAAAAAAAAATGTGTATATTACTTGTTTTACCAATAATATATGTGATTTTAAAGGATTACTGTGTCCAACAAGATAAAAATAATATTAAAATTCAGTAATAATCGTGTTGGAAGACAGGTGATTATTCATTCTCAAATTTATATTAATTTTCATTATGGTGGTGAGATCTAAGTTAACGTTATATATATGCAAATAATTATCAAAATCGGATTAATAGACTTCATGGTACATGTATATTATCAAATAGTTAATTTATGGAATAGATAAAACTTTACCTATATTTGTAACATTTAGTTGCCAAATATTATTTTAATTTTTTAGACGTTTTTAATCTTTCAGAAATATTTTATGTTAGCTTTAAAAAAATGGTATTGGATATGATATGCAATTTTTCCAATGTGAAAATTCTGACATTTCAGTGTATTGTTTACAACCAAAAATGATAAGGTTGAATGGCAAAATTTGCAAATCGTCCTCTGGTTGTTGAGTGTGTCCAGCTGAAATTCTCGTCTCAGTGACACGGATTTCTCGCTCACGGGTTACACGTTCACATATGTGTGAACTTACGGATCTGTATGCATGCCAGCGAGCCTTTCCGATACTGGCAGACGCATTTCTGTACACTACCGTGACGAAGTTTTTGATTCTTGAATACAATGGTGTTACCGGACGTCCTGTACAAGAACATATAAGCAGCTATCGCTTTATAGCTTTAATGTTTAAAAATGAAGATTTTTACATCCAATATTTATCCGAAACTTGAGAACAATACAGTTTTAAGTTTCTTTAAAGCGTCTTGTTCACGGATGATCACTGACTAAGAATTTGATATCTCTAACTATTATGTGAATTTGATATCTCTAACTATTATGTGTGTATTGTCTATCAATATCCATCTACAGACACAAACAATTCGTGATTGTAAAATTAATGAATGATTTCTCAATTACAGGCAATAACATTACGAACGGTATTGGGCCTATTCAAGAATTACAAAATCTATATTTAGATTTTTCCAACGTGCCGTCACATGACTGATCACATTCACTATATGCGTATACACTTACTTTACAGACTGAAATTTCAATAGCACATTTCAGTTTGCTATCCAGAGTTGTTGAACTTTTTCATTTTGCGGAATGTGTCACGTCATATAGCCAGCACCTGGTTTGGGACACCGTATTCTCTATTAAAGCGACTTCTCTGACTTACGAAAGTTGCATTTCCCGTGCAATATGACCTATTTGTCAGAGAACAAATACTTCGTCATCATTAACAAGGAAGAGAAGAGATATTTTTTATTTATACCGATCATCTTTGATAAACATAAGAAGAAACGTAAATCAGTCCCATAATGGATCACTTTCTAAGTCTTAAACACGTTTGAAAGAAAAGAAAATTAAAAGAAAAAACTTCCTTTAAATGATAAAAACAGGAGTATATAAATGAAAATGCAGGAGAAGTAAGGCAAAATTATGTAGGACAAATTGTGAAACAATACATCTTCACCGTTGTCAGCCTATTAATCAAAGATCTGATTTCTTCGTAAATTATTACTTGTAATAACACACTATGTATTTTCCCAGGAGAAGTCTCAAATTAAGTTGATATGTTGCCTTTGATGTAAATTAACAGCACGTTGTCACCAAAAAGATAGTGAGAAAATATTGCGGCATGTTGGGAAGGAATATGATGAAATGTGTTCATAAGAAAACTTATGTCGCCTGCAGCAGCATTTCCGAATAAAACTGTTCAAACATGCACACACATTTACACACTGAGAAAGTGTGGATAGTTGAAAAACCAATGAGAACATTCCCTGTTGTCTTTTTTTTTCGCATATTCCCCTGTAAATTGATTTAATAACTTAAAGGGAATGATCTTACCTCAATACCAAGATGTTGTACATTATATCTTCAGCACGTGCAAACACATGGTTTTATCTCTCTCTCTCTCTCTCTCTCAAAACAACAACAACAACAACAACAAAAAATCAAAATTGGTCATAAGTCTTATTTATAATGTCGTCAATACATGTGTTTGGATTATTCCTTTTTTCAAATTCAGAAAACGGTAAAATTTCCTTTGATGGTAAATAATATCGCGTTTATGTAATTCGGTACAAAATAATATGAGAGGTTTGATTAACAATTTGAATTAGAAAATCGCAATGTATTTGTGTGTGTGTGTGTGTGTGGTTTTTTTTTTCCACATAAATTATATCCGTTCCTTTAAAGGGAAATAACTGCACTTATATTATAACTACATCCTGTCATTATGTTTACATATGTTTTGAATTGTTTTAATAAAAGAAAACATTATTATAATTAATAATTGATATATTGCATCAAGAACCGACACATATCAGATGCATTTATTTTTTTTCCATTATATTCATAGAAACTCTAATTATTGCTCATGCATTACAGCAAAATGACAATTTTTACTGGTGTTTTTTAACCAACAGTTTACTGGCTCTGGCATGGGCTTGATGCAAAAAAAATAAAATTGTATGTTTCCCCAAATTTATGAACAATGAATATAGTATTGCATAATAAATCCTGACATAGCCTCAGTTGAAAAAAAACAACCTCATTCATCATTATTTCTCATTGATTTCCATCAACATATGTCCATTGCAAACCAACGCGAGGTAATTAATATATAGATTCGAAGAATATGTCGTATTTCTGATAACACAACTTACAAGGTGTGTAAAATGGTCAAATTAACAATCAATTAATTTTATTGGCAAAATCGGCATTGTGCATTTGGCCATTTACGAGAGCATAAACATATGGCTAAGACGTGTAAATATACAAATACAAAATTTATCATTCACACATATATGTATATATGAATCGTATATTAAAAAAAAATCACAACGGTTTAAATAACACAGTTATGTTTTATGTTTTTTTTTTTTAAATTTTATATTAAACTGTAATTTATATTAAGCTAAATATTTATGAAGCAGCATTTTTCAATAATTCGTCCTGTCTTAATTTCTGAGCATTAAATATGTATCTAGCTAAGTCAATGGTAGTGTTAATTTTTCTGGCAGTTTAATAATTTATCAAAAATATGCATGTTAGGCCAGCTTGACTGAATACCATTATTTTTCCTGAGTTCCCAATAAAATGGGCAACATAATAAAAAGTGAAATTCAAATTTAACAACGTTTTGGTTACATAAAGTACAATATCTATTTTCTCTTGAAATATTCTCATATCTACCTGTTTCAGTGTTTAATGAATGACAGCATAATCTAAATCGTGTTAAAGATATTCTGTCATTTTTAACAAACTGAATGTAATTTTCTAATTTAAATTCTTTTTTAAAGCGTTTATAATAATACATTTTAGACTGACTCACTAGGGTATCATTCCACTCCTGGATATACTGATCTCTTAATCTCTGTTTTATAATATTCGAGAAATTGTTATTAATGACCAGAGAGTGAAACATGTTACCAAGACCCAAACTATCTAAATTCTTTCTAATGGTAATGCACCAATACTTCGAAGTAACTGAAGCATTATTTTCAATACTATTTGTATATTGTTCATTAAAATATAAAAGGGTAAAGAATCTGTGTTACTCAATATTCTAAGCCAGCCCGTTCTTTACTAATTAATGACAAAGGAAATCTCACTCGTTCTCCCAGAACACCGACATTTGAAGTTTGTTTTTTAACTCCAAGTATATGCTTACAGAATTTCATGTGTAACTTATCACTTCTTTAAAATCATATATGCCCCAAACTTCAGAACCGTATAAAATAATAGGTGCAACAAGAATATCAGAAAGGTAAAACTTAGTTTTAATATCTAATTTGACTCTTGAAAAAACGGATAATAATTGATTATAAGCTTTAAGTGCCTGCTCATTTAAAATCTTAACAGCATTATTAAAAGTACCATTTTGAGCAAAATTTATACCCAAATAAACAAAATTATTAACAATGTCAATAGATTCCTTATTTATATTCCAACTCGTAAATTCACAATGGCTTTTTTTCTTTTCAAAAATACAAATTTTCGTCTTCTTTGTATTTATTTTTAACCCCCATTTACATGAGTACTTATAAAAAGCGTTCAATTGACTTTGTAAACTTTCATGATTAGTTGTGAACAGGGCAATAGCGTCAGCAAAGTGTAACATATATACATGTATACAAAATTTATTAATATCATTATTTGTAAGGTTTTCAATATCAATTGAATCTTTAATGTCATTAATGAAAAGAATAAATATCAAAGGAGACAGAGGCTCTCCTTGTTTTACACCAATTGACACATCAAAAAAAATCTGAATATGACATAGTAACTGGATCTTTAATACATGATTTGACATTCTGATAAACAGCTTTGATCATTTTAATCATTTTACAACTTAAACCAGATTTTACTAATTTAATCCAAAGTGCATCGTGAATAACAGTATCAAAGGCCTTTTCATAGTCTTTAAAAGCACAAAACAATTTACATTTCATAGCAAGAACATTTTGTATAATAGAGTGAAGTATAAAAATATAATCAGTAGTGCTGTGATTTTCCCTAAATCCAAATTGAGCGTCTGTAAAAACATTATTATTTTCACACTAATTATATATTCTGTTTCGTAGCATAAGAGAGAAAATTTTAGCCATAGTGTTAACAAGAGTAATGCCTCTGTAATTAGAGGGATCAGATCGATCACCTTTTTTATAAATAGGAAATATAACACCCTTGCTCCATACGTCAAGATACACTCCATTGTCAAATATGTGATTAAATAATATAAGAAAATATGGCGCTATAAATTTTTTGAGTCAATAAAAAAAAGTCAACTACATTATTAGAAAAGTCAGGATTTATGACGTTTCGTGCATGATAACGTTTTAATAACCTCTTCTACAGAAAAAACAACAATCTAATTCATCTATATGTAATGGAGATTCTCTTTCCTCAGAAATATCTTCAAAAGTTGACCTTGATAATTACAACTAAAACTGTAAGCCTTTAAATGCAAAGTTGAAGTACCATGCCCTTTAAATTTGACCTTTGACCTTGAAGAATAACCTTGACCTATGCATGGAATAGCATGTATACAACACAAAGACGTAAAATATGTAAATAAAAAATCACAATTGCTAATCCATTGAGTTTTTGATAATCAATGCAAAACTGTAAAATTTTAAGACAATTTTGAAGAAAATATTGCTTTTTTTTATCTGCCTAAAGATAATGACCAAAATCACACATGCACAGGTTTATATGACGACAAACCAGTAAACATTTTTTTTTTTTTTCTTTCAAATATTGAAAAAATAACAAAGAAATATCTATTTTAAAACTTGTCCAAAGTTATTGCAAAATAAGTTCGAAGGTCAAGGTGATAGATAAAATATTGAGGTATACCTGAATAATTAATGAATATGCATACAAAAAAAAAATTAAATTAAAAATTCCTTAAATTTAAAAATAGGTCAAAGTTCAAAGGTCAAGGTCAAAAGTCCAAAAGTGTAACATTGAAGGAAAGGTCTTGCCACAAGGAATTCACATGTGAAATATCAGTGCCCTGTTCGTAACAGTTCTGAAATGATATGCATTTTAAAGTTTTCAAAAGTTACAGTAATAATAGGCCAAAGGTCAAGGTCAAGGTCGATAGATGAATTGTTGAGGTATATCTGAATAGCCCTTGCAAAGAGGAATATGCATACCAAAAATTAAAGTTGTATGTCAAATAGTTAAGAAATTACGGCCAACGTTAAAGTTTTTTGTTAAACATTTAAAAATAGCTCAAAGTTCAAAGGTCAAATTTCCAAAAAGTTGAACATTGCTGGAAAGGTCATGCTACAAGGAATTCACATGTGAAATGCCAGTGCCCTGTTGACAACGGTTATGAAATGACAGGTATTTTAAAGTTTTCCAAAGTTACAGAAAAATAAGGTCAAACGTCAAGGTCAAGGTCAATTGGTGAAATATTTGCATATGTCTGATTAGGTCTTGTCAAGATAAATATGCATACCAAAAATGAAAGTTGTTTATTGAATAGTAGAGAAGTAACGACGACGACGACAACGTGGACGCCGGAGTTACGACAATAGCTTTTTTTTCTTCTAAAATCAGTCGAGCTAAAATTATAATGTATAAGACAGACAAATAGACAGCATATTTTTATATTGACGTAAATTTTACAGTTTCTTGTCAGTCATATAAAAAATTATAAATAATAAAAAAATAATCTTTATTGTAAATTGTAAAAGAAAAACCCACACATATGTAAATAATGAAAATGCACATAATGTGAGTTATGGAGGATGGACATATTAAATGAGTATGATAAAGATACAAAGAGAATACTTTTCATTGAAGTACTGGAGTGATAAACGGGTTATAAGTACTGCGATACACATACAATCAACATAAACAAAGATTTATTTAGTAATACAGTTTTTAGATAGCAACATATATAAAACAACTTGTACAATTTTGAACAAAGAAAAACAACCCCCCCCCCCCCCCAAAAAAAAAAAAAAAAGATAATTAATAATTTTATTATTGAGAATCCCCTTTTTGTGACAAAGTTTCATTTATGAATTTGCCGAGATTGAGAATGACATGTTTATTTGTTGAAGACGTCAATTAAATAAATTTGATCACATTTGGGTGTCTAAAGTAAAAAGAATTAAAATATTTGTTTCGGATATTTTGATATTCAGGACATAATATGACAAAATGATACTCATCTTCAATATTTAAGGTGTTACAAATTGTACATTAGCGCATAGCTCTTTCTGTTCTATTCTGTCCGTACCTGCCAGTTTCAATTTCAGTTTTGGGAAGTAAATCTCAGTTTATATGGTAATATATCTAAATATTGTTCGAAACCAAAACTATCTTTTAAATATTTATACGTGCATAAAGTCTGACAATTAGCAATACTGTTACTGTTAAAAATCTGTGGTTAGAATGCTTTCATTAAATGTAGAGAAACTAGAATTTCAAAATTCATGCATAAGGGTTTTACTACCGCAAGTCCGTCTACTGATTACTTAGATTTAGTTTGCCAAATTAGTATTTTCCTTTTCTTCTTCTGAAGTAATGGCCAACATCTTTTATTTATTATTATTATTATGGTCATGCGTTGGATAAGTAGAAATATAGAGTGTTGCCTACCCACCCCCGAGCTACTCATCCCCCTCCCCGAGCTACTCATCCACCCACCCAGAGCTACTCATTCCCCTCCCAGAGCTACTCATTCCCCCTCCCCGAGCTACTCATCCCCCCTCCCCGAGCTACTCATCCCCCCACCCAGAGCTACTCATTCCCCTCCCAGAGCTACTCATTCCCCCCCGAGCTACTCATCCCCCCCTCCCCGAGCTACTCATCCCCCACCAGAGCTACTCATTCCCCCCCGAGCTACTCATTCCCCCCTCGACTACTCATCCCCACGAGCTACTCATTCCCCCCCACGAGCTACGCATTCCCCCCACCCCAAACTACTCATTCCCCCCCCGAGCTACTCATCCCCCCACCCGAGCTACTCATCCCCCCAGACTCTACCCCCCCCCGACATCCCAGCTACACCCCCCGAGCTACTCATTCCCCACACTCATTCCCCAGCTACTCATCCCCCCCCGAGACCTACTACCATTCCCCCACCCCGAGCTACTCATCCATCTCCCCCCCACCCCGAGCTACATTCCACTTCATTCCCCACCCGAGCTACTCATTCCACCCCACTCACCCGAGCTACTCATCCTCCCCACCCCGAGCTACTCATTCCTCCCCCCCGAGCTACTTCTCCCCCACCGAGCTACATCATCATCCTCCCCTACACAACCCGAGCTACTCATTTCCTCCCCCCGACATACCCCCACCGAGTACTCACAGCTACATTCCTCCCCCATACCAGAGCTACTCATTTCCTCACACCCCCCCGAGCTATACACTCCCCCCCCCTCCCACCCGAGACTTCTCATTCCTTCCCACCAACGTGAATAGAATGGTGCGAAACCTAACAACTTAAAATTTCTTAATTTTCTACAATATACAAATGGTTTTGTTGAAAGAAGAATAATGTTAGTAGGTTGAAAAAAATGTTCATGGCTTTAGTGATGATGATGATGATGATGATGATCATTACTTGCGATTATTAAGACCCCCGCAACATTAGTATATAATGTTAAATGTATTATATAGATACAATATTTTAAAAACTGTTATATATCACCTTATCATTTTCATTATTGTAAAATTGTCTTTTACTATGATTACTATTCTCATAATGCTTGTTAAATTGTATAACTGATATATAGATACAATATTATTTGGTTAGTATTGTAATATTTATTATTTTTATAATTATCCTGTTGTTGGTCTTGATACCAACATGTTTGACATCCTAATTTTATATGCTGTACGAACCAAAGCCCTTCTACACTGCACAAGACATTAGAGCCTCAAGGGAAATACGTAAACCCTTTATAGGTTATGATAAGGTTTCTTGGAAGATAAGTATAAGAAATTCCTTATTCAAGGTTTAATTAGGACTCGATAGGCTTACAGTGTGCAGGATGGCGAATAATTGAAGTGCAAACACTTAGTTCTTAAGGCTATATAGGGTACTAATTAGGCTAGATCTTCCGTTTTGAGGGCTATCGACAATATTTTTAAGATTAGAATGGTCTGATTAAGACTTTCTTAAGTATATATGTACAATGTGACTATATTCATGCTGACATTGAAATGCGTCATTATGTATGTGAATGAAAATGAATAAAAAAAAAACAACAACAATAAGTAACTGGTGTTGCACGCAACACATGAGTCCCCTACCGGTGAGGTGCATAATTTTCCGTTGGCCCGAAAAGAAAAGAGAATGTGAGCAGACTCTCCATACTGCCATCTACTCATATACCAAGTTTCGTTATTTTGTCTTAAACTTTTTTTTCAGTTATCGCGGGATCCAGATTTCCGGAAAAACAGACAGACGGAGGGCAAACCCATAGTCCCCTCCGGTGTAAACATCGGCAGGGGACTAAAAAATATAGTGATGAATTAATAAATCAATATGTTAGCACAGCTGTCATCTTACCTTTCGTTTTGACGACGCTATTCTTCTATCTCTTTTTTGATCTTGCTCGCCTGGTGGCTTCTTTGCCCATATTATATATGAAATATGAATGTATGAAACTGACATGACACACACGGGTGCAATATATTGAATACACATGAGAAAATAACTATAAGAAGTCCTCGACTTCCCATCAGTCCAGATTTCTGTACAGAGACCGTTAGAGCCGGGTTCGTATTGTAGGTATACAATTTGAGAATGAATGCCGGTGGGGAGGGCAACACAAGCGGAAACTAGCCAAGAGATGCCAATGACACATTTTGCGGTAAAAGGCTTCATACGGCGACTAAGTGGTTGCCACACCACATAGTGTTTGTCACATGTCATGATGAGCAATGTCAGCGAACGCTGGACCACGGTTGTCACTTGCAAGTACGTCACAACTGGACACAAAAACTTCCAGAATGGCCAGTAGAGATATATGAGGTCACTAACGATGGTGACAGGGACGCAGAATACTGTCATCAGAATATCACAGACACTCAAACTTCCGATGAAGATAGTTGTCACCCTGTGGGATCTCAATGTGACCACAATCCATAGAATTAGAATATTTCCAATTAAAGAAGTAAGAAAAGTTATTCCATAAAGAGATAGTAAAACCGGTTTTTCCCATTCCGAAATGCTAAAGCTGAAATTGGTATTATTCAAAGATAAGTTAAAACTTGATAAATCTTCTGACATGTTATAGATCATGTTTATCCATTCATTCAATCCGTATGGTTTGTAATTATATATCTCATATTAAACATAATCACAAAACTGTTCTTGCAATACACGTCTAAAGCAATTTATTGATGACCCGCGTCATTGGAAACAACAATGTAAAGTGGTCGTTCATCCGCCTTGGTAGAGGACAGCAGAACGCTCTGTACTATCGGCGTTTTGCTCTGCAGGGTCTTAAAACGCTCTAATGCTTCATCGAAGACAAAAGAACTGTTATTTGTTACTATAAAAGGCCGTGTTTGATATAACATACATTTAGTTCCCTCAAAATAAAATGTTACCATATCACTTAAAAACGATTTTTTAAGAGAACAGAATTGTGAATCTGAAAAAAAAAAAAAAACACCCGGGAAGCTAAAACTATTGTTTATAAAAAAAATCATGAATTAGTTTGTTTTTTTTCCATTTCGAGGCACTTATAAGCATCCAAGAAGCTGTAACAGCTTCTATTTTTATTGAATCATGTAAGCAATTATCTTAATTGCTGGCATGATATTGATCAACGGACAATTCGACGTCTAGCTTAATGTATGGTACGAACTCATTTTGGACAACGCCAATAAATGTATAGCAGAAAATACAATCCTAAATGGAATTACTTATCGTTTCATTTTTGAATGATTCATACTTAAAAGCTGACAGTTTTAAAAGTAATAACTTTAAGAAATACCACTTTAGGTAATCCATCCATCATTATATTATAATTTAATGCTTAAAAGACATCAGTGAAGATGTGAGTATCCATTGACTTGGAGTTTAATGCTATAAAGGCTTTAACTATAAAAATCCCACAACCATTTGATTGACAATGATCATAATTTAATAATGGCTGGATTACCTAAATATGCATTGGTT
>CM037794.1:21479961-21529961 GCA_021229015.1 Solen grandis
TCATGAAAATATAGGACAATGCCAAATGCACCCGTTCTAAATTGTGCCCCATAGAAAACAGATACCGGTATATGAACTTAAAAGATCTAATCAATTTTCAAAGCTTATTGCAGCACATATATATTTTGTCATTGTGCGTAGTCTTGTAGATATACACCTCTTTTGAAATTGATTCACATATCTCATGTGACCTTTCTTTACTGACGTTGGTTAATGAATACAGGGTATCATACTGATCTAACAGAACTTGGGGTTTAGGTGACGGTTTGCACGTACATTATTATACACTCAGGTGATCTAAAGAATAGATCGTGGAGGTTTTGTGTGATTTGGAGTTACTAATACAGGTAATATATATTTATATTGAAGAAACACTTTTGAAGTTATATATAAAAAGTAATATTTGAAAACTAACTTATGAATAACTTATGTACATGTTTATATTCAAAGTCATTTTGATTCAAAAGGTTTTGGAAGAGTCATGTGTTTTATACAATTATGCTATTTCTTTTCGTTAAATTTCAGTCTTCTTATTTGGAATTGCAACTTCGGTCACCGATGTCATTGTCGAAAGACAGACTATATGCTAAACATTATTTAAACAAATTTGAGTGTATTTAAAATCTAATTATCATTTTTTACGTATAAAGGGTCAGTGTTAAAATTCATATCAGAGTTACTGATTCTTATTAAAATAATTGTTCCCAGCGCATATCGCGTTTTACTAAAACAGTGGTTAGTCCGCATCGGTTGTAGTAAGGCTATATATTGGAGGCATATGATTATACCTATCTACTTGTTTATTTGCCTTTTTTGTTTTCTTGCCTTTTCTCACAATCCCCACATTCTGTATGCTTCATTTTTTCTTGATGCCTTCCTATTTACCGTAAACTCTTTCGACGAGCCGTGCGAAAACATTTATTAATGAAATATTCATATTCGTGACAGTCTGGTAATTGTTATCATGATATATTCCAGTTCCGTTCTCAAATGAATATTGCTCATAATCTTAATATGAATATTTGAAAAGAATGTTCATTTAACACTACTTTCGATATAGCTTAAATCTAACAGTATCAACGACTCTACCTAGATCGGGAATCACAGCTGCGCTAACGAAAACCGGATTGCTTCCAGTTTGTATAGTAGTTTAAACGAACATTATATTCAAATTGGATTTATCTTCTAAATGAACGGTTAAAAGGATATCGATATGAATGTATTTGTGAAATTTATAAATGTCCATTTTCAGATCTGCTATTATTACAAATTCCCTTTCAAATTCTTACATTAAACGTTACAATCCGCCAAAAAGCATGATGTATAGACCTATCTATAGTTAATTAAAATTGTCTGATGGATCCAGTCCCCAGTTTATCAATTAAAATACGTACCAATGGGATGGCAAAATGTGTTATTAGTACAAAACATACGCATAATGCAAGATCTAAAAAGGTTCTAAAAACATAACTCACTTTGGGCTCAGACACAATAGTGCTTTGGACCCCAAAATGCATTCCTCATAATGCACTATACCGCGCTATAAAATATTAAGACAAGGTCAAAATGCACAAATGGTAAAATGTACCCGATAGGAAAACAGATATATAAACTTTACACACCTAATCGATTCGATTTGCAATACTTATTGCTAAACAGAAATTTTGTCATTGTACGTTGTCTAGCTAGTGGATATACATCTTGAACAAAGGGTAGCATGACGATCTAACAAGAACTTGAGGTTTAGGTGGCGGTTTACACGTACATAATTTACACTCAAGTGAACTTTAGATTAACTCTTGGAGCTTTTGGAATCACTGATACAGGTAAAGCATAATATGTTTAAGTAACACCTTTGTGATTAAATAAGTCACTTATTCGATGGTCATGTGCTTATTTTTATTCAAAATCAGTTTGACTCTAAATGTTTTGGAAAAAGTTTGGTACAATTATGATCAATCAATGTGTATTATACAATCATGATCTTTGCTTTCTTCTGAAATGGATATTAAATTCTAAAATGTATTTTGACTTTAACTTCAACATAAATATGTTACTGTTAGGATAATATATTTGTGTATTATGAATAAAGTATGTAAAACAATATTTTGGAGATAACAAAATCAGAAATTCCTAAATTAGCCTCTTAAATCGCTTAACAATAATGACAAGGAAAAAAATCCACAATAATATTATATATACCTTCTTCAGATATTAACAGGGTTGTCATCTGAGTAAAGTCACCTCCTCAATATACGCTATGCTATATGAGGTACCGTTGGTCAGATTGTGGCTAGCAGCATATTTTGCATCGATTCGGAAAATTGTACATTACACATAGGCCTTAATGATACTTTTTCAGATGTACAGTATTTAAACCCTCAAATCCGTGGTATGTAAATTTTTCCCCCAATGAAAGGAGATACGTACATCTGACAAAAGAATCATAAGGGTTCACAATTTTTTGCTTCGCATGCCCTATTGACGAAGAAATAAAATAAATAAAATATGTTGTTTTTTTTTCCGCACTTTGCTTCTGATAACTTAAAATGGCCTCACATGGCCACCCTGGATATTTTTTAATGAAACATGAGTATTGTATTGCTGTAACAAGAAGTTGAATGATTTAAAATATAAGAGAAACGTTCAATTATAGTTAATATATTTATTTCGAGTTAAATTATCACAGCATTTCTTTTTCTCAATATGATACAAGCACATCATGAGCAACTCACCCGCTTAACATGATTCGAACTCTGAGATGCAGCTTGTACATAGTCGCTGTCGACAACATTACTACAATGCATAAATAAGAAATATTTTTTTTTTTTTACTAAAAATCATCCAATTCTTTCAGAAATGTCTGATTTGTATTTTCCGCATATCCTCGTCAATTCTCTGTTTTCAATACACTTTCAGTACGTCTCCGTCAACTAATCGCGGATACATAAATTGATGACGTAGCAGATAAACAAATTGCAATTCGTTTTTTTTTTTTTTGGTTTTTTTTTTAAATTCCAGTGCAAAATGTAAACAATGAGAGTATTTTGACATCCATACAAAATATTAAATAGCGAGATTTGATCAACATAGATCATTTTCAATTTGCATTATTGTTATTTCACAACAGATATTTGCACATTATGCACTTTTTGCGTTACAATATGTCAATGTCATTTTTATTTTCTTTTTAATGAAAAGTGGAACATGTATATGTCTCTGTCCTTGACAAATTACATTTTCAGTTTAATCTTGGGACAACATCTCTAAAAATAATTTGAGGCAGAGATGTCAGTTGAGGCAGAGCATGAGGCAATACCATTTACTGTTAAAGGGGAATGCCCAGATGAAGTGGAATTCCATTTTGCAGATGATAAAAAACTGTATGTATCAAAGGGTATGCTCATCTACTGTTCCCCTGTATTCAAGAAGATGTTTTCTCCAAAATTCAAAGAGGGTGCCACAGGAATCGTTAATATGGAGACGAAAAACTATGATGATGTTCTAGAATTTTTACGTGTTTTAAATCCTGGTGAACAGAAACGAGTAACAGGTAAGCAAAAAAATATCAAAGCGCTGAAGGCAGTAAAGCTGTGTGTGTCTTAAGTGAAAGATGGTTTGTTGAGCTGCGGATCTGCTGGGTAACTTAATTTTTGACATATACCTAACTTAAATAACATGATGAAAGCGGTGTAGCGTAGCGCTGCGTTGTGTTTCCCAGGTTCGCAGGATCCGAGCAAGACAAAGTCCAAATTCTGGTCTACTTTTTATTTCCCTGCTTCGTCCCTTGGCACGGTCTCTATCTCTCTCTCTCTCCCTCTCCCGGCCTCCTTATGTACCATTTGCACGAGCCCGAATGAGTATCACTAAGGATAATCATTATGTACGTCAGAGCTGCGTAAGCACATTCCAGTCACGCCATAGCAACGCAGCTAGCATGAGTCAATTCAACCCTGTCCCCTAATATAGAACCACACCCGAGACTATTGCCAAGTATGACAGTACCGGTCCCCGCCTGTAACCAAATATGAAATGGGCGTAAGTGATTGACGTAATTTCTGCTGTTATACCACTTGGTTAACGTGGGCGTATGATGACCAGAAATCATCATTTAGGATAGGCGGAAATGGTGCTAATCTGATGCAACAATGATGTATCCTACCTATTCTTAGAATCGAACTTTGGTATATGGCAATTTGCTGATCTGCGCACATTCCAGACAGTATGATGTAAAGAGCGTACGGTTCTATTTTCAGTAACCCGCTTCTAAAAATATTTTTGAGACAGGAAAGTATGGTGAGTGCATTCCCCTAGCGATAAAAATTACTTTACAATGTTTTAGATTTGCGTCCTTAAAATTAGATTATTAGGTTTTCGTGGACTGCAACGCAGCCGCGAAAACCTACTGTTCTTCTTGTGTTTCTTTTTCCCTTTTTTTTTTTTCCATTATTATTATTCTTTTCACTTTTTTTGTGGCCGCTGTTGCGGCATGATTAGAAGTGCTACAAATATGAAAATTTCCATGCATACTCACATGTATCTGAAGTTGTGCACCATCAAGTTTGTTTTTTATTTTAGTACTAAGTTTTGCCGCTAGGTGGCGTTTAGCATCAAAACATTTAGTTCCGATGCAGTTTTTTGCATTCTGTTCTCTGTCAACTGCCCCTTTAAATATGATGAGTGGCAATATCCTTATCTTTGAAAATTTTGAGCTAGTAGAGGTTGAATGTTTGAATCTTTGAAAAAATCTGGCAAATTAGGGTGTGTCCACGAAAAACATGCCCATTTTTGTTAGAGATTAGATACGCTCATTCTGTTTTTTGAAATTGATTCCGAAGATCTTTGCGCACAAAATATATGGGGTGGCGATTTCAGAAAATGCATAAAATGGCTTTCAATAAGCGGTCAAAGTGCACTAAAATATGGAGGAATTTTTTTTTTGAGAATAGGCATTTTTTTAGTTTTTTGATGATTCTGCCATTATTTTTTAATCAATCTTTATGAAATTTTCACAGATTGTATTGTTTGTTGTTTCAAAGGACTTCGCAGTTTCAAAATTTCAAAAAATGCAAAGGTCAAGGTCATATTGCGATTATTGGTTTTTTCTTTGACCTTAAATATCTCAAAATTAAAAATATTTATCGAAAGAATATGGGTAAAATAAAAATGCAAAGGTGATTTTCATGCCTTAGTACTTTTTGAAGAAATTTAGTTTTTTCAGATCGGGGTTGATTTGGTTGTTTGGTGGCAGTTTGAAGTTTGGTCATACTTTGAACTGATTTCAAAGCCTTTAAAGTTTAAATGTGTGATATATTTTGTCATCATTGGAAAAAAGAATGTCTTACCTCGTTAACAAAAAAAGAATTTTGCAAATCTGTCGAGAATTGATGAATTTATAGAGAATTTAAATACATGACCCAGAATAAAAACTGAGAAAATTTGACAGAATGTGCTTCACTGGATACCTATGTTCTATAATTAGAACTCTGCTCTGCTATCTTTGCTCTTTAAGTTGGGATGTAACAGGTCATGAATGTATGTGTAAAACTAGCCTACTATCTCACTTCCATTGTAGCAGGTAATTTAGTTATGCATCAACCCATCAGAGGTTTTACACACATAGCTACTGTATCGGTTAAAGACTCCCTGCAGTGATGACCAGATATTAACAGGTCTGATCACAGCAGATGGGGGCCTGGCTCAGTGGGACATCACATTCCTTTGGAGATGCCTTTAATTTAAGTTTTGGTCACAGCTGAATTCACCAATGAAGAAAATCACTAAGATATATAAAGCATTTTGCATTTTGTTGTTTTTCTGGTATTTTAACTTGGCTGATCAGGTTTGAAACTGTTGATCATCACGAAAACCGGTGCATTTGCAGTATGCAAATCTAGTATTAATCTTATTAACTGTAGGCAAGAAAAATAGGGAAAATAAGAGTCGTGATGTGCTAATTATTAGCAGTCCATGAAAATAAATGATGTGTTCGTCTTTTCTTGTAACGACCTTATTAACGGTTGAAGTTATTATGCAAAAGTTTTGCTGCGCAGGTCAGTGGCTCATAATTATACCCCCCACAAACGTAGTTTGGGGGTGGGGTATATAGGAGTCACCATGTCGGTCGGTCCGTTCGACCGTCCGTCCGTCTGTAGTTTTTTTGTCCACGCTATTTCTCAATAACTACTGGATGGATTTCAATCAAACTTCATATGAAGCTTCACTAGTGAGCACAGACGTGCATATTATGAAATGGTTACGGTTGACTGATTTTCTTTTGAGTTATGGCCCTTTGCTGATTTTCTGGAGTTTTCTTTGTCCACGCTATTTCTCAATAACTACTGGATAGATTTCAAACAAACGTCATAGGAAGCTTCAATATCAAGCACAGATGTGCATATTATGAAGTGGTTACGGTTGACTGATTTTCTTTTGAGTTATGGCCCTTTGCAGAGTTTCTGGAGTTTTCTTTGTCCATGCTATTTCTCATTAACTACTGGATGGATTTCAATCAAACTTCATTGGAAGCTTCACTGGTGAGCATAGATGTGCATATTATGAAATTGTTACGGTTGGTTGACTGATTTTCTTTTGAGTTATGGCCCTTTGCTGATTTTCTGGAGTTTTCTTTGTCCATGCTATTTCTCATTAACTACTGGATGGATTTCAATCGGTCATAGGAAGCTTCAATATCAAGCACAGATGTGCATATTATGAAATGGTTACGGTTGACTAATTTTCTTTTGAGTTATGGCACTTTGTTGATTTCTTGGAGTTTTCTTTGTCCACGCTATTTTTCAATAACTACTGGATGGATTTCAATCAAATTTCATAGGAAGCTTCACTAGCAAGCATAGATGTGCATATTGCGAAATGGTTACAGTTGACTGATTTTCTTTTGTGTTATTTCCCAATAACTAATTTACTTTCTTTAGCTACAGTTTTCCTCATCTCATTTATCTGTTGATGAACTTAGAACTTTATTACATATACAATTTTAAATTTTTTAATTAATTAATTTATTTATTTATTTTATTTTATTTTTGATGTGCATGCTGTTCAGACTAATTGTTTACGGTCCCTTACTGAATTGATGAATGTTGGAATTTTTTGTTAAAGACAGCCACTGAACATAAAAAGATATTCTTTTTTTAGCTGGTCATTTAAATTTGTCACTTGAATTCATCAATTCAGTAAATGTGACTTACCTCCTATAGCTTGGCACTTGATTGTAAACAAAGGCTGTGTGGGGGTATTCATCGCCTTTAGTGATAGCTCTAGTTAATTTCGGATAGTAGATATACAGTTTTCGGTTATCTTATAATGTAACAAAAAACTCCTGAAGGTATCTGAGATCAATAGCTTGGTGTAATTATTCATATGCTACACGAACTTGTATCGGACTTCAAGCTTTCTTCATGTGTTCTTGCAACACCATAAAATGACCGAATCCTGCATATTTACTATCCAAAATTATTTACGAGCAACCTTTGCATCAAACAAAATATATTCCTCCGCATGGTAAAGTGATAGTTACGCAAAATCATAGAGAAATAAGTGTGTGTGTGTGTGTGTGATTTTAAAAATATTGTGTCTCGTAAATATTTAATTTTGACACAATATTGATTTTTAACACTTTTAGTGAATATCAACATACCCGTGTTATATGTTTAATCGTTCGATCATTTTTACAAAATTGAGAGGTTCTTCGATCGGTTTTAAAAGCACAGAAAGTAGGTACTATAGTTGTGAGCAAGGGTATCATTTGACAGAAAAACTTCCGCATAATAAAAAAATCAACCTTATGTAACGTTACAATAAGAAGGTAGGTAACTTTTTTTCCATTGAAATCATACATTATGTCGTTTCAATTGCCGTAACTCCTTTGATTATTGATATATTTTCATAAAATTTGTCTTATTTTGTATTGAAGGGATGAATAAAGACATACAGGGACAAAAAACACTCCCTTGCCTGAGGAATCGCCCTAAAAATGTTCGCGAAAAAACACGTTTGGTCGGAAGAGATCTGACCGACAGAATCTCGCAATTTTCCCCCGTATAAAACTATAGAAAAAATACTAATATTGTAGCTATAGTTTTTCTTTAGTTTTTCACGGGAGAGATTGGCGAGATCCGCCGGTCAGATCTCTTCCGGCGTTTTCGACTTCGCGAACTGTTGTAACGCAAAATAATACCAATGTTATGAAAATCCACCAAATTTCAAAGGAGTTAGGCAATTGAAACATGATGTACGTATTTAGTGGAAGAAGTTACCTACCTTCTTCATTGATTTTTTTTAATGGGAAGCAACGTACCGGGTAACTTTGGTTGTGAATGATTTCGTCACATTCAACTAAAAACAAGACTATATGAATCCGGTGTTTGTCTGATTGGGGCAATCTGATTGTGATGTAAGTACTAGTGGGGTCCGGGAGCATGCTCCACCGGACAAAAATTGTTTCCAGTGTGATGGAGCTGCATTCTGAAGGGTATCTTGGGAGGAAAGTTGATTTTTAGCTCACCTGAGCACAAAGTGCTCAAGGTGAGCTTTTGTGATCGCCCTTCGTCCGGCGTCCGTCGTCGTGCGTCGTGCGTCGTCCGTCGTCCGTCGTCAACAATTTGCTTTAAACGACATCTCCTCTGAAACCGCTGGACAGAATTTAATGAAACTTGGCAGGAATGTTCCTTGGGTGAGGCTCTACAAAAGTTGCTAAAATAAAGTTGATCCATGAAGAACTCTGGTTGCCATGGCAACAAAAAGAAAAATAATTTGAAAACTTTAAAAATCATCTCCTTCAAAACTACTGGCCAGATTTCAAAATAATTTGGTACAGATGTTCCTTGAGTCAACCTCTACCAAAGTTGCTAAAATTATTCCGATCCGTAAAAAAACATGGCCGCCAGGGGCGGGGCTTATTTGCCTTATATGTATATAGAGAAACCTTTAAACAACATCTCCTCTGAAACCACTAGACAGAATTTGATTAAACTTGGCAGGGATGATCCTTGGGCCAACCTTCACAAAAGTTGCTAAAATAAACTTGATCCATGTAGAACTCTGGTTGCCATGGCAAAAAAAAAAAAAACTTAAAAATCATCTTCTTCAAAACTACTGGCCAGATTTTAAAATAAATTGGTACAGATGTTCCTTGGGTCAACCTCTACCAAAGTTGCTAAAATTATTCCGATCCGTAAAAAAACATGGCCGCCAGGGGCGGGGCTTATTTGCCTTATATGTATATAGAGAAACCTTTAAACAACATCTCCTCTGAAACCACTGGACAGAATTTGATTAAACTTGGCAGGGATGATCCTTGGGCCAACCTTCACAAAAGTTGCTAAAATAAACTTGATCCATGTAGAACTCTGGTTGCCATGGCAACAAAAAGAAAAAAATATGAAAACTTTAAAAATCATCTTCTTCAAAACTACTGGCCAGATTTTAAAATAAATTGGTACAGATGTTCCTTGGGTCAACCTCTACCAAAGTTGCTAAAATAATACCGATCTGTAAAAAACATGGCCACCAGGGGCGGGGCTTATTTGCCTTATATGTATATAGGGAAAACTTTAATCAACATTTCCTCTGAAACCACTGGACAGAATTTGATTAAACTTGGCAGGAATGATCCTTGGGTCAACCTTCAAAAAAGTTCCTAAAATAAACTTGATCCATATAGAACTCTGGTTGCCATGGCAACAAAAAGAAAAAAATATGAAAACTTTAAAAATCATCTGCTTCAAAACTACTGGCCAGATTTTAAAATAAATTGGTACAGATGTTCCTTGGGTCAACCTATTTATCTCAGATGAGCGATTTAGGGCCATCATGGGCCTCTTTTCTGCAGTTCAGGCTACCTCTCCAAAAGTTGATCCTTTACAGATCAGATTTACAGAAGTTGAATATTTTTAAGTGTGATATTTTGTTACATTTATGCATAAAAAGAATGCATCAGCTCATAAACAAAACAAGAAATATGTCTTGGTAGCTTAATAAAATGCAAAAAGTTACATTAAATTACAAGGCCACTTATTAAAGAGAGAGAAGTCTAACAGAGAGAGAGAGAGAGAGAAAACCAGCTAGAAACAAAAAAATAAATTGTACCCTTAGATGAGATTGTCCACTAGTCTGATAGGGCATTTGGGTGATTCCACTACATATGCAGAGGTGGAGAAGATAACATTACCACAAATACCATTCCTATAGCTTAGTCTGACCTACTGGCAGAGGTCACATTTTCTGGACTGTGTTGCCCCACTGAGTTAGTGCAAAAACTACATTACCTGCTACTATGTATATGAGATACTAGGCTAGTTTTACACAAAGCCACCTGATAGAGATATAAGGGTTATTGATACTATTCTAAATCAGCAGCAGCATCAACATCATCATTAAAGTGATTGGGGGGGGGGGGGGGGGGGGGGGGGGCAGATGTCTGCCTTTACTTTGGTTCATGTCAGTGTTCCAGTACACAGGGATTACCAAACACCTCTTAAAAACCACAAACGAATGATTAAAAACATTTTGTAATAAATTGCAACTTATTTCTTAATAATTAACCCTTTTCCTCATAGAGATCTAGAAAATACATGTACCTATGTGAGTAGGATAAAACCTAATCAGCCTGCAAGTCCAACTGTTACTCGCAGGCTGATCAGGTTTTATGCTGTTTGCTGCTCCTTAGTGGTCTGGGGATGAGGATTTTACAATTAAATTTGGAAAGGTTTAAGTGGGGCTTTCTGCAGATCAGGATTTATGTCAAAATGAGTTTTTATGAGGGAAAAAGGTTAAGGACCATCTCTCTTTTTGTCCATTTTCAATCAGCAGTACCACACTGAAATCTCATGATCACTGTTTTTTTCCATACTATTGCTAAAATGGGTAAGAAAAACTGTCAAGTTCCTGAGAAACATGTATATCAGTATGATACATGTATACTAGGTTGCATATAGAGTAGTGGTACTCAGGTGAGCGATTTTAGGCCCTATGGGCCTCTTGTTTAAGGTAGTCACGTACATCCATAGATAGGCAAAGATTACTATCAAATGCCTTGAAACTGGGAATTGTGGGTTCAAATCCCTGTAGTTGTCAAACTTTTTTTCTATTCCACTTGTTGGTCACTATTTATACATTAATAAAATTTGGAAGTTTAAAAACCCCATAAAAATCCTGATTTTAGCAATTTTATATAGTTTTATATAGAATAAGAAGTCATTTTGTAATCTGAAATCCTGGAATTTTGGAAAATTCCTGAAAACTTTTACCCATATACCTGTATCACTCGGATCAGGTTTAGAAAGAAAAAAAATATTTTATTTTTTTTAATTTGTATATTATGCTAAATTAATGACGAATATGGTGTCTGGTTTGAAGGACTAAAAAATCAAAACCACTCGGGAACAGTATTTTTAATTTGACAAGATCAACCAAAACAGATCTACTTCCGTACGAAATTCGGGTAAACTTTGAAAGTTAATATTGCTTGGGTTTTTTTTTTTTTACTTTAGCCTATATCTGTGCAAAGTCATGTTATTTGCCAATAAAAAAAAAACACAACCGTGTTTTATATGGTGCTACCTACAAACTTTTATGCAGCACGCTGCAAGGCTGGCTTGCGAGTTCGAATCCAGCTAGAGAACTTGGTAATATTAAAATTTCATTTCAATATACCTATAAAAATGAATAAATAAAATGAAAAAGGAAAGAAAGGATCATACATAGATAAAAGTAATTGATAAGGTTAATATTTCCTTGGCACAATGCAGTAATGAAGTATTTCATTTTTGTGCTTATTTAATAAACATCATTGGTTTACATTTAATTAGTTTTTTAAATTTTTTTTCAATTATATATTCATGTAAATTTTTAAAATTTAATTAGATAGAGAGTGGGGTAATGTGCTTATCGTAATTTTAAGGAAAATGTACCCAGTAATTTAAACATTAAAACAACCTGTCAGGCTTTAATCTACATCTGTGCATGATCTCTATATGAACAGTAGTATTAAAGAGACCCTGTTCTGTGACATCCAGGCGCCTAATTGATATATACACAGTATACAGCTGAAAACGTCTGATTGATTAGGATTAAAAGCAGACACAGTCACTTTGCAATGTTGCCATGCGAATGTTCTATTAGTAGGGGGTCTCGGAAACAGCAGGGGCCTGGTGACTGGTTAAGTGAGGAACAAGGGGCACACAATGGGGATCATTGCAGGGCACAAAAAATAACCCAATTCACGATAATATCGAAATATAGCCTAGAAAATTTTATGACCAAGCCAGCTGCAGGGGGGGGGGGGGGGGGGGAGTTGTGCCCATCCGCCCCCCCCCCCCCCCCCCCCCCCCCCCCCCCTGTGAATCTGGGCCCTGAACATACATCCCAGGTTCGATTCTACGAGTATATATTTTGGGCTGACGGTATGTGGTTGCCTGTTTAGATACGTGTGTTCTACCGTTGAACGCGAAAGCCATAATCGGTACAAACGAGAACGTTAAACTACGACCTCCCGTTTCTGAAGTTTATATTATAACCACCCGGTCCCGAACATGATTGATAATGTCATTGTTTCTTTTTCAGCTGTAAACATATTTGGTGTGCTGGAATTAGCTGAAGAATACCAGGTACAGCATCTTATCGACTCGTGTAAACAAGTAATGCTCGGCAGAATAGATTCCATTGTTTCAAAACACTGTATCGCGAAGCAGGCAACTTCTCTGAAAATATTACTGGATATCCTTTTACGGTGTGTGCTTTTTTCATATTCAGAGATAGAAACTAGGTGCTTAAACACTATTTCGCGATTCGGGTCTATGTTTTTCACAGACTCCGATCTTAGGTGTCCTCATCATACTAGTTCGGGTAATATTATATATCATGCGGGTAAAGTTTTGTATCTAAACAGAAATATATGTCATGAACAATCAACTGATTTAGTCAAATCAGTGAAAGTCGCTTTCAATGATTTCGAAAAGGATGTTCAGAACAAGATTTTGAAAGGTCGACTACAGAAGATTGAAGACAATAAAGTTAAGTAAGAAAGTGGATGGACAAAAGAGCATGGTATTGCATGAGTATATCCATATAGGAGAGTGAATTCTAGCGAGAAGAAGAATTTTACTTCCTTGAAAAAGACAAAATAATGGACTTAACTTATTTTACGTCATTTGGGAAACATATACTTATCGATATCAACAGCATCTATGTTTGACAAATTATTCGCGCCATTGAATGGATTACAGAAATTCTCGAACCAGTAACCGTCTTATCTGGAGCCATTGGAGAACACCATCCTTACCTTCCTAACCTGGCCCCGAGGTTATAAACATTTTTCGTGCTCAACTCGAGTTTGTGCTCAAAGTTTAATTGTACTAGTCAGTTAAGTTTTTCAAATTTTGCTATACTTTCTCTGTTCCACAATTAGCCCGTACTACAATTTACATAAATTCACTATCAAAGTTACTCAATTTGTTTTTATATACATAAAATAAGCAAACCAAGTTTCAGTCTCAAAACTGAGTTGACCTGGAAAAAGTTTTTTAACCTCGGGGCCTGGTGTTGTTAATGAAGTCGAATGCACATGCACCTGAACTCAAATGACAAGTTGATATATGAATATATGTGAATCGTTTTGTTACATAATCACATAATGGCATTCAGAGTAAATGATACTGATAGAAAGATATGTAATTTAATGGGTTTAACACTGTACCACGTCGTTACAGGCATTTATTTGACTCAGGGTGAGCTTTTGTGATCCGTTGAGTCTCCGGTGTCCATCGTGCCACGTCAACAATTTTAGTGTTTACGCTCTAGCATCTTCATTTCTTAAGTAATCATCTTCAAACATTATGACAATGTTTATGACCATAATATCTCGATCAAGTTCAATTATGGCTGAGATCGGCCAATTAGGTTAGGAATTATGTTCCTTTTAATAATAAAAAAGCCAGATTTCACTAAGTCGACACTCTGGCGTCTTTATTTCTTGAACAATAATCTTCAAACTTAATTACAATATTAATGACCATAATATATCGATCAAGTTCGATTATGGCTGATATCGGTTCATTAGGTCAGGAGTTATGGCCCTTTATTTATCAAAAATGCCAAATTTTATCTTGTTTACACTCTGGCATCTTCATCTCTCAAGCAATTTCTATATTTTCTTTAATCTGGGGGGGTAAAAAAAAAAAAGGTCACTGGGTCAAATCTTGTTAAATCTTGTTTACACTCAACGGGCCACATTATTAGCCGAATCTTTCTCAAACTTGATCAGAATGTTTGTCTTGATGATATCTCGGTCAAGTTCAGTCATGGATGGGGCGGGGTCAAAAAGTTTACGCAAGTCTTCTGTCGTTGTTACAAAGAAATTCAACACATTTAATGGAAATCTGATAACCCTAAATTCGTAGGCCACGGGTTTTAAAACTAGGTTAAAGGACCTTGCAAGCAACCTGATCCTTTAAAGGTCAGAAAAAAAGGTTTAAGCAGATGATTTATAACCTAAAGTATTCAGATTTTTAGATACATAACGTCAACTTGAAAAATCAACCGCCGTTTAATAATACATATTACAGCATAATGTAAAGTGTAGAAATCACAAACACTGTTGACATGGCCGTATGGAATAAAAATGTATTTTGGTTAAATATTTCAAATTTCCAACCCTGAATCATATATATTTTTTGTTCCTCATTATGAGAAGAATTGAATAGTACTACTTTGGTGTCCCCGAGGTCACCCAGGGGTCAGGCCCCAATGAGAAAATTGAATAGTACTACTTTGGTGTCCCCGAGGTCACCCAGGGATCAGGCCCCACCCCCTCAATTTTACTTATGACCTTATATCTAAAAAAAATGTTCAGATCCCCACCCATAAACCATATATATTCTTGTTCCTCATGATCATATGGATTGAATGGTACATCTTTGATGTTCACATGGGTCACCAAAGGGTCATGCCCCACTTCGTTTTGGCGACTCAGTAATAGTTCACTGTTACAATTATTACTTGAACATTATAAGACCGAGGATTGAAAACAGCCGTTAAGCCGTAAATTGATGACTATAATTTGAACATAACTTGCGTTTGCAAACATCTCTGTCAGTATGGCGATGAACTGCGTTCATAATTCTTCTATAATTATATTAAATGAATCGTCAAAAATGGGTGAGTGTCAGGGATAAGATACTAACACTATTTATACTTTATGTCATGTAGTAAATACGCACCTATGTCATGTAGTAAATACACACCTATGTCATGTAGTAAATACGCACCTATGTCATGTAGTAAATACACTCCTATGTCATGTAGTAAATACACACCTATGTCATGTAGTAAATAGACTCCTATGTCATGTAGTAAATACGCACCTATGTCATGTAGTAAATACACACCTATGTCATGTAGTAAATACACACCTATGTCATGTAGTAAATACACACCTATGTCATGTAGTAAATACACACCTTATATTTATTATTTATTCATATAGTATATAAAAATTTATTTAAAGCAGCATCTTTTGAAATTGAGGGTGAAAACATTTTGATTTTGGCTGCTCTCTTTGTACTTTTGGCTGTATTAAACGTTATTTGATTATGTTAAAATGTCACTGCCACTGTAAATCGTTTGAAAAAAAAATACTTGAGAAACTTTACTTGTAGTCGCATTTATGTTTGTTTGTTTATTGGGTTTAACGTCCGACTGACAGTATATCAGTAATTTGGAGACGATGTCTACTTAAGACAGATATTGTGCTGCCAAACTGTTGAATCACGCCGTAGACATGTGGCATGATACCACACCCAGTCACATTATCTTGACACCGGGCAAACCAGTCCTGCAACTACCCTTATATGCTGAGCGCCAAGCAAGGGAGCTATACCAGAACAAGTTTTACGACTTTGGTATGTCGCGGTCGGGGATCAAACCCTCGACCTCCCGACTCCGGGGCGGAGTCGCATTTAAAACTGGTACCTACGGTGGCGCAACAACTAGCTGTAGAATGCGAATGCGGTCACTATTGAGTTCGCACGCGACAGCCACTGCATTCGCAATCAGTAGTTATCGCGTGCACACGCAACAATCTGATTAAAATCAGCTTCTAAATGACGATTCGCTATGTTACGTTATTAGGATCTAAACGTCACCTTCTGGTGACCTTTCAATCAGCCAATCATCGCATAGCTTTCAAGTTCTTGAAGGTAAATTGACTTTTAGAAATTCTATTTAATACCACTGGAAAAACAAATTTGCATGCGTGAACATTGAACGATTCTCACGTCAGTAAGTTGTATCAGTAATTTAATAATGTCAGCGAAAATACACAAAGGAAGTAACATTTGAAAGATCAATGCCGTGTGTGTTCTTTGTTGCTTTCAACTGTAAAACTTAAATTGATTTATATGTTAACAAAAAAATCAAAGTGTAAAATAGTGATCTAAAACTTATTGCCCAGACCGATGTTGACATCACTACTAGCGATGGTACTGGCAGAGATTTACATTACCTAATGATATGATTATACAAATAGAATTTATCTATAAAAAAAAAAAATTAAAAAAAAAAGTATTATATGTTTGTATAGCATGTTTTATCGTGTGGCTTCATTGATTGTACCTTTGGTCACCTAGCGGCATGATAAATTTTGTTAATCCGCTTTGTCAGTTTTATGGCTTTTTCAGTGACTCCGCCCACAAAGTCATGATTGGCATATCAGTTTATTCTGTAATTTGTTATAATAGTTGTTGCTTTTGACGGTAAAAGAAAAAGGATTCAAATTTTAACCTCCGTCCTGTGCAGAAGTCTGTCAGGACAATCGTAACGCATTTGATGTCAAATATCGTGCTTTAAATTTATACAGAATACTGTATATTACTAATTGATTGTATATATCTGTGTTGAAATATATGTATTTAACAACACAGAGACTTGTGTATTTTATACACCCTACAAAGCGTAACTACGGAAGAAAAGTAATTACGGACTACCGGATCTCTAATCTTTCCTATTTTCAAAGGTTTACCATCCATATGTTTTATTTAATATCTATATTGATTTTATTGAGTACTACATATCTATATTGTGAAAATTTTGAGCTCAATGCTACATCATATATGCCAAAAACTGATTTTCTGGTGTACATAGCTAGAGCATATTTGTTTTGGAAAAGAACTATGTACAGTACACAAAAAAACTACATGTATACACACCCTCATTCAACATTGAAAAATAAAATGTAAAATTTGCTCTGAGTGTTTCTTTCTTTTTATTTTTCTGAAACCGTCTTAAAATAAATAACCTGATAATACATGTCCTGAATAAAGTTGATTTTTGTATTTATTTTAACTTTTTTAACCTTTTCATCTTTTCATAAATCATTTCTAAGAGTACTTACATATTAGATGACATTATGCAATAACCTCTACACCCGTGAGAAGTGTGTTGTTTCTCAATCTCACTTATTACAATATCAAACTATAATGATAAAAATACTTCAGCCACTTTCCTAAATTATGTGTGCAAAAATCGTTTTAATACGAAATATACCGTGCCTCGTACTTAAACTAGGGGGTATAAATCAGAATTTCCTATATTAACAGAGCAAAAATTCACTAACCCAAAATAATTCGCACAGAAAATGGGTAATAAACCTCATGTCATGCAATTATTTCTACAAGATCTATAATGGAGAAATAAAAAATTACTGAGAATTTACATAGAATCATGTGCCTGTATACCGGTTTACCGTATATAATAATGTTGAGAATCAGAAACAAAATTCGCCGATTAACCAGCCCGTCTTTGTGACTGATTAGTGATTAATCAGTGACTTTAATACTAATGTGAGCGGACTGTTCATATACAGACTGTACAATAACTTCAAAGCTAATGTCATTGTTACAGGTCAAAATAATACTGTAGTAAAACGCGGCGACAGAAGGCATCGAACTATACCATCAGAAATAAACTTACAGTTACGTTGTTACCAACCAAAAACCGCTACCCTGTCTTAAATCAACGCAAAATTCATTCATAATCAACATAGTCTACGACGAATTGATCAATCAGTCCACACAATATATATAATAATAAGGCTTTACACTCACCAACTGCTGCCGCAGACTACCACTTGTTCCATTACACTATGCACTTATAACAAGTCCGAAAGTCCAACACGTCCTAAAATATTATTTCACTTTTAGTTCTGTCCAGTCCAGTCTTTTTCCTCAATGATGGGTTTACCGAAATCTCACTCATAGTTAGGTTTCTTGTCCATCCACTACATCCTGAACAAATCGTCTGTCCTCGCAATCGATTCCTCAATCGGTACCAAGCGTGCCGGTCCCAAGCTGTTATCGAACTCGTGACCTTCGGTACGCAAATCGGCAAGTTTCGAGAACAACAAGGATCGAGTCTTTTTCACATCTTCAGAAGGTGGGAGCCTCCATCCTGAAACACGACCCTACATGCCATTTATACAATTGGCAGGACCCATGAGAGGGGCAACCTGGAAGCACAGATAAGTAGGATTAAGACTAAAACTATCTACACCCTTAACTAATCTGAATAATGGCTGCGAACAGCCAACAAAACAAATCTTAGCCTAGCCTCGCCGTCATGTCATGGAACGAAGTTGTTCAAAGAATTAAATTCCATGCCTAAATCTGGTTGCCATGGCAACTAAAAGGGGGAAATGTAAAAACTCCAATCTTCTCGCCTAAAAGTACTGAAGTACTGACGGACTTTTTAACTGTCAACTCTTTTTACCAAATACATGTAGAGTTTACTGAAGAAAAAAATGAAATTTTGAAACACCATATACCATGACTGTCTAGACATGCATCTGGATTACAGGAAGTTGACAGTGCCACCCTGTGTTTACAGCCCGCCATATAATGACAATCTCAATTTCAATGATGACTTAGAAATAAAAGGTGGTGTTCTTGAGTTGATTATATGCTGAGATATTTTATTTGTGTCGATATGTTTAATGTTAATTCATATTTCTGATTCTTTAAGACAAATTTCACAATTTCATTGGCTTTTTTTCATTACGCATTGTGCCAAGGAAAAATAACCTTACCAATTACGTCATTCTTTATTTATGTATAGTGTTTTCTTTCTTTTTTAATTTTATTTAGCGATTTTTATAGATAAACCGAAATGAGATCTATTGCCAAATAAAAAATTTCCCCAGCTGGATTCGAACTCGCAAGCTAGCCTTGTAGAGTGCTGTACGTATAACAGAGTGTTTATGAAACATGGACACGGGTGTATCTTTTTTTTTTATTGGTAAAGTTATGACACAGCAGTTATTCAATAACATGACTTTGCACAGCTATACACTAAAGTAAAAATTCAAACCCCACCAAAATCATATCGCTCAAAGCTTAGATTCATTGCCTTCAAGATTCAAAATATATCATCTAACTTTAAGGGAATCGCACCCTAATGGGCATTATGGAGAAATATGAAAAATAAACAAAATAAATAATACTGTGTTGTTTATCTACCGTTCGGTTTCATTTTTTTTAAATCTAAAGTCATCATTTAGAAATAACAAACCCAATTTACACACTAGTATAACCATTTGTTTAAATTCAAAATATACCCTATGGCTAAAATCAACATAATTGATAGATATATTTCGGAGATAACCCGAATTTTCTTAGACGTATTTTGGCTGTTCTTGCCAAATAAAAAATACTTTTACTGGGTGGTTTTGTTTTTTCGCCCTTGAATTGTACCGTATTTGTTATCAAACTTAGCATGATCAGGGTCTCTGTATATATGGTAAGAAAAAGTTTGACCCTTCCGGGATTCGAACCCACATATAGTAGTTTTTGCCTATCGATACTAACCTTATTTATGGATGTTCTTCAACTGGAGGTGATACATTAAGGATTGGCGACTACCTTAAAAAAGACCCCCCCCCCCCCCCCCGCTCAAGATGCCCTTCGGAATGCATCTCCATCACTCTAGGCACACAATTTCTTTTCGTGGGAGCATTTTTTTGTTCTTCTGGATGCAAAGATATCACTATACGGCCGATGTGACGCAGTGGAATCCTAATGGTAAAATTAGAGAAGTGAAGATATACTATAGAGTATAAAGGTCATTATAAAGTTATCTCCCTTATTTGTATAACTCGCCATTTACAATAGAATCACCATTTGAGGTAAATATGCCACAATGACTATAAATGCTGCATCCTCAAGTATTCAGTTGTCGCAATATTGTTATTTTCGAACTACGCAATGAACATAAACTTAGACAATATTTAACCTCGAGTTTTTACAGGGAAACCATCGACAATTGGCAAAATTGATTGATCCTTGTTTCCATTTTTTTTTACTTAAGATGTTTGGGATTCATTTAATTAAAGACCTGTTGAATTTTTTAATATGTCTTTGATTTAATTTTATCAAAATTTTGATACACTCATACACACACACAAATTTTAACTCAAGCTTATCTCCATTCTTTATTTGTCTAGGGTATACATTATGCTGGGATAACGTTGGAAAACAAATTAAAGCTCGGCACCAAACAAGGAACCATGGGAACAAATATATGTGCTGGGCATTGGCTTTTGCAGCGAAAAACAGGATAGCTACAACGCAGTTCTTGGACAATAGTACCACTGCAGCTGTTGACATTCCTGTTAACAGCTTTTTCGTCACTGCAAACGAGGAAACAAAAATCAAGGACAGGCTGAATGAAATGGTGATGAGAATAATTGTGCAGCACATACCTGCTTTGCAGTATCTTGCAAATGTTCTTGAAAATAAGTCTGATCATGAATACTCAGCTGAGAGCTCACGAAAAAGTGAAATCGTAAGTATCTGGTATCCCTTTTAATTCATAACAAAAAACCTCATTAACATCAGTAATTTAATCTGTAAAGCCATCGAGTTGTAATTACATGTACTCATAATTATATCAAATGCATCATAAGCGAGACATATTAATTTTTGGAACAGAGAGAGAGAGAGAGGGGATTAAGACTAATCTTTGTTTGTTCTTTTATCAGTTCAATATTGGAATAGTGCCTGAAAACCCGTCGACTGTACCGGGAGTAATCAAGATACTTGAAATTCTCCACGAGTATGTTCCTCGTAACAGCGACCAGTTATTTCCCATCATTACATGGGGTGATGGTCTTTCGTGCGAGCGACATGCAGACGCCCAAAGAATGAGGGAGAATGCAGCAACATCAATGCATCGACTTGAAGGTCTAGAGCCAGCCGCCCAAGAATTCCACAAAAGAATGATATTGATGCAGGTATAAATACATATATACTATTTCTTTATAACATAATTATAATAGTCTGTTTTGAAATTTATAAGGATACTTATACACATCTATACAATAGGATTATTAATTATAAATTAATTTTGGACCCCTTATCGGGGAAAATGCAAGTGTTTTACTTGGTGGTAGTCTCTTATTTCTCACGGATCTTTATTTTTATCAAACCATTTAAATAAATTGGATAAAATGGATTTTTTTCAGGATATGATGGATCTTCTTTTTGACGCAAAAAGCTCATCCGAGAAAGGTACTCTGTATTATTTAAAGAACCTCCTCAACCAAAGGTCAGTGTCAAAGAACGTTTCAGAAACTTTCAATTATGTCAGCGAATTCCTCAAGTTCGTCACTGAAGGGTACACCATACTTTTTGCAATGGATATACTTAACATGGAAGCGCTAGACAGCCAGCTAGATGAGACAAAAAGGTAGACTACCTGAAAAAAATCTCATCTGAAATCATCGACAGGATATGGCATCCTATCTCATGTATGCCAAAAGCAGAGAAAGAAACAGATGAGATCTACGATTACTGCTTTTGCAAACAAGGTAAATTACCAGTGATATTTGAAATATACAGTATACTAGTACAAAAATTATCATATCATAGTTGATGATTAGAAATAGTTACATGTGTAGTATACTTTTGCTCGAAATTTGATTATCGAAAGTCTAAACAAAATTGTTATGCCATTACACCACAGTAACATAATATCATTAATTCATAATTACAGACCTTGAAGATGAAGATGCAGTAATGATCAAGTGCGATTACGACGATTGCGAAAATGGCGTTTGGTTTCATCTTGAGTGCATAGGCATAGATGAGAACGATCTACCAAGTGGACAGTGGTTTTGTTCGAATGCCTGTAAGGAAGCTGTTTCGATGTACATGTACTGCCACTGTCAGAAATATATTCAGGGCGAAGCAATGGTAGAGTGAAGCAACCAAGTTTGTCAAAGGCAATGGTTTCATGCAAAATGCGTAGGCTTGGATCCTGAGAAACTTCCTGGAGACGGTAACTTCTTAATCACTATTAGTTCATGGCATTATATCTTAAATCATACAAAACCAATAATTTCATTATGATATACCAATGCCTAACTTCAATTACCCTTATGCCGTTTGTATACAAATGTGGCCAATATTAGGCGGATAACACGATATGAATATGATGGGGAAAAGGTTTTTCTTTCTCGTTAACTTTGATTTCATATTATTTTGTTTTAGACGAGGTATGGCATTGTTCTAGAGAGTGCAAACGTCAGTGGAAAGGTCCTGTCTCTAATCAAAGAGATCTGAAATTTGAGTACACGAAAGCGTTGGTCTGGAGTGGTCTGAATGACATGGTTCGACACGACGCAGTCAGACAAAATGACGGTCCCATGATGCTCCTGTACTGGAAATCAGATATGCAGCAATTTTATGCACGGAATCACTACAAATACGTCATTCTTGGACATAGACTGATTACTGGTATGTTTACATAGTTATTAAAATCTATTGTATATCTTTCAAAGTTACATAAAAAATACAATATTCATTTGAAAGACATATTTGTGTATAAGGATATGTTTTGTCCATATGTTATATCATTATACTACAAGATTTTCTTACCAAAGAACTGGCATTTTTCACAGGTGTAAGTGGCTGGCTTCCAAAGCGCCTTATTCACGACTTAACCTGGAATAGGACCGTTAACCTCAAGGGTGGGTCTGGGAATAACCTGGAAATCGACCTTGTCAACGAATTTCTTAATCGAGAGTTCAAAGGTGAGTTAACACTTATTATCGAAAAAAACTGCTAATATTTTGTTGAGAATTTCGTTACAATACATCATATTGCATATATTAAAATGTCATTGTTGCGACTGATCACAATTCAACTCGTTTATTCAAAAAGGAATGTACCGAACCTCTTTATTTTTATTAAAAATATATTTATGAAATATAAATATATAATAATATATTTTCAGAAAGCATACGCTCTGTGGGATCGAAACTAACACCTGACACGCTTTCAAGGCACGGGAAACTCGCCGGGGGTGTTGGAAAGCACTTGGATGCACTTTATAGTAACATTGTGCAGTCGGAGGAGGGAAGAGTTTCTTCAAGATCCCAACAAAACAGACAAGAAGATTTGGAACTTTTTCTCAGGATTTTGCGCCCTGAAAACTTGACTGATGAGATTCCCGGGCGATTTCATAAATCGTACAAGACATTCAAGGGGATCCCAGTTGTCAAATCCATAAATTCTTTCACCAAGAAAATGACCACCCTTTCGAAAAAGCTTGACCAACGCACCCGCACCGTGGTTAAAAGTTAGTTAATTTATGTGTTTAACAAGTCAACCAAAACGTTTGTGTGACAAGTGTTTTTTTTTTTAATTAACTATACGATTATACTTATTACTATGAGAACTACTTTCTATTGGACGGAAATCTTTCTTTCTGTATATAGATATTAATACAATGTTGAATTTTGTTTACCTTTTGCATGCGAGAGAAAACAGAGAGAATATTTGTTTCTCTTTGTTTTTCATGTTCCTGTGTATTTACATTGCACATGTAACGTGACTGTTAATAAATGATTGATAAGTGTATATGCTACAACATTTTAAAATGTAAGGGGGACGGACCCTCTATCCAGCAGTGTAGGTTTTAAAGGAAGATGGTATTTTCGGGCTTGTTACAGAGTTTACTTTTAGAGAGGGTAGGAGAGAGAGAGAGAGAGAGATCTTTGTTCTACCAGGGAGACAAAATATGTACAAAAATAAAAAGTCATTTAAAACGATAGTCGTAAAAAGGTGTAAAAAAAGATGTCATTTGTATCATTCTATAAATCAAATAATAAAAAAAAATATGCATACCTTTATTTAATCGATCCTTTTTACTTCATCCGTTGACTGGCCAGAACAAATGAATGAGAGAGAGAAGTGGGGGTGACAGAGAGAGCTAGAGAGAGAGAGAGAGGGGGGGGGGGAGGAGATATAAAGAGAAGGAGGGAGAGAGAGAGAGAGAGATAAGAAACTATAATATTAATTTTATTTCATTTATTTTTACATTGAAAAATATGTCTTTTTATGAAAAAAGAAAGAATAGATCTATATTACTTGATAGGTGAATGTAAAAAAAAAGTGGTTATCTTACAAAAAGATTAATTAAAAAAACTTGAATGTCAAGTTTATTATTATAAAGTATTAATCTGGAGGAAAACCTTCGAAATGGCTCAAATTTTTAAATTCGATAGCTGGTACACTTTCTCCAGCGCTGGTGACACACAGGTAATCTTCTATACCTACACCGTTTGAAGTGCGCATGCGTAAGCGGTTACCAGCAAGCAGGAGGCGTGGCTTAATCGGTTTTTGTTTACTATTTGAAAGGTTAGATTTCTTTTAAAAATACGTGATTATTGAATGTTTTTTGGATACTAAACAGTTGTAAGCTTCAAATAAGTCTGTCTGCGACACGATGATATGCATATCAGGTGTAATTGACGAAAAATATATCAAATCGCCGATTCTGATTTCCACTCAGTTATAGGTGGTTACGACGGCGTGACACCCAATGCAAAAAATAGCATGTCGCGCTGAGCGGCTCATTGATGGGACTAGTGACAATCCGATCCGATCCACGATCCGGGACTGACGATTCACAGATCGGATCACGAATCACTGGTTTAAACCTGAAAATAATCCTTAGACAAACAGAACTAGCATATTAAGAAATTTAACAGTTTTATTGATAATAACAAAAGTGAAACCTGTAATGAATATATATGGTAAGTTTAGACTGAGCAACTCTTTAATCTCCGCAGTAATTATACAGCATGCCCATTTACCCCCTGCTGGTCCGGATCTAGAATTTCCAACATGGGGAGTGGGGCTCAGGGGGAGGGGGAGAATAGCTTTTTAATGCCTCAACAACTCTGTTGATTTTCGATATATGCATCTTCTCATGTATCCATTCATCTCCTCATTCCATGACACTTTGGGTTTACCTTTGCATTTAATTTTTTTTTCTAAGAAGATGACTTCACATCTTTATTAAACTAGGTACACATGTACATCATGATTTGATCTGTTTAATATTTATGCAAATTTATGGTTGTGATTTATATTTCATGGCTGGATGAACATGTTAAGGGGGGCATCTGTGGCCGAGAGGGTAAAGTCGCTGGCTTTAACTCTCACTCAGCCCCTCACCGCGTGGGTTCGAATCCCGACAGGGTAATTCAGATTTTCATGTGAGGAAGCCTTCCAGCTGGCTTGCGGTAGGTCGGTGGTTCTACCCAGATGCCTCCGTGCATTTCGGGTCTTCCTCCACCTGTAATTAGCTGGACGTCAATATATGACTGAAATACTGTCGAAGCGATGGTTAACTCCAATAATCAAGTTGATCAAGTTAAAATTTGTAGTTCTGCCTCAGGAATACTTTTGTGTTTAATTTTTTTTTTCTATGAAGATAATTTCACCTCTTTATGAAACTATGTAGACATGTACATCATGATAAAAAAAAGAAAATATTTATGTACTTATTAAAATAAACTGAATTTTTTTTTTCTTCCATAGCACAATACAGTAATGAAGTATTACATTTACATTTTGGGGCACTATTAAAATATAGCATTATTTGGTTATATTTAATGTACATTGACATATATCTATTCTTGTGCGTTTATTGTTTTAATTTGATTCCTTTTAAAAATGAGTATATATATTTATGTTAATCTTATCTGTAAGCAGTAAGAGAGAGAGAGGATCCTTAATGTAATCCGTCCATCAAAAGAAAAAAAGCTAATTTTTTTCTTGTTGACTGTGTTAACACAGTTCAAGGTGCAACAACACAGTTCAAGGTGCAACTATAACATTGGGTTTGATTAGATAATTGTTTATTTTTACTATAAAATGCACAATATTTATACTTATCACTACTGACGCTTTAATTGATGTCTGAGACATTCAGATGCTCATTTGTTGTATACATAGTAAAACTAAAAGCGTTTGACTGGTTCAGATTACCGGTAAAGCAGACACGGAAGTAAACATGCTTTTCATACGGAGATTTTGTTTTGGTATTTCTTTTGAAATAACAGTGTTGAAAGTGAATAGAAATTATATTCCTATGGATAAAATACTGCACTAAACTATGTCAGGCACATCTGCTGGTACCACCTTTGGCCACATTTCTCCTTCATAGCCATTTGTACCCCACCCACTGGTGACACGATTAGACAAATCTAAGATGGCTGCACCCATGACAAGCCCTGGTAAACCAATCCTGTTGGAATTCTGGTTATTCCTCAGGTATTGATAGCTTATGTTGCATGTTTTCGTGGACCTGCATTTTCAAACCTAACTCCAGTGAAGTTTTTCCCCCAGAGCTGAAGATCAACAGAAATGACAGGTCTGTGGGTGTTGGTGGAGGAGTGTTCAATGCGGCGAGAGACAACTTCATAGCCGATGCCCACTCCAGCTCACTACAGACTGTGACGTTGTATGGACAAAAATCACAACCTGGAAAGGTAAAGATCTCATCGTAATATGTATAACATAAAGAAGCTTGACAAATCCATCCGTCAGCTTACAGACAGCACACAAGAGAAATATATCAGCCTATCAACTGTCCTGATATCAACTGGTCCAACCTTGTGGTCAATAAGGGGGCAGCTGACAAAGACACCCAACAAGCCTACTCAACCTATTCATAGAGCATCGCCTTACACAAGTCCATGATGAGCCCTCCCGAGATGGAAACATACTTGATCATGTCTTTACAAACAACCCCTTCTTTGTATAGTTACAAAACATGAAGGGCACCCTGTAATAAAATAGGCACTGTGTGTGTGAAAGTGTTTCTTGTTCTCATTTGGATTATCTTTTATTTTGCACGCCAATCTGTGCTGTTAGGAAGAATACAGAAGTTCATTGCAATTGTTGTTTATAGATTTAGTCTCTATATGTGTACCATACTCGTTACAGACTCATTTTGAGTTCATTGTCATTTGTCAAGAAATTGAGGCACCATTTAGGAATATTTTTGACTGTTGTTAGATTTAGACAGTTTTTTTTTAAAATTTATTTTCAATTACCATTAACAGTTTATTACATTGAAGGGAAGATTTTGTTGTATTTGATGATATATTAAATATAAAAGGGAGGGATTTTTTTTTTTTTTTTTTTAAAATTTAAATTTTTTCTTTCTTTTAATGATATCATACCTAAGATGATTAATACGAACAATTATATAGACAATACCAATGGTTATAAAATAGATATAAAAACAGGACCTTTATATTAAGAATATCTCCTGCAATAAAATATCGTTTCTTGTTATATCCATTACCAGAAACAATACTTTCTTATATCTATTTTAATAAGAGTTCGTAGGTCGCATTTTTTCTGGACAGTATTCAGCACTATATATATATATATATATATATATATATATATATATACATGTATATATATATATTACTGTAATTAAGTCATGTGTATATATTAATATGTCCAATTAAAATGGGTTTTAACTTCCGTTTGCACTTGTGTAAATTGCAGGTATTACAGTGGAATGTAAAGCTGTGATTGAAATAATTTTCAGTGAGAGATAATTTTCTGTGATTATTTGTGGGTATCAAATATGTGTGTTGGTATATTTTAAATAGTTTCGTGTGTGATTGATAATGTTTAATAAGTTATTAGTCAGTAGATGTTTGTATTTTAATGATGTTTATACATGTAGGTCATGACCTACTTATTGTTTCACTTGACTGTATATATTTACTGTATTGAGCTTGTAATAATAAATGGGTTGTTTATTACATGATGTGTAGGATAAATAGTAATGCATAATGTTTGTCTAATATGTAACCGTAAAATGGACATTTGGTGTAGTTAATGCAGTAAATTAATGAAATATGAACTGTCAGACTGTGTAGTGTTGCTGTTGTGGCACAGTTAATTACCTATAAATAACCTCACTTGCAGCCTTGTTCTACAGTAGTGGAATTAGCTCAATTGGGAAGATAGCTGATCAGATTTTCTATGCAGGGGGTTCTGAGTTCTGTTCCAGCTGGGACAGTTTTTTTTTTTTTTTTTTGATTTTTTATATTTGTTATCAAATCTTGTTTCGGGGCCACCGTGGCCGAGCGGTTACAGTCTTGGACTACAAATCTCTCAGCCCCTCACTGCTGTGGGTTCAAATCCCAGCAGGGACTTCGGATTTTTCATGTGAGGAAGCCTTCCAACTGGCTTGCGGTAGGTCGGTGGTTCTGCCCGGGTACCTCTGTGTACTCAGGGTCTTCCTCCACCTGTAATTAGCTGGACATCGCTATATGTTTGAAATACTATCGCAGCGATGGTAAACCCCAATACAATAACAATACAGTAACAACAAATTTGTTTCAATCCTTATCAAAGTAAATAGTAAATAATAATAAATTAAATAAAAAATAACATACATAAATAAAAAAATGAAAGTATTGATAAGGTTGTTTTAAATGTGACACAATGTAGTTACAAAATATTATAAAATATTTTTGGAAATTCTTGGGCTATATATGTATAGTATGTTTTAAAGACTACTGTGGTTTTTATACATCCATTATTAGGCATTTGCTAATTTGTATTTGCTTCCTTTTTGTTTAAATCATAGACCTCTGAAACAAATTAGATTATAAGGTCAAAATAGTAGAAGAGGGAAAGAGAGGGGGACAGTATGCTTATTGTAAGCAGTCCATTAAAACATTTTGTTTTTTACTCTTTTCTTGTTGAGACTTACTATTACTTATGTAATATGAAAAATAGAACACATTTTTAGCCAAATTCAATAGCAAATGTGTCCTTTGTCTGCTTATTTTTCGTGAGTCTGTCACAAGGACAACCTGGACCAGCAGTGAAAGTAAATTTTGGAATGGTTTTGGTAAATGAGGCACAAATGTTTGCTTTATTAAGACAAAGTGACACACGCTGGAATCAGTTTGCAAGCTCAAAGGTCATACGTGGTGGTACATTAGTGCCTCGTGACTTGAAAATCCCCTAGACCTTTGTTAAGTGAGAGCCTGGACAAACAAAAGATATTTTATACATTTGATGCTTAAGTATTTGTTAACCTGACATTTGATCTAGAGTATAACACTTCCATTTTGGCAAACATTTGTGCCAAACAGTTTGAGAGTTCACTGATCCTTTGTCAAGATAAAGCCCAGACAAGCTTTGCAATATTTTTTACTTTTTACCACTAATTAAGACCTTGACCTTTGAAAAAGCAGTCTGGTTCATATGTTGAAACTGCATCTTAATAAGGCAAACATTTGAAAATCCACTGCTCCTTTGTCAAGTTAGCACACTCATTTTTGACTTTCACCCTATGAGTTTGACCTTGACCAAGTAATGGACTTGTCAGTTTTTCCCCCTTGGGAAAGGTAAAAATTATGACTGCATATTTGATTTTCTGGACTTACCTGCAATGGTTTGGCAGATTTTTAAGTTACTTGGCACAAATGTTTCCTTTTTTAAGACAGAGTGTGACACACAGGATCCAGATTGCTAGCAGCTCAAAGGTCAATGACATACATGGAGGTCAAAGGTAATAAATAGCAATAGGCCTGTATGGGCTTTTACTTTTCCAATGACTGCAGGATTTTCAAATTACTTAACAGAAATGGGATTGTACTTGTCAAGAGTCATTTTATTAGCATAAATACATACTTGTTATAACCAAGATATCTGTCTATTTACTACTACCGGCCTCAAAAATAGAGTAACTCGCAGGCTGATCAGGTTTTATGCTGTTCGCTGCTCCTCAGTGGTTTGGAAATGAGGATTTTGTAATTAAATTTGGTAAGGTTTAACTGTGGTTTTCTGCAGATCAGGCTGTATGTGATACCTATTGAGGGCGTCAAAATGAGTATACATGTATATGAGGGAAAGGGTTAAATAACATTTCTAAAAGGGTTATAATTTACAAGAAATTCAGTCAAGATTTATCTAACTATATGGTCTGATGCCCTTGAACACATTCATGAAGTTTAAAATTAATCTCATAACTGATAGCTGAGATACAAGCATGAAAGTATGTTGCATGCAGCAAAACTTTTAATTTGGTCATGAGTTACTAAATTAAATTGTTTAATTCCCCTGATGGCCTTAGTGAAGTATTAAATGATAATAAAAAATTATCTGCTTAATGTTATGTATGCATGAAAGTGAATTGCATGCAAAGTTTGGACCAATTTTAGTTGCATGCAAAACTTTAACCGAAGTTACTAAGTTAAAAAAGGGCCATAATTCATATAAAATTCAGTCAAGAATTATCCACCTTGGTTGTCTGATGTTACCCTACACCTTCAACTTTAAAGTCATACCATGACTGGTTACTAAAATATAAGCTGGATAGTAGCTTGCATGCAAAACTTAAACCAAATTTTGTATTGCATGCAAAACTTTAGATCTAAATTAAAAGAAGGCGTAATTTGCATTTAAGCGTTTGTACACTCACCACTGGTAGGGTGACAATCAGGGTCTAAATAATGATGAATCGGGACATGTACATGTATTGCAACAAGCAATGGTACATACCAAGATGTTTGCTAAAGTTTGTATATAGTTTATGGAACCACCAGCATAAATTTGATGGAATGGTGGCATTCCTAGAAATCCAAGATGGTCGCCAAATAAAAAATAAAGCTTAAATATGTTTACATTTTTCTTATTTCTGATTCTTAATGCTAAAAAAATAATATAAGTACATAAAAGATTTTTACAGAAATGTAATTAAATAAAAGTAATCCTTGCATTAGGGTCATTGTCATATTTTAAGGTCAAATTCAAAGTAAAAGGTCAAAGTTTGAGAAAGATACCATTCTGAGCTAAAATTGTTAATTTAATTGCTATTATTTATAGAAATCAATTATAAGGGAAATATGTTTTACCGAAAATTAACATTTTCAAACCATTTTTAAATGAAACTAAACCTATTTTAATTAAGTGAATACTTTGACATTTGTATAAATTATATACACTAGAAAAACTCCTGTGAAATCACGGGAATGAGATAAGAGTTGCATCATGTACCAGTGCCCAAACACAGGATATGGGACATGGATTCCACCTAAACCGGCATTGGTGGCACTCTATTTTTAAACAGTTTTAATACATATGTATATTCAGTTGTATTTTTACTATTTTGTCATTCATTTATAAAATCATTTGTTTAAGATCACAGTAAATAATTTGTATAAATTCATCTATAATAGATTTGGTTGTTTATCATTGTATTAAACACAGAACTATATGGATATCTCTGTTTTTAACTCATTCTGTTACGTAAAGAACACCAGTTCAGTAAAAATCTTTAAAAATTTTGAGACTGTTTTTTATGACTCCCTGTCACATGTGATAATCTCTCAGTCAAGTTTGATTATGGCTGTTATCGGCCAATTTAGTCAGCAGTTATGGCCCTTGGATTATAAAAAAGCCAGATTTTTTACTTATTTACACTCTTACATCAGCAAATATTTATAAGAAATCATGACTTAACTAATACACAATGATAATGGCAATAATATCACAGTGAAGTTTATTATGGCTGATTTTGGACTGACAGATCTACATTTTAGGCTCTTAATCCTTTCCCTCATAGAGGAAACCATGAAAAGACCTATGCGAACAGCATAAAACCAGATCAGCCTGCGAGTAACTCGCAGGCTGATCAGGTTTTATGTTGTTCGCTGCTCCTCAGTGGTCTGGAAATGAGGACTTTATAATTAAATTTGGTAAGGTTTAACTGTGTTTTTTTGCAGATCAGGCTTTATGTGGTACCTATTGAGTGCGTCAAAATGAGTCTATATGAGGGAAAGGGTTAAAATATCAGAACATCACACAGATTTGTCATTTATACACTTTAACTTCTTCATTTCTTAAGCAGTGCAGGCAATGAAGACAGTGTTTCTCAGGTGAGCAACTTCAGGGCCATCTTGGCTCTCTTATTTACCTTTAATTAATAATAAAATTCAAATATCCGGCTAAAACACAGTATTGGTGACCAAAGGTGTCTCACTAGGCAAAAGATGAAGTATATACTCCCTGACCCAGTGGTCCATGGTCTTAGGACATACATGTAGATTGTTTTGGATTTCTAAACATTTTGGATGAAAGGAAGTTTATTGGGTAAAACTTAACCAAAAGTTACTTATGTAAATATTAAGGATGTTTCAGCATATACCACTGATTTTAATTTTGCTAAATCTTGTTTTTTTTTAATTTCTGATTTATTTTTAGGAGAATGTTTTTTAATCAAGAAATATATACATAATTTCATAGCTTTTAGGTAGTTTATCTTTAATTCATATATCCTTTAGTTACAGTCTAAAGTACTTATAATGTGCCAAATTTTAGAAAAAATCTGTCCGTTAGAAAAAACATGCTGGAACACCTTTAAAGATGTGGTCATAAATTACTAGGAAAACTATGGCATGCACCTGTCATTTGATAAGTGGTAATACTGAATAAGGTTCTTACATTGCTTTATTATGACATAATCATCTTTAAAACTGGGCATTGTTTTGAATGTATTCCTTCACATAAACATTTTGCCCTTTGTTGTTTTTCATTCTTTAATTCTGTCCAGAGCATAACACAAAAGCTATAAGAGGTAATAACATGAAACTTCATAGGTAGATAGATCTCAATGAGGATAAGTACAGTGTACAAGAACTGCATAATTTAGGAGTTATTCCCTTTGTTATTTTTCATACTTGAATTTTGTCTGGAACTGATATAATATAATAAAGTACCCATCAAGTGACAAAGTGCAGTTTGGGGAGCATCCACCGGTTCTGCCGGCACTTGTTTACCTTTCCACATTTAAAATGTCTTTACTTTTTTTTTATGCCCCCACAAAGTGGGGTGCATATAGCGTTGCACTTGTCCGTCCGTCCGTCAGTCCATCAGTCCGTCAGTCCGTCAGTCCATCAGTCCGTCAGTCCGTCCGTACGTCCCGAAATCTTGTGAACGCAACTCCTCTTAAACCGGATGGCAGATTTTGCTTAAACTTCCAGGGATGAACAACCTTAATGTGTAGATGGTAGTAAAGAAAGGAATTTTCGCGGCGACCAAATTTAACAGAATTATGGCCCTTTGTTGATTTGTTCACTATATACCATATAGAAATTTTGTGAACGCAACTCCTCTTCAACCGGATGGCAGATTTTGCTTAAACTTCCAGGGATGAACAACCTTAATGTGTAGATGGAAGTAAAGGAAGGAATTTTCGCGGCGACCAAATTTAACAGAAATATGGCCCTTTGTTGATTTTTTCACTATATACCATATAGAAATTTTGTGAACGCAACTCCTCTTCAACCGGATGGCAGATTTTGCTTAAACTTCCAGGGATGAACAACCTTAATGTGTAGATGGAAGTAAAGGAAGGAATTTTTCGTGGCGACCAAATTTAACAGACACTAATATTGTATTCCATCTGTAAAGAAACCAAATATGATGCCTCAAGAGTTAGGTAACTTTTTTATCATTAATACATAATTGAGGAAATTTCAACTGAAACGCTATAATAAGAACAGAATTTTGTAGACATTAAATGAAGCTGCTCTTGTTTACGAGCACATCTGCACAGTGGGGGCATCCGTGTCCTTTGGACACAGTTCTAGTTTACCTTTTGTTTCATAAAAAAACAACCTATGTACACTTTTTTTTCTTTTTTTTTGCTGGAGACCAGAAACCTAACTATTTATTTTTTGGCCTTAGACTAATCATATCTTCAGCTTGATCTAAATTGGCATCATCTTTACACAGAATCAGAGCCAAAGATGTCGGTTGAGATGGAGCATGCAGTGCCAGCATTTGGTGTCAAAGGCAAATGTCCAGATGAAGTTGAGTTCCAGTTTTCTGAAGATCGGAAACTGTTTGTTTCCAAAGGCTTCCTCATCTACTGTTCTCCTGTGTTTGAGAAGATGTTTTCTCCTAATTTCAAGGAGGGTGCCACGGGAATTGTCAATCTGGAGACAAAAAACTACGATGACTTTCTGGAGTTTTTACGCGTTCTGAATCCTGGCGAACCTAATCAAGTGAATAGTAAGTATTATGGTAATCAGGTCTTTTTTAGTTTGTTTGAAGTAAACAAATATTTCTAGTACCAACAACAGTTTTTTTTAAGTAATACTTGTTTTATGTTAATAAAAAGATTATATCCAGGCTTTATTCTGTGACCCCTTGAACCTAGAAGCTTATAGTTTGCACAAAGGTTGCTTTTGACAACAAGTTGTGTCAATCATGACCTTTACTCATGCCATTAGCCCAAGGTCAAGGTAACCGGCTGAGTAAATTTTAATAACTCCTTGATCATTGCATGATGCTTGTATTTGGCACAATAATTGATAATGTCAAGAAGGTGTGTCAGGACCTCAAACAAAGGTCATTACAAAAGGTCAAGGTCAAAGGTCATATAATTGACTAAAATATGGCTCATTAGGTCCCATTTATCATCCCTGTAATGGTTCCGCTACATTTTGGACCTCATGGCCTTTCATTGAAATAACCAAGATTTCCTAATGTTTCATTAGTTCTAGATCAGTAGGAAGGAGTAATGGTCAGCTACTATCTACCTTCTGATGAAATATGCCATTCTTGCTAACAACTAGCTGTCCTTTTTGAAGGTCACCTGAGCGCATTGTGCTCATGTAAGATATTTTGACTGGTCTTTGTCTGGCATCAGATGTCAGCTATTTCATGGTAATCCTTTTTCTTCAAATGACGCTTGCACAATTTTGATAAAACTTCACAGGGACGATGTTCCTTGGGTGATCTCCTTACAAAGTTGCTCATGGAATTGAATATCATGCAGATTTCTTGTTGCCATGGCAATGAAAAGGAAATATAAGAGATGACTTTAAAATTCTTCTATGTAGAACCACTGTGGGTTCGAATCCCGGTAGGGATTTTGGATTTTTCATGTGAGAAAGCCCTCCAGCTGGCTTGCGGTAGGTCGATGGTTCTACCCGGGTACCTCTGTGTACTCGGGGTCTTCCTCCACCTGTAATTAGCTGGACGTTGCTATATGATTGAAATACTATCGCAGTGACGGTAAACCCCAATACAACAATACAACAACATATTTCCCTTAGGTTTCATTGTTAACTTAAACACAGATTATCTCCCTGTTAAACACAGATTATCTCCCTCCAAATCTAACAAAACTTCTCAGTGAAATGTTTTTAATTTTAAATGTCCTTAAAGTGACAAAAAGTCATAGAAATATTACCATCCAGTGTCTAGAATATAAAATATTTGTCTATAAGGGTGCGTGTGATCTAAATGTGCTACTTTTTCTTTCCAGATGAAAACGTGTTCAGTGTTTTGGAGTTGGCTGAAGAATACCAGACAGAGCATCTTATCAGAGAATGCATTGTTTTAATGAGAAAAAAAATGCTGTGGATAATGCAGTCATATACTGAAGAGACACTATATGTAAACTGTTATTCAAAACAAGCCAAAGATCTTATTGTATTATTAAAGATACTGTCAGCAAGTACTCTATTTTCAATTTCTAAATTGAAAGCAGATTGCACAACAAGCATAGCACGATTTCCCTCGAATATTCTTAGGGAAAAAATTTGGGATTGCCCAGAACATAGCGATTGCAAAAGCGTTCAGATTAAGTGTTCAGAAGTGAAAGAAATGTTTGATAGTTTAAAAGACGACATCAAATTAAGCATTCTGTCTGAAAGGCTAGAAAAGATTGATCGCAATGAATTCAGTCTGGATAGAAATTAGTTAGAATAATTGTTATTGCAGTGTAAACTTATTAGTCCCCTACCGGCTTCACCATAGGGGACTATAGGTTTGCACTCCGTCCGTCATTCCGTCGGTCCGTCAGTCCGTCCGTCACACACGTTTTCCGAACTTTTTTTTTAAACACTTGCAGATATTTATCTAATTTTTGGTGTGTAAGTCTACCACCATGACTTACAGATCAAGTTTGAGTTTTGTTCCGGTCCACTGATTTTTGATGGAATTACGGCCCTTGGAATTAGAAAATTTCGTTAAAATAGCAGTTTTCCGGACTTTTTTTCTAAACGCTTTCAGATATTCATCTAATTTTTGGTGTGTGAGTCTACCACCATGACTTACAGATCAAGTTTGAGTTTCGTTCCGGTCCATTGATTTTTGACGGAATTACTACCCTTGGAATTAGAAAATTTCATTAAAATAGCAGTTTTCCAGATTTTTTTTCTAAACGCTTGCAGATATTCATCTAATTTTTGGTGTGTGAGGCTATCACCATGAGTTACAGATCAAGTTTGAGTTTCGTTCAGGTCCATTGATTTTTGACGGAATTACGGCCCTTGGAATTAGAAAAAAAATTTAAATAGCAAGTTTTCGGACTTTTTTTTCTGAATGTTACAGATCAAGTTTGAGTTTCGTTTCGGTCCACTGATTTTTTATGGAATTACGGCCCTTGGATTTAGAAAATTTCTTAGCAGTTTTCCAGACTTTTTTTCTCAGGTTCGAGTTCGTTTTTGATTCGCTGATTTTTGACGACATTGTGGGCCCTGGACTTACAAAATTCTGTACATGCTGAATTACTCATTATTATTGCTGGATGTTGTTTATTAAATAAACAGTTGTGTTTGTTGTGTTTAGAGGTCTTAGTTTTCCATTTGCCGGTAGGGGACTTAGTATTGCCTAAGCAATACTTTCATAATACTTGTTATTTTTGAACTTAAAAATTTCAGTTTTGTTATATGAAAGAAAGATAACTAATTGATCATTTCAGTAAATTTTGTATTATTTTTGAAGTTGAATCAATGTAGATCTAGAATGGGTGTTTTTTTATGTTTATGTAATAATGCATTTCTATGCTTATGTTTTGTTATGTAATGTTTTACCTCAGTCTCCATTACAACTTTTTTTTTCTTTTTTTTTCTTCAAAAATTAATTATTCTTCACTCCTACACATCTCCTAACAAGCAAGCATTCGGCAGGGGATAGCTATGTCAACATGGCTCTTGTTGACATTTAAGATGAACTGTCAATAAGACTCTTTCTTTTAAATCTATTTTTTTTCTTTTATCCATGTACATGTATTTATTCTTTAATTTTGCATTTGAGTACAAAAGAGAAAATAATAGATTCAGAGTCGGACACTGTGTTTACTTTGACTAGATTGTTTTATATGAAAATCCAATTATATCATTGTGTTAATATAGTGTTGTTGTTTTTTTTAGTTCACACGTCATATATCTTAGCTAATCTTCAATTTTGACATTGCATGAACTCGCTAAAGTTTCTGATATACTGTCGAGTACTATATGGCTTCCTTTAATGTTTTCTCTCCTTTCTCAGCATTGCAAATTTGGTAGTCACTGATGGCAAAATATGCCATTTAGATAAACAGTTTTCTTTCCAGAAGCAGAAAACAATAGCTTTTAATTATTGTATTTACCAAGTTCAATTAGAATTAACATCAAATTGGTCTCTTTGTTTTGTATCTAGCTAAATGCAATGGATGGTTACTTATAATATAAGAACTCTGCATGCATTTGGCTCATGTAGAAGTAAGACTTGCTGTATTTTGGGAATGTGTATTTTTCCAGGACATGTACATACAGATTGAAAGTTGGTACTAACAGCAATGGGAAAATCCATAAGCAATATGGGACTGTTAGCAAGCTTAAGAGGAACAGAAAAGGGAAACTCTGTAATTTGAAATTTACAAAAAAGGCAAGCCAGGTGATATCAGAAAGTGCAGGGCATGGCACAGCTGGCGTACTGCAATGGATGTGATTGCATGGAATGTTGTTGATCTAAAAAGAAACTAGAGTACTGACACTCTCAGAAAGAGCCCCACATAAAGTGTGTGTGTGTTTGTGTGGGGATATTTTTAGCTCACCTGAGTACAACGTGGCCCAGGGGTCAAAATTTGCCCCACCCCAGGGGTCACTTAATTTTACTTAGGCTTAATAGGAAAATCTAGAAAAACCTTCTTGTCAGAAACCACAAGGCCAGTTTAGATATCGGGTGTATAGCATTGCCTTATGGACATCTACCAGGTTGGTTCAAATCATGGTCCTTGGGTCAAAATTGGTCCCGCCCCCGGGATCACTTGATTTTACATAGGCTTGAATAGGAAAATCTAAAAAAATCTTCTTTTCAGAAACCACAAGGCCTGCAGTTTAGATGTTTGGTGTGTAACATTGCCTTATGGATGTCTGCCAAGTATGTTCAAATCATGGCCCTGGATTGAGTGAGTGTTAAAGTCTTGGCCACGGAGGCCCCTTTGAGAGGAAATAGCATAGCATGAAAGAAAGCAAACTAATATAGCAGGGTTTGTTTTATGTTTTAGCAGTACTGTAAAACTGGTAAGTTATTTTCTGATGCAGCGTGAACTATACTTTGTATAGAATTGCTTATTTATTTACTTGATAAATTCATCAAACAGGTTAAATGGCAATCTCAAGGGCCATAACTCTGAAGTGCCAAGGTTAATTTGCTACTTATTGAACTTTACTAGATTTTATACCTTTATACATTTTTTAGCAAATAGTGAAGATAAAAGAAAATGTTTGACTTAGAAAGCAGACAAAGCTAAAATTTTGACTAAACAAAAGGTCATATATAACTCTGAAATGCCCCATGTGATTTGACTTAAGTACCTAACCTAAAATTTATACCTACACACATTCTCAGCAAGTTTGGTGAAGATCCGCTGAAAACTGAGTTGGAGAGTGGACAAAAAAAGGCATGACAGATGGACTTGACACACAGGATGATTACTTAAGAGCGGGGTGTGGGCCCCAGTAATTATGTAAATTTAGTTAAATTAGACCAGTATAACCCCTAAAAAGCTGAGTTACTCAGGCTGACAAGGTACATGTACCAATGGTTAATTCTGCAAATTATTCTCAGTGTTAGCTGAACTAAGTAGTTGACTGATTAGAGCCTCGGCCATGGTGTCCCTGGTATGTCACTATTTCGCAGTGCTCGGTATATAATTGTAATGATATCTGTGTATAGGAGGTGCAGAAACCCCTACTTAATCAAAACGAATCCATCAAGCACACGTGTAAATAGGATTTCACTTTAACACCCTTATTTTTCTTATAGCATTTGCCTCAAAAACAGTTTCACAAACAAACACCATGTTTTTTCATGTAAAAAGCATCCAAATGTTGCTGATGAATAACCTGGTAACTTAAATTTTGTTTGTTGGGTTTACTGTCCCACCGACAGTATTTCAGTTATTTGGAGACATTGTCTATTTGAGACAGACAGACATGTGGCACGATACTACACCCAGCCACATTATCCTGACACCAGGCCAACCAGTCCTGCAACTACCCTTATATGCTGAGCGTCAAGAAAGGGAGCTATAACAGTACCATTTTTTACGACTTTTTTACGCAGCTGGGGATTGAACCCACTACCTCCCACTCCAGAGGCGGACGCTCTAGCCACTTGGCCATCAGGGACTATCACAAAGGGACTTATATATTTCAGTAGACTCTGTAAAGACTGATATTCAAAACATTGTAAACATATCCCATGGTAGTAAATGAAAACAAACCTGAAACGTATACAAAATTAACTTTATTTCATTTCATATAATATATAGTTATACCAACAATTGCACACACAAATTGAGACAAAAAGGAATATTGTGTAGTTTGTAGATCAATTCATCCATGCATCAAAAGACTTGAGTACTACAGGCGTTTCTACAGAGGAAATCTATCGTACAGTACATGGTGATGGTACAGAAACGGTGACGATACAGAAACATTAAATCGACTTAGCTTACAACACTGGTGAGACCACACCACAGGTTGGCAGATGAGTTTTATTTAGTATAAATTGTTCACAGCAATTATCATCATTGTATACCCACGCATGCCTTTTATGTTTTAATACACCCGTCAACCGTGGGATGCTTTGCTAACTCTTCTTTTTAAAGAACAATCGCAACCAATCAAAATGCAGCTTATATAGATGAATATTCTTCAGCAAGAATACATTAAATCTAAACCTGTAGATTGGAACATATCTTGTCCACATCATAAATTCTCGAGACTATCGTTACAAATCCAGTAATACCATTTTCAAAATTGTCACCTGTAAATTGCAGAAATCCACGCATATCGCCATATCAAACAGTCCCTGTAAGAATGCAGTTTTAGTCGGTCCAAAATTCCTCACTGTATCATGGGGCAACAAATGTGAGTGCTGCTTTTCATATGATCAATCACAAGCAATGCAAGCTTACAATCCCTGGGGGAGATACCTGGAGATTAATGGAATGAGCCACTTGTGGGTTTCCGACGATGACTAATTACAGGAAGTTAAGGAATTAAGGAAACCATTTCTCACAGGTAGATGTAGACACTATAATGTAAGTATGATAATTCTACAATGAAGTGACAGTCCTGTAAAACAGACACAGAGCATTCCTGTATTCTTTAGCCTTCTATGTCGGACCAAACAAACTGAGGCACATTTTCATACAGACCATGCTGCTTAAATGGGTTTTTTATTGCTTATTTTTTTCAGGATTCAGCTGCTCAGCTGACTACCCCATCCCATTGAATAATTATGTACAGTACCACACAATAATTCCAAAGTATCAGTTACTGCATACACTTTATATGGTGATACACAGTGAAAAGCATATAAAGCTGCTTCCATTGAGGGAAGGTGGGGCTACAGAATGAAGTGGGAGGAAGTATATGTGGAAGGGGTGGAGCTATCAATCCCTTATCATGCCTGACATGGTATAGAGATGAGATGTGTTAATGCTTGGCAACACAACATGACACAAGCAGTTATACTAAGATGAAACACAACAAAAGAAAACAGTCTTGTCAACAGGAGTGTTCCAATTGGTCATTATTTCAATGAAATGATAAAAAATACTGATATGGTTTGGATACGCAATAAAACTAACATAAATTACAGATGGCCTCAGAGAAACCAACTTGTATTTTGCAAGAGAGTGGTTTAAACTTTTAGCTATCATTCTATATTGCATTGACATCAAGGAAAGGTGATCTTTTACATCCTGAATGCATATAGCCTAAACTTTAAGCTTGGACATATGATGTAAAACTATTTTCATTGAATATGATGAAGGAGAATTTGATGGTTAAAAATTGAAACTTAGAATTGCATCATAAAAAAAGATTTCAAATTAGAAACCTTGGCTTATGTTATAAACTGTCCGAGACATGCTGTCATCGAACAAAACTGAGATCAACATGAAATACTACAAATTCCTACATCTTACAGCAAAATAACTGACCAATGGCTTGACTGATGAAATGAAGGCTTACAAATGTTCATAAACTAGCTTCCACTCTTCAACATTTTCCCTTTTATTGCTAATGACCAATTACACACTATAAATGATGCATTTTAATAATTGTATAAAAATTCGAAAATAGGGAATAAATGAAAATGTGAATATGAAATAGACCTTCTTTAACCTTTACCATGCTAAATTTCTTAATTGGAATCATCCTTTCTTCATTTTGGACTGAATCATTTGGTGTTTATGAGGCTAGCAAACAGTGCAGACCATGATCAGACTGCATGGATGTGCTGGCTGATCTTGGTCTGCACTGTTCGCAAAGGCAGTCGCAAGTGCCCACAGCTGAAACCTGATAATCGTAAAATCTTGCAATCACGTTTTCTTTTAAGCACGCTTTAATGTACTTAAGTAAAATCAACTCTTAATCAATATTGATAAACATTGTATATTAAATCAATGACAGGTTTAATCTCAACGTATATTTCATATGAATATGCTATACCGTAAGTCTTTACATCTTGTATGTCGTACAAAAAACAAACTCTTCAAAGTGAGATAAAATACTACCAATATATCGATCTCAATAAAAACAATAACCCTTTCATACAAAAACTAGACCATACACATATTTCCATCAAAGAACTTATTGCAGAAATTAAAGCAAAAGTACAAATCAATCCGAAACAAAGAAAATAACAAACAATAATTGCATGAAATGACTAGATTCAAAGTTATGTAGAACAAAAGTTCAAAATCAAAACTTTATTTTCTTAATGAACTTAGTATAATTAACCCGAACAGCATCTGAACCTAAAGTGATCAATGCATCCAGTATTATCAAGACTAGCCTGCAAGTAAATGACTTGGCATTTGTAGTGTTCATCAATTTATTGGTACCGTTAACACCACGGCTAAGTGTCCTAGCCATCATAAGGGTACATGGTAACTTTGGTATTATTTACAACCATTTTATGACTTGAGACAGACTATGTTTAAGGAAATAATATTTCAATATTTTCTTTCTTGGCCTCTATATGAGAGAAATTGGTGTTTTTGTTCCTATGTTTCAATGATTTCAATGATTTACAGAATGAAAAAGAAATTGTAATGCTTTAATCAACTTTTTAAAATTTTACCAATATAGAATGTGGCAATAAGGCTTCGAAAATCATTATAGTCATTAAAACAACTTAGAATCAGGCCAGTGACTGAATAAATACATTCAGGATGTAATTGTGGCTTTCAACAAATCCTAGTAAGGGAGATGACCCATCACCTGACCAGTACTTTTGGTTAATAACTTCCCTTGTATAAATATCAGGACTAAAATAAAACTAGGTACATACTTCTTGATAATATTTAAGATAAAAGAATAAATGAACACATTAAATAATACATATCGTTGCATAGAGACATTAACTTAAAAATGAAAATAAAAAAGTGAAAACAAAGGGCAAAGATTGGCTTTGACTGAATTTTGTACAAAAATAGCACTGACCCCAAGTGAAAACAAATATTAAATATTGATTGCAAACTTGTTTAAACTGCTTATATGTACAGGACTTATTTCTGAGTTAATTGCTTTTCTGTTCAAACACCCATAGATAAATATTAAATATCTCAACAAAATATTAGTGTGCCTCTTAAAAGGCTGAAAAAGACAATCAACAAATACTGCAAAAGAAACCTGGGTATGTATTAATATGTGATCAAGTATTGATTAATTTGTAGAATAGGTGGTAACTGGACGATCTTCTAACGAAAATAAGGAATTTAAGAGCAAGTAACACACACAAAAAAGGAAAAACTGTAAATATAATGATTAAATGACCAAACCTTTTACCAATAACTTACCACCTGGTAGCTGTCATGTTTTGTGAAATAAACATGCAAGACTGCCTAAAATTACATATTTGTAACTTTTGACCTATGAAAGGCCGTTCTTGCTTTTGGCAAACAAATGTGCCTGAATCTTGCTTTAAACAGTGTTTATGATAAACATTTTTGGGCAGGGGGCTGATTCATTGAGCTTGGTGCAATCAAGTTGTTACTTTCCTGACAATAAACCCTGGCATGATGAGTGTTCAAGTCCATATATACCCATGTTCAGGCATATAGAAACATCTCCTGCTTCTTTTTGGAATTATTTCCTACGGTTTTAACTGACTTCCATCACTTTCATACTGTTTGCATGTGCAACAAAAATGGGATCAACTTGTGAGAACTACACAGCTGAAAAAAATGGCTTCACACTTGGTATCAAATATTACTAGTACAAACTATAAATAGCATCACACTAGATTTACAGCTTCATGGGTTATGTACAAAAATTATTGGTATCATGGTTTAAATGAACCATGATTACATTCATAATACAAAAATAGAGAACAAAAAGAATGATGCAGCTAACAATTAAAATAAGTAAAAAATATAAAATAATCATCATAAATTAACCACAAGGAAAAAAATATTGAAAACTTAACAAACTGACTGAAACATTGTTCAGGGGTCAATGGACTCATTCAACCAAGAACCTCTCCACTAAAATTGGTCTTTGAAGTCCAGAATTGGTCTCAATGACTTAATGTACTAGCTATACATTTACATTACTCTATTGTCAGTAGAAGAATTGTGATGTCTTCAAGTACCATAGAACTGGTAGTATCTGTGAGTATGACATTTTGTTGTTCATTTTGGCCTGAGGATAGTTTTGATGCTTTTAGAGGAAGTTGTTGTGAATCATTTTTTATGTTTTTCTTGCAAAATGTTTGTAATATTCATCGCAGTAAATCAGGAAAAATCTCAAATGTAACTGTATAAAATTTTATATTTTTTATCATGTATATAATCAGACAAGAATATCTGTAAACCCTTTATCTCTCAATTATATATTTAACACCATGTATACCACATTAAAGTCGCCGAGACTGAAATCAATTTTCAATCTGAACAGTTTTTACAGTTTTCTAACAGGGTATCTCAAAAAGTACACAAGAGTAGTGGTAAGTAATGAAACCTGATCAACCTTGGAGGTCCTCGCACAAGTATATTTCCTGATATATCGAGTGATAAAGGGTTATGTATGAATATTGACAAATATCCCGTGTGATTATGCAGAATACTTTTTGTCTTAATTCATAATCTTGACTTAATTCATAATCAGACTGTTCTAGTTTTGGATTGGTTGCTTCAGACATATGGTCATTTACTGCGATTAAAGGTTACATAATTTGTTCAATGAAAGGCAGAAGGGCTCATCAAGCTCCTTTTTATATATGCTGATAAGCCCTTCTGGCTTTTAAGGAACAATGTAAATGTATATGGCCTGGCAGAGTCTACTCCAATGTCTTGCCCACAGAAATATTCAAACTAAATATTAAGTCATCCGACCACAAAGATGTATTAACATATCTCTCCACAAGGATGCCTACAATGCAACACATTTCTAATTTAACTCACATATCACACATAAACATTTTAAATAACCATTTACTCATGCACACTCAGACCTTTAAATTAACATAATTTAGACTCTAAAAGGCAATCCCATCCTATTACAAAATAAATGTGACTTATCATTCAAACAACAATGCTTATATTGCATGCAAGGAAAGAAAACACTTCAGAAAGTTGTTGGTAATTTGTGACATTATCCCTTATCCTAATTTGTAAGAATTGCAGAAAGTAAATAAATATAAATGAGATATTTTGCTTTTTTGTTATTCTCAACTTCCCTGTCAGGAATTCTTCATATTTTTTTTTCTTCTGATACCATAAACCCTGCGGTACTGAATTTCCATTTTCAAGCATCTGGTGACAAACTGTGGTAACTATAAATACACATCAAGAATCAGTTACAACAGTTTTGAACCAAGCCCTTGATATAGTCTGAATAATACCTGTCTGAGATATACAGATGTAAGAAACATTTGTCTTAAACACTGGACAGGGACGCCAAAAGAGTTCAAACATTTTCTGTGATCGGCCCTTACTTAATAGTGAGAAAGCTCATAATCTAGTGACAAAATGAAGGCCTGTATTCTCACAACAACACATTATCAAGGCCCGTAACATTCAAAACAACAATATCAAGGCCTATAACTTGCACAACAACAGTATAAAGGCCCGTAAGTCTCACAATAACAGTATCAAGGCCCTAAATTCACACTGCCCCTCTGCAGATAACAACACTAAACGCATAAATCACTAACAATCATGTATAAAAAAACATCCAATGATATCACACCTTACATTTACACAAGGATTTAAAGCTGACCAATGAGACAGGGTTATACATTGGTTGCCAGTTTTGTGGTACAGTAATCAGCAGCGGGCAATCGGAAAGGCTCCAAAGGTTCCGTGGAAATTCGCCCCGATGTGAAATCAGTATTAGACACACGTCCATTGGCATAGTCATTCACAGAAACGCGCCCGCTAGAAACGTCATTTGCAGGAAGCCTTCCACTGGTGAAGTCAGTGGCTGTGACACGCCCACTGTTAAAATCTGTCCTAGATGGACTCCTGAACGTAGATGGAATATAGCCAGTGCTGTAGCTTGTCTCGTACCTGGATAAAAAGTAAGATTGGGTTAGTACAGAGTAAGAATCTGCCTGGGTAACAGGATAGCTTAGTGGCAACACACTTCAAATTTTTGTCACTGCGCCCTAGGTTAGAATCTGGGTTAATATACTTAGTCTGAGACATGTGGAGTTCCTTCAGATACTCCGATTTCCTTCAAACAGTAATACATGTATCAACAAAAGCCACTACTCAAGCCATCAAGAGTAATTAAAGTAAGAGCCGTCAATAAATGCCGATTAAACAATTGGACCCCAAATAATAAATTTGTTACCAGGAAATTTATCTTCATTGCTATGTATCTTTTGGGAAAAAGGATTTCACAACTTATAGTAATCCCCCTCAATGGTTAAAATCCATGGTTGTACCAGTACTTTATGTTTGTTTGTTGGGTTTAACATCCCACCAACAGTATATCAGTCATTTGGAGACATCGTCTGCATTATATAGTGCTGCCACACTGCAGTTTCACACCATAAACATGTGACATGATCCCATACCCAGTCACATTATCCTGACAACGGGCCAACCAGTCTTAGAACTACCCTTATATGCTGAACCTTAAGTAAGGGAGCATTTTATGACTTTGGTTTGAGCCTGTGAAGGTCTTGAAAAGTTGTTACACCAAACCCACCCCTCAACCCTCTCTACCCTGCAGTGGCAGAACCTGCTACCTTCAGATGCCAAGTCAATGACTCCTAGTTAACAACCTCTGAACACTGGAGCTAATTTACTAGTTATAATGTCCCTTAGAATGTGGTTTGGACTTCATTCTTTAGTTTTTCTGGTTGCATAGGTCATTTCCTTGATAGCTGATATGTAATAATGTGTTCAAATAAATCTATTATGTATTCCCTTACCTGTCGATGGTTCCCAGTTCGTCAGGTGTGTGTTCACTGTACACCTGTCCATTGGTGTAGTTGGTGGGCAGGGTACCATACCTCTCTCCAGGGTACCCACCATACACACCATTATTGTTAGCTTTGGAGTCCGGCTGTAAAACAAAAAAACATACATTGACAATCTAGTTTCATAGCAATCATTTTCTTTTATAAATCAGAGATGCAAATCCAGATTTATCTCTGAAATCGCTACACAAAAAACACTGATCTTGGATTTAATGTTATAAACAGCTATAAAAAAAAATGAATGGTCATTACCACAGCTATGATGATAGCTTTATTTACATGTTTAGTTAATATTTGTTGCAAGAATTACAATTGGCAAGCCATATCATTTGACTTGGCCCAGTAATCGTAATCAGCACCCTATGCTCCTCCCTCTTCTCTCTCCATCATGGCCCCGTGGGACTCTCTACACTTCTTAGAGGCTACCTTTATAGCTTTTTAACGAGTTGTTAATTTGTTGTTAACAAACATTATATTCATTGGTTAATTTTTATCACAGATTACAGTTTTCAAATGAAGCATAAAAATTAACAAAGAACTAGAAATGTGTCCACAGGACATTGGATGCCCCTTCCAGGAACTGTTTGATCTAGGACTGCCCTGTTTGCCGAGATGTCAAAATGAGTGTGTTAGGTACAGGGTGTTCAACTGAGTGGACTTCACTGTTAGTTTCTCACCTCATCAAAGTCCGCAGAATATCTATAGTTGTAATCCTGTCGCCACTGGTCCATTAATGTAGACTTAGTCAGTTCTGACGGTGACTCGTTCTTATCACGTTTCTTTATTTCCGTGTTACTATCTGTTTCTGCATAAGATTCTGGAGGGAAAATTTTTGAGATATTAATGCTAAATATACTTGGCAAATGGTCTTATGCTGAGGGAATAATAATTCTTATGCAAAATATTCTTCAAATTAAGTCATGGCATATGCTTTATTCAACCAATCTTTGCCTAGAATATAATGTAGATTTTAGCACAGAAAAAATTATTTGAAAAATTATAAATTGCAGTTTGAATAATGAAAATTATAGAAAAAAAAAGAGACTGCCTTAAATGAAATATTCATAACTATTAACCAATGAAAAGTTATAGGTAGCTTCATCAAATGCATATGAACCTAGCTTTTAACAGTTTCTTTCACTGGACCGGTATTCATTTTCGACAAACAAGTGGGGAAGGGAAACTCTGAGTTTGGCATAATGTCAACAGGTTGGACTCAGTCATGAATATCTGTTTATAAGGGTTTCTGTTGAAGTTATTTTACAGAACTAATTCAAATGATAAAATCAACATTAAAATAATAGTACTTACCATTATCTGAGTGTCTACATTTATGGTAGACAACACAAGCGATAACGATGACAAAGATGACGGCTACCCCACCCACCGCTCCACCTATAATGACGGGCATCGGTAGGACCTCTGTAGAGAAAAGCATGTCATATACAGGAACAGCGAGGATATAGTTCTTTATCATTCAATTCTCAATAATGTATAGAGTGCCATACTAATATATGAAGGATCTCGAATGAGTTGTCACATGATATAAAATTATATCTAACAAGAAAATGGTAAAAAGTGAGCCTCTGGCCAGCTTTTACTATTTTCTGGGACGAGTTTAATAAAATTTTATATAATATGGCAACTCAAGTGAGATTCTTTTTATCACATGACTAAATGCTTAGATTAAATGGAATAATAATGTTTTGGTGTTTATTGTTTTTATCCTATGAATTGTATAGGGTTAAATGAAGTCATGATGTTGTTAAATTATACGTGTTGAATATGAAAAATATCTAATGGTTAGTGTAAATAGGAAACAAAGAACGTCATGTGATAAAACAGAATTATGGTATAAACAATTCAACCACAAATATTTTGTTGTTTTGGATCAAAACTGTATACCGTAATCGTTTGAATATTAGCCGCAGTTTCATGCTAAATTTCATCAATTTAAACTGTGCATGCGGCTTATATATGGTATTACAACATAGTTTACTTTTTTCCGAACATAAATCTACCGAGAATCGGTCTTTTACAAGCGCCGCCATTTTGTGCACCATTCTGCGGATTCGTATTAATTAAAGGTTACGGCGCATCACGTAAAATAAGGAACAATTTAATGACATATTTTACTTTTATAATTAAACGATTTATATGAAATCATAATAATAAATATTTTTTATTTGAAATTTGGTGTTTTTGTGTTGTTTTTCTTGATTTTTTAGTGTAGTATTTTTAGGTAAAATGTGTGAAAAAATCCAGCCAATCACAGGCCGATATTCAATGAGGGAGGTCGAACAGGGATGGCGTCGGGTGGGATGGGGTGTCACTTTGACACTGTGTACCACAGGTTAATTAATACTAACCTGGCACTTACCTGACATATTTGAGAATGTATTGAGATGACACGTTCAGCTACAATTCGCTTTATAAGCAGAATCATTTCGACCAAATTTAATTCTTGCTTTCAAGCTTGCCTAGCAAACTTCGATTGTAAAACAGATCTTTTCAGATCTTCCTTCACATTGTCAAACAGATCTTTTCAGATCTTCCTTTACATTGTCAAACAGATCTTTTCAGATCTTCCTTTACATTGTCAAACAGATCTTTTCAGATCTTCCTTTACATTGTCAAACAGATCTTTTCAGATCTTCCTTTACATTGTCAAACAGATCTTTTCAGATCTTCCTTTACATTGTCAAACAGATCTTTTCAGATCTTCCTTTACATTGTCAAACAGATCTTTAGATCTTCCTTTACATTGTCAAACAGATCTTTTCAGATCTTCCTTTACATTGTCAAACAGATCTTTTCAGATCTTCCTTTACATTGTCAAACAGATCTTTTCAGATCTTCCTTTACATTGTC
>CM037794.1:21530061-21552553 GCA_021229015.1 Solen grandis
TTGAAGCCTTTTACTTTAGAAGCTGCAGAATTATTAATACCACATCCAGTTTTGTATAAATATTAACTGAAGACTTTTTACTTTAGAAACTGCAGAATTATTAATACCACACCCAGTTTTGTATAAACATTAACTGAAGACTTTTTAAGTATCGTATCAGTTGAGATATACTATGAATTGCAATCTTAGTTTTTTCTAAAACCTCGATAGATTACTTTCCCGGCAAAGCCCTCACTGGAACAGACAGTGATGATTCGGATTTCAAACTGAATTGTGGTAAGCTGTTAGGTATGAAGGGAGTTGTTTTGGTTTCTTTGAATGTATATAGATGTGCTAAGAAATATAAGGACTGGCTTGTCTAGTAGTCTAGACTTGTCATGTCAGACTCCGAGGAGTGATTATCTACATGTACTACTAATAGGGTCTCTACGTTGGCTTGATATTTATTTTGTATTTCCAGGAGTGCAGGAGAAGTATTTTGGGGAGAAAGTCGAGTTGGGAGTGGGATTTATGTTGTATGCTTTGAGTTAAATTTAATACGAAAAAGAATATATATTTAAGTTGAACTTATTCTATACTTATGAGTACTATACAGTATAAATAGCCACGCTGGGGTTGGGGGATACTGGTCTTAGAAACACTTAAGCTAAACTATTACAAATATAGTGAATTCGTTAAAATTGGATTTCATTTGTTCTGACTTTTCAATTATGGCCAATTTGGTTATTACATATCCATACCTTTACTAAGATGATTAGTGGTAATCCGTTGTTTTTATCCGGGAGGCCGTGTTACTTTGTGACCAAATTTTAAATACATAATAATTACACTAGAACCATTTAGTTGCATGTCTGTGAACCATAAAAACACCTTAAATTTGATACAAAATTTGCGTAAATAAACTTTATCGAATATTTAATATGTACGGTATGGTACGAAGAGCGTGATAAAGTGTACTTGTCTTAAACAAACGTAGAATTTATTCAATTTATGGATTCAAAGATTCAATGTTATGTTTTATGCATATTACTCTTAGTTAATGCCCGGATTGCTAGAAAAATAAAACAACAACGAAAAACAAATGATTAATACTAAAAACAAAATGCATAAAGGGAAAAAAGACAAACAATTCAGTCCATTAATGATTGAATTATCTTAATGATTCATGCAAATTAAGTGAACTTATTTGATTTTAAAACATCGTGAATAGAGAATACAGAAATTTTATCACCAATACGCAAACATGGTGTATTGCTTATACATCCAGGCTTGAATTCCATCAAACAAACTTAAGTAATACATGGACTTAAATATGAAGGGGCCAAATTCTCTAAAAATAATTCCCAACAAATATTGTTAGTTATCAGGGATACGTTTCATGTCAACCTTGTCATGTACTTTTATGTTTCTGAAAACAGGAATGGTCGAATGCGGTTTTTTCCTAATTTTATGATTAATCATTTGTTAACGCTAAGTGTTGTTGGTAGAATTTGGATTCTTGATTAATGATTCACTTATGTAGCTTGAAAATGTAAACTATCTCAGGGATATCGCATAAAAGGCGTGTTTAATATAATGGCACACACATATTTTTTTAAAATGTAATATATCTATTCCGCCTGTTTTTAAATTTGATTAACATAATCAGGAATCCTTTGTAAACTCGTCGTTTGTTGTGTTGGCGTGACCCGATGGAACCGTTTTATTGACATCACCCCTAAAGGTTTGGAATTTATTGGAAAACGACATTGATGTAAGACTGGTTTGTTAAGGTTGTATTTTTACACATTCATAAGAAAAGTAAAACTAAATGTTATTCATATGAAAAAAAAAAAAAAAAAATTCTATCCACACACTTTAAAATGCATCACATGAAGTGTTGCCTCGATATTTCTTGTTGAAAGAGTTAATGTGGTACATGCATAAGGAAAACAACACTCTAGACACAAGGTGATGAAATGAATGATCATCTCAAAGTGAATGGTTGTACTAGTTATCAAAAGGAAATGACATTTATACACTTTTAATTGCCAATATCGAGGAAAATGGAAATATCATTTTTGAATTCTACGAAATTGCCTTTTAGACAGGTTATAATGCAGACAGACTGGAGGCAAAATTTACACATTTTGAGTTAGTAGTGTTATATGATGAAAGAGGGTCCATATGATGCATATTAAATTTGCATAGGTGACAATCAAATGTTCAATTCTGGCATTTAACTTCTCAAGTTTTCGAAAAATATTAACTCTGAAATAATCATTCAAATTAGCTGTTAAACTAATAAAAAATGAAGATAAAATATGGATTTGTGAAAATGCATGAAATATTAAAATTGAGGTTTGCTCAAGGTCATATGTTTTTCATCAGAATTTTGATTGTTAAACGGTCTCCACAACTTCTACGGAATTTCAGTACGAACCTGCGTTATGTACCTCCTAAGATAAGTTTGCTTGCATTAGATCGACATATGTATATTCTCGGGTGGGGTGGGGGGCTCTTCCTCTTGAATTCAGGTGACATCGCTGTATGATAAAGATGTCTGCAGTAAACTCAAAAACGAGCTAACGACACCAATCGCCAGACATTCATTGTTGAAATATGTAAAAATGTGTCAGATGCTTGAATATTACTTGCGATTTTTGGAAAAAGATATCGTAATACCAAACTGAGGACTGCATGGACTATGAGTATAAATCATGCAAACCACCCAGCTGCATATCTTTTTTTTTTTTTTTTTTTGAGCCATTTAATTACCGAGGAATATCGTTAAATAACTTATCGGCAATTTGAAGATGAAAAAAAAAGGGTAGTTTCCCCATCACAGGCAATTGCAACTAAATTATTAAAACCTATCATTAGATTTATTTACTTTTCTAGCTTACTTCAGAGGATGAACTAACGAAATCCCTACCCTGACATGTCCTTCAGGATGTCATGTTCTTAATTTAACCGATTTCTTGAAGCTGCGTTCACGACAACAGCGTTTTCATATGCAACGAGACCTATACATTTCGACTTTATTTGTCAGGGAATAATTAACGAGGGAGAGTAGAAAATTATTTTTTATTGAAATTTCTACCCTACCGATCATCTGTGAATGAGCTGCTTTAAACCAATCAACTATACGAATACGTTTGGAAAATGAACAGTATTGGTGAACGCGGAACCGAGATATATAGTAAGGTCGTTCCGAAGATGACGTGCAATGATCTAATCACAGTATTGCCGGTCAGCATCAAAGGCCACTTAAAGGACTTAATTTCTTTTCAATGTCGTTTCATCTCGATAGAAATAAATATGCGGCACATTTATTATATTCACATAAAAGATTGATGTTCATTATTCAGTTAAGTAATATTATTGGACATTATCTATCAGCAGCTCAGTTGTATATTGTTTATTCCATTATGTCCTGATAATATAACTGTTGGTTTTAACATGGCCTGATTATAAAATTACTTTGTCGCTTGCCAAGTCCTATCACTGTATATAGCAAGTTTTGTTGTCGTTATGGTAGTCTCTCCTTTTGATGCCGGTCATATACATGGTTGTACATAAATTATAAGAAGGCAGAGAAGGCTCTTGCGCGTGTTAGTACGGCCATTAAACTACAGTTATATCGTGGCTTTTACTACTTATTGTTGTAATAACATTCAAAAGCTTAAACCATAGAGAATAAGAATGATTTTATTTCATATTTGTTTCCCATTTGTAAAAAGGCTTTTTTTTGTTTCGGAAGAAATTTGCCGTCCAACATAAACTTTTTCAACAACATAGTTGAAACATTACTGACTATTCGCAATAACAATTATCATTCAAGTATATTTTATTAATCATCATATTTTCCTTCTAAATATTTAGAAACACTACATTTATAATACTAAAACCTCTCTCGCTTATTCGTTCTATATTTGTCTTCAATATCTTTAATATGACATGCAAAGCATAATTAAATGCAATGGATAAGCATTTTTGGTGATTCTGAATGACTCTTCCGAACAGAAAAAATCATGAAAACGGATGAATATAGCCTCACTCTGCAAAACTCACGAAAAAACATATTTATCATCTGACCAAAAACCGTATTTGAATCATTAAACTTAATCAAAATCCTAATATAACTGGAATCCAAGTTTTTTTTCTAATAGTCATTAGAGAGAGAAATAAGAAAGAGAAGACATATCTTAGACCAATTCTCAGAGGAGCAATATAGGATGTATTCAAATCCATGCGTTCATTTTGATGCTGACATTGTAATTATTGAAAGCTAAAACAATATTTAAACCGGGTGATAAAAAATGAATAAACAGATCGCTAAAGTTACCTAGGTAAGTATATATGAAATGACTTGATGAGTTGTTGAAACATATTACAGATCATTTAATTATCAAAACAAAAAACACAAACACCAACAATATACAATTTCTAAACATTGAGACATAGTCTAATGTGTTGGCCATGTAATGATCCTCATGTTATAGAGATTAGTGGGAGGCTCGATACACTGAGTGTATCAGATGTTTGCAAGTTAGATAAAGTTTTACTTACTCCAAATTAATAGGACCACATATGCTACACATTAAGATTATATTTCATATGCTTCATTTAAAGTGCAAATAGCAAAAAATTGTACGGATTTTCATATGAGGAAGCCTTCCAGCTGGCTTGCGGTAGGTCGGTGGTTCTACCCGGATGCTTCCTTGCATTCGGGGTCTACCTCCACCTGTAATTAGCTGGACGTCACTCTATGACTGAAATACTGTCGAAGTGACGGTAAACTCAACAAGTCAAGTCAAAAAAGTGTACATGCATTATATCAAAAGGACATATATAATACTGGATATAGCTGCTAATACTGCATGTTTTCTGTGTCTATATATGTATTATATGTGTTAACTGTGCATGTATGTCCACTTGGGTCAGTGACCGTTTGTATTGTTAGAAATAAAAAAAAATAAACTTAAACACTATCATGATTAAGTGTAAAAGTACAAATTCTTTGTCATGACCCCATTTTTCCTTTTGCGACAAATTTTAAATTAACGTTTCTTATACATTATCTTTTACAATGCTTTTTTTTTTTAGGAAAATTTCATTTTCTTGGCAATACTCATACAGGTAAGCAGAAGCACTTATAGTATTAGACATTGTAGCCTTTGATTGATGCGGATAATGGACAGTGAATTACGGACTACTGATGGGGGTCATCACAAAGAAAACTTCGGTACCTTCTTTGTGATAAATCGATTGTAATGAAGCTAGTTTATTCGAAATAGATCCATGTGCGGCCTCTTCCGGGACACTTTACGCGCCGGTTGACTGTTTCGAACATAAATGTCGTGATCCAGTCTTTGACCAACGGAATTGAACGAGCCGTACTGTAAACTGCGCCGACGTCTCGGTCTGTCTGCTTCCTGCAGTTATGGACCCTTCATCAGTGTCCGAGAATGCCTCCAAGGCAGCTTCCCGGACGTCAGACACACTAGTAGATGACGAGGGGGTCTGCGATGAAGTGGTCTGCAACAATCGCATCTCTAAGCGTCTGATGGCCACCACCTCTTTCCTGGAACGAGAAAACAGACAAAATCATAAATTATTCTTGGAGAATAGCTATTTCCTGTTTCTTTGTAATCTTAATAATGTTTTACTGTTTATCAATATACGATATGTATCTTGAATGTATAAATCTGAAGCTAAAGTCATCAGATGCTTAAACATTGATAACTACAGTAAGTCCTCTCCAATGACACAATTTGATGTGCTGGTAATTTTAAGACCGTGCCACTTGCTGTAAATAATTCAGAAAACAATATGGGAAAGTTCTGCATTACTCTCAGCATGAACCAAGCTTGCATGTAATTTAAAATCTTATGATAATTAGCCAAGATTTTGATGTCCAGTTTAGATAGGTTTAACAGTATACAATATAGGTACAGAGTGATACCTGATATTTCAAAACTTTACTCGGAGTTGTAACAAGAATCTATACTGCTGTATTTAATTGTGTAATATACTGGAATGATTCTACAACTTTCATGACAAAATAATGGTATCGTATTTACCATAAATGTAAATTTTTGTTAATGCCAAAATTATGTTGAAACATTGTGCACAATGTTTATTTTAAGTATATTGCGGCCGCAATGGATGGGATTGTGAATAATCGTTATCATAATCCAGAAATTGTTTGAGCTAAAATTGTCATTTGTCGTTGCCTTTATTTTTTTCTTGATAAGTTTGCATGTCATTATACTACTGTCAAAGTAAGGTCTTTTATTTTTATACTGGTGTGAAAACATCTAAAAATTCTGATTCGATAACAGGCAATTTTTGTATCATTCTTCGGTCATTCTAATGGTTTGATAATTTACATGGATCAAGGTTGAAAAACTCTTTGAACTTGCAACATATTACTTCCCCTGAATATGACTTAAATACCAAACGATACTGACATAAAAGAGAAGGACTTGAAAAATGTTGATTTATTATGAAAATCAAAAACTATCTTGTTTTTATGATAATGAAAGAGCGATATGGTTGGTTTAGAAGGAAAGGAAACAGAAGTAAAAGTTTGTAGAGAAAGGCATGTTATTAACAACCGGTACTCATATTTCAGCCTTTTAATTTAACTAAATAAGTAGGCGTTGAACCAGTATATAAGATACCCCGTCCTGTCAATATACCAGAGGTTCTTGGTTTCACTGTCACATACCTCTTTCTCAAATGTAATTTCCATATCTAATTTTCATACTCAAATTATTTTCATTTAAAGATTAGCATGCTAAATGTAGTACGGTGCTTGTCTTATGGACATAGGCGGACTATGAAGATGGGCGCCTCTTGCAGCATCGGAATCGAGAACATCTATGGCATAATTATGTTAAATATATGATTAGATATAGGGGATTTGGACTAAAAGGCAGATACACATATATTTGACCACATTTTTATACAGGATGTGTTTTATGACATCATGCTATCTGCTCTGAAAGGTGCCTTTGTCGCTTGAACTATAATGAAAGTTTACCTTGGGATACTAATGTTTAGAGTGCCTCTTTTCGCTAAAACCTATCTCAATGATATGGTATTTTTATATATCCGAATATATGTTAACACGCTTTATAGAAATATATATGTTTTTAAATCTGCAACATATTTTTGTCAGTATAATAAAATATGCTGTACAATATCCATAAGCTTTCATAAATGTTCAATTAATGCTAAATTATACGACACCGTTGTACTTGCTTTTTTGTCTTTGACGTAAAAGGCAGCGAAGATGATGAGGAAAATGATGTTGATCGGCGATTAAACAATGATGAACATAGCAAACTGATAATGAACAATGATATACCAACGTGCGTGATATTTAAACCTGCAAAAGAGGTTGGTATCAAATTTGGCAATACTGAAAGGCGTTTGCTTTTGGTATTCAACAGCATTGTTTGATGAACACCGTAATAAGTGCAACAATGTAAGTAGTAAGGGGGACGGTTTACGTCTAAACAAAGATGACGTAACAGGCGGCCATTTTGTTTCTATTAATAGTAACTCATTTGCATATAAGCGTTTAAGGGTTGTGCGCATGTGCGGCGGCCATATTGAATTTATTTAAGGTATCTAATTTGCATATTAGCGTTTCGGGGGTAGTGCGCATGTGCGGCGACCATATTAGTGGTCATTTGCTTGGTAATAGTATACAGAGGTGACTTGTATACTCGATCCGAGATCTACTCGCGGAAATTGAGGGTCACTTCCATTCGATCTCAGACCTTGGTATTTTTTTAATAAACAAATAATAATAATAATAACAATTATAATAATAATAATAATAATAAAAATTATATAAATAAAACATCTAGAACATTCATAGGATGATAAAATATATCAACTAGGTCTAAATACTAATGCTCACCTTTTACGATGTTGACTCTTCGGCGTCCTTTGCTCAAATGAGACTCGAGCTAAGCGACAGCTATTTTTAGACATGACATTTCACAACTTTTGCACTAGATACCCGGACCACCCGCGTTAACAATAGAGGGTCTATTTTTAGCGATAGAACAATAACGATGTTGATTTAGGGACGGAAACGCGAACAATGGCCTATACAAGTGTCAATACTTAATCCCTTTAAAGTCGCCCCAGTGTCTGGCGTGTGTTGATTTAGGGACGGAAACGAGTACAATGGCCTATACAAGTGTCAATACTTAATCCCTTTAAAGTTGCCCCAGTGTCTGGCGTGTGTTGATTCAAGGACGGATGTGCGAACATTAGCCATTTTTAGGCACTATTGGTGAGTCTATTGCAGTTAGCGGATTGAAAATTCAACCAATCAGGAATCTTGTTTTTCAACCAATCAGGAACGAGTCCTCGACCAATCAAATCGCAGCATATATTTGACCAATCAAATGGCGTTTATTAATTAAATTAAGTCGTTTTGAATGTTTTGAATTTTATTTATTTTAAGATATTGCCAAAAGAATTTTTAATGAGATGAGAACATATATGAAAAGTAATGTAAATATTATAAAGTTCATAAAATTCAAAATCACACACACACACACACACACACACACACGAATGCGCGCGCGTACGCGCACTCACACTACCTTTCAACTAAATTCACCCCACACTCTCTCAAACACATTTTATACATATTTTGACCATCGATCTTCAAATCTAAAATATGGCTTATAACTGTCATCAATTTGGCAGTTATGATATACCAATTGTCCGTATGTCCACCATTTTCTGTTTCGTCCACCAGAACGTGACCCAATTCATGAATTAAAGTTGAAATAAGATGCATCTCATTCTGGTGGTTTTTCAGAAACAGAAATACTTCAGGTTCTTTTTCAACGTCGTCATACGTAGTGGTATATCCATAACAGTCGGGATGTGTTGTCTCAATTAAACGGATCGTTAAAGTTCTAAAATTGACCATGCCTTCGCCAATCAGAAATTGTAGAGCCGAAAGTATCTGTGAAAGAAAAAAAAAAATCTGAAAATAACCATCTAAATCTGTTTCCATATTTTGTGACAAGCTGATAGTTTAGCAAAGAATTTATTTATAAACTATAATCACACTATGTTGTAAATTCATATGAAGGTATTGCAATAGAAAAGTTGAATTACCTGGTGGACAATATCTGCTGCTCTTGTAGGACAGATGTCACTTTTCTCCGAAAATACAGGCTCGCCCACAGATCCTTTACAGTACAGCACAGGTACTAATGTCTCCGGATCACTTTCCATCATGACACAGTCATTTGGAACCACAACTGATGTGTTCTCCCCCATCACTATCATTTTAACATTTTTAAAACACACTTTTCCTTGTAAAAACTTAACGATGTCAGAAATTACCTCCTCTAAAATCATGAAAATTGTAACATGAAACATTTTTTTTTCTGAGATTTTGTGATATTTATGTCAGAATGACAGAAACAAGACTGGGCAGATTTAGACATGAATGGTCAAGTTTATACACGACATCAGTTCCTTTTTAGGGTCCAGTACCATTTATACGTCAATATTGGTTGACTTGAGATCGGTTTAAGATAGCCCCATAAAGGGAACTGGCCAATGTTTACGTTAATCCTTAGCTTTACCTAGTTAAAGGATTAAATTTTGTCAAATTACACGACTTTTAGAGGGAGTTAGAATTAGGGATATGAAGCGAAATTTTACATCGATATGTGTATATGACAATTGGTAACGCATCAAAAAGGTAGAAGTTATTCAAATTTTGTGACAATTGGAAACGCATCATAAAGGTATGATTTATTCAAATTTTCAAATAATATTTAAAATAATATTGGTTGTAAAAGCTTTAAATCAGTTTTTCCTGTCTAGTGCAACTTTTTTTTTTTTTCCAAATTAAAAAAACCTTTCGTTTACGATATCGATTTTTGTTTTTATGTCACCAAAATGTATACACCGTTGGAAAGGTCTCCTCATGCCGATTTCGAAAATGTATACTTTTATAGGGTTATCTTTATTCGTTCTCGAGATATTTAAGTTTGAAAAATGTCACGTGACCGGAAAATGTCGTCAAATTTTCTCCAAAAAATCATATTTAAGGCTATATCTCAGTCATTTCTTGACCGATTTGCGTGATCTTGGTATCGATAGAAAGGTCTCACTTCAAGCTATACGATGAACTCAATGAACCGGAAGTGTATTGGTGGTATAGCCGGAAATGACGTCATCACATATAAAATCTCTCTTCATAGACAACCGTCTAACTCGTTATGGGTCGTTCTCTCTCTCTTATACATACTAGATTCGGTGGATATGAAACACCCCTCATCCTCCCTCCTCCTCTCCCTCCTCTCCTCCCTCTCCTCTCCTCCTCCCTCTCCCTCCTCCTCCTCATCTCCTCCTCCTCCTCCTCCCTCCTCCTCCTCCTCTCCCTCCTCCTCCTTCCCCTCCTCTCCTCTCCCTCCCCTTTCCTCCCCCCCCTCCTCCTCCCCCCCTCCTCCCCCTCCTCCCTCCTCCTCTTCCCCTCCTCCTCCCTACTTCCCTCGAAATATTGTAAGAATATGTGACATTATATCGTCTCTCTCTCTCTCTCTCTCTCTCTAATACAGATAAGAAAAACAGGTAATACTTTTGTTCATTTTATTTTCATATAAATATTCAACATACAAACACATTTACAATATAGTTTCAACCAATTTAGCGACAAGTTTGTCATTATATGGCTTATTATTCACGTCAAAAGGCTTTACAATATCTTTCATTGATCTTTTGGCAAATCTATTAAGCACATAATACACGCAATATAGTCCACACACATCTGAGTCACTGTCTTGTATTTGACTACAGTTCATAAAATAGGGCATTTTTAAACGTTTTTCAAAGTCCACTTGGTAAAATTCTGGATTACGTCCTAGAGAGTCGAAGAATTCGTCCGGTCCCCTTTGCGGGAAATAGAAAACCACCCAATGTTGTCCACGTCCTCCTGTTTTAATCGTATTCGAAATAACAAAATTTCCTCTTTTTATTTCAACTTCATCGGCAAAACGCACACTCACTGGATATCCTTTCAGTAATTGTTCGAGCTCGATATTGTTCATCGTTTTTAGTATTTCGTTTTTCTCCAATCCTTCAGATAGTTCTTTGGTCTTTCATACGGTTTTTTCTTTTTAGGAGAATCGCGTGCTCGTTCTAGTTCGGACTTTGCTATTTCAATGGCTTGTGCCACGGGCGTCACTAGATTTACAGTGGGATTTTCTTTTTGTTTGTTCATTTCGGCTATTTGTCTTTTAAATCTACCGCTCCCTATAAAATATCGTCCAAGGTGGTCGGGTTGAACGTACCCGTCCCTCATATCTTTTAAATGCTGATACAACACCTCGGGGTCAGGATTAGAAGGTACCCATTTTTGTTGTTGCGCGTCATATACTTCTATTGAGCCCATGATTTTATTTAGTTTCAAACAGATATTCGCTTATTCTTACGCATTCTCCTGATTACTTTCGCTGTATTTTTGCTCTTCTTCACTTTCATCATCACTTTCATTTGTCACGTGATTAGGCCATATTTCCGTAAAAAGATCTTTTCTTAGTTTTACTGCTTGCCGTATTGAATCGGGGAAATTCATGTTGTGTTCCCATCTAAGCTTATACGCTGATTGTAATATTTGTTGTTGCGTAACGTCTTGTTGTAACCCATAAAAGTCTATCAAAAAATTTCCGTAGTCTCTTCTCAAATCTTTACGTAGCTGGAGCAATGAGTCATTAGCCGCACGAGATACGGCCTCGTTTTGCGAGTATCCTCTCTCCAAGTATTCGTTCACCTCTTTTTCAAACTGTTCTTGATTAGACTTCCTTAAAGGTTCCTTAAAGCGCCTGTCCCATATGCGTTTAAGCGATTGCTGCTCTTGAAGGTCTTCGCGAAATCTTTTACCGGGTGGTCCGTTGAAAGTGGCGATCCTTTTTTTACCATTTAGGTCATCATCTTCGTTATATATAGAACCAGAATCACTGTCACTGCCAAGTTCAGAGTCACTGTCACGTTCAGATTTTATATCTGACGGCAACAAATATGTTCTTTTAGGATCATTTTTCTTGAATATGTCGGTACGCAAACGGTCCTGTTCCGGCGTGTTCGCTTTCAGATCTATGACCAAGTAACCGTACGGTTTAGAAGTCGCTTGTTCAAATTTCTTTATAAGTAGGTTACTGTTTGATGGATAAATTCTTCTAGCCAAGGTCGTCACTTGTTGTCTGTCTATCGGATTATTAAATAGGACCAAATACTGCGTGTTAAGGGCAATATCTCGGCATGCTTTACCTTGAGGAAATAAGTTTTGGGTCAAGAAAATGACCGACAAATTTCGGTGATGGCTACCGCGCGTAAAGATATCAGCAATTCTTTGGTCGCATTTCGCTTCTGTCATCAGGTCATCAAAGACTATAAGGTTTCTTTTGTTTATATCCAAATATCTTGGATTTTCGATATGGTCCGGTATACCGTGAACAAACTCGATGAATGGAAAACTTTTTTCGAGTTCTTTGTACATAGATTGCCATTGTCCAAAACAAAATATAATCCTTTCTGGCCATGGTTCAATCAAATATGACAGAAAAAGTCTTCTTGTCCACTCGCTTTTACCGCTAGAACTGGGTCCCGATATGACCATAGTAAACGGGTGTTTAAATGTCATTTTCTGATTATGAACAGTTTGTATCGCGTCATTTTCACCCCTTTCCAATCGTTCATTTTCACGACTACCGTGAACTTTATTGTGATGCCTAAGCATATTGTCTTTTCTAGAAAAGACTTTATCGCATACAGTACAATTGTACATTCTGTGAATGTAGATTTACATACTCTCTTATTCTTACATTATTTCGAGGGAAGTAGGGAGGAGGAGGAGGAGTAGGAGGAGAGGAGGGAGGAGAAGGAGGGAGGAGGAGGGAGGGAGGAGGAGGAGGGAGGAGGAGGAGGAGGGAGATGAGGAGGAGGAGGGAGAGAGAGGAGGAGGAGGAGGGAGAGGGGGGAGGGAGAGGAGGGATGAGGAGGAGGGAGGATGAGGGGGTGTTTCATATCCACCGAATCTAGTATGTATAAGAGAGAGAGAACGACCCATAACGAGTTAGACGGTTGTCTATGAAGAGAGATTTTATATGTGATGACGTCATTTCCGGCTATACCACCAATACACTTCCGGTTCATTGAGTTCATCGTATAGCTTGAAGTGAGACCTTTCTATCGATACCAAGATCACGCAAATCGGTCAAGAAATGACTGAGATATAGCCTTAAATATGATTTTTTGGAGAAAATTTGACGACATTTTCCGGTCACGTGACATTTTTCAACTTAATATATTCGAGAGAGAATAAAGATAACCAAAAATATTAACATTTTCGAATGGCATTAGGAGCTTTCCAACCTGGTTCATTATGCGTGTTGATCAAAGTTAAAAATGGGTTTAAATCGGTGATTACAGTATAACAATCGTAAAGTTTGATAAATCGAATCGATAATGAGTTTCATTCGGGTAAAATTTTACATATTTAACTTATCAAGGAAACATAAAAAAACAAAAATTCGATTATCGTAAACGATTGCACTAGTCTAGGTGGAGAATATCTCATTTAAAGCATTACAACCAATAATATTTATCAATTTTAATTTGAAAATTTGAATAAATATAGACATACCTTTATTATGCTTTCAATTGTTCCATTTAATAAATACTACAACATTTGTGAGTTTTACAATGTCTTCACATTTCGATGTGTTCTTCGATTCATATCCTCAATTTCAAACTCCCCTGTAAAAGTCGTCGTATCTTGACAAAATTTAACCCTGTAATAGGTAAAGCTAAGATGTAAGTCAAAATTGAGTGTACCTATGCTTACTTCAAACCATTCAATATACATATGACGTAATAATGGTTCTGGACCTATAAAGATATATGTGTTAACTGGCCATTATGTCCATCTGGTCAGTTGGTTCTGTCATTTAGAAATAAAAAAACAAATAATCTCAGAAATTAAATAAATGTTTCATGTACAATTTTTTCATAATTTTAAATAATTTCTTACATTACTTACATGCTTTTTTTATAGAAAAAATTTTGAATATTATAAAAATGTTATAAAATGTAGTTGATTGATGGGGAAAACAATACGATATGTGGTTCCAAAAACTGTTTCTTTGTGAAAATCGATGTAATGAAGCTAGTTTATTCGAAAAGATCTGTGCGGCGGCCTTGTTACTGTTTCGAACATAAATGTCGGACATCTGACCACAAGAAGCGAGCAGACTTAATGCCCCAGATTCAGTCTTTTGCTTTGCAATCCCCTTCATCATGTAAATTGATTACCAACACCTATAGTGCAGGGTCTGGATGAAGTTTCAAAATTTTAAGTCTGTGGCACATCTTCACTGGCACAAAAAATGGAAAAACAATTTTAGATGGATTTTTTCTTGTATTTTATTTTCTTTTCACAGATACTATATCGGCTTAAAATTCTGATGCTAAAGGCATTCAATTTAGAACTTTAAACGAATCCTTCAATTGACACAATTTGATGTTGGAATTTAAACCTGACTTCTGTAATAATTGAAAAAATATGGAAGTTCTTTCGTTCTAGAGAAACCAAGTGCAGTAATTTATTTAATTTAATTCAAGATTTGGTCACGTTTGGTAGGTTTACGAACAGAAATGGTCGGGATACATACGAAAATTTATCGATTTAACAAGATCAAATTGTTTTAAGTTTAAATAAAGACCATACATAATGTTGAAAGATTCGATGATCTAAATTATTAAAATATGGTGTTTTGTAAGTAAAGTGTTGGTTGATGAAAATTAGTTGAAACATTGTGCACTGTATTGAGGGTATATGCGGCCGCATGGTGGTGATGTGTGAATAATCGTGTGTGATAGTGATTCGAAATTTTATAAATTTCAATTGTTTAGCCTTTATTTTTTTTCTGATAGTTTCATGTCATTAATACTACTTCAAATTTGTAATATTTTAATTATTAAATTCAAAACATTCAAAAATCTTGATTGATAACAGGCATTTTTGTAATCATTCTGCGCATTTAATTTGGTGATGATTTACATGATGGTTGAAAAACTTTGAAGTTGAATTATTCAATCCCCTGAATGTGCAATACCACCGAATTACGTAAAAAATGGTTAAAAATGTGCATTCATTATGAATCAAAACATTGTATGCAATGACAGGCAATTATGGTTGGTTTAAAGTAAATGACACAGGTAAGAGTTTGTACTGTATGGCACTATAATTAACACACCGCTCAATTCAGACTTTAATTAATATAAGCATTGACCAGTATATCAATGATCCTCTCCTGTCCAAATAACATGGGGTTTTGTTTTCGCTAGTCACATACCTCTTTTTAACTGAATTCCATATCTATTTTCAACAATTTTTTCATTAAAGTTCATGTCTAAATTAGTCGTGCTTGTCGTAGTACATTAGCGAATTGAAGATGGGGCCTCTTGAGCATTGAATCGAGAACCTAGTGATATATTTAATATAGATTAGATATGATTTCTAAAGGATATTAAATAATTTTACAATTTTATTCAGGATTATTATTATTGTCATTATTGTTATATATTTGTGCTTGAACTTTATGAAAGTTTACCATGGTCATAGATGATTGAGAGTGCTTTTTCGTAAAACCTTCTCAATGTATATTTTTATATATCGTATATTATTATAAAATTATATATTGTTTTAATCTAATATTATTTGTAGTTATAATAAAATACTGTACAAGATTCAAAGTATATGTTCAATTATGCAAGATTATCGATACGTTGTACTAGTTTTTGCTTACTAAGGTTAGCGAAGATAAGACAAATATGTTGATGGGCGATAAACAATGATCCGAAACAATATGCAAATTAATAACAATAATTAATACCAGGCGTGATATTTAAACCTGCAAAAGAGGTTGGTATCAAATTTGGCAATACTGAAAGGCGTTTGCTTTTGGTATTCAACAGCATTGTTTGATGAACACCGTAATAAGTGCAACAATGTAAGTAGTAAGGGGGACGGTTTACGTCTAAACAAAGATGACGTAACAGGCGGCCATTTTGTTTCTATTAATAGTAACTCATTTGCATTTTTAGTAATCATTGTATAGCATAAGATTGTGATGTTCGCGGAAATTGAGGGTCACTTCCATTCGATCTCAGACCTTGGTATTTTTTTAATAAACAAATAATAATAATAATAACAATTATAATAATATTATTAATAATAACGAAAATATAAATAAACATCTAGAACTTTGATAAAAACACTTCCATTCGATCTCAGACCTTGGTAATCGTTTAATAAACAACAACAAATAATAATAACAATAATACTAATAATAATAATAATAATAATAATAAAAATTATATAAATAAAACATCTAGAACATTCATAGGATGATAAAATATATCAACTAGGTCTAAATACTAATGCTCACCTTTTACGATGTTGACTCTTCGGCGTCCTTTGCTCAAATGAGACTCGAGCTAAGCGACAGCTATTTTTAGACATGACATTTCACAACTTTTGCACTAGATACCCGGACCACCCGCGTTAACAATAGAGGGTCTATTTTTAGCGATAGAACAAAACGATGTTGACCCTTTAAACCCCTCTGGCGTGTGTTGTTTAGGGACGGAAACGAGACAATGGCCTATACAAGTGTCAATACTTAATCCCTTTAAAGTTGCCCCAGTGTCTGGCGTGTGTTGATTCAAGGACGGATGTGCGAACATTAGCCATTTTTAGGCACTATTGGTGAGTCTATTGCAGTTAGCGGATTGAAAATTCAACCAATCAGGAATCTTGTTTTTCAACCAATCAGGAACGAGTCCTCGACCAATCAAATCGCAGCATATATTTGACCAATCAAATGGCGTTTATTAATTAAATTAAGTCGTTTTGAATGTTTTGAATTTTATTTATTTTAAGATATTGCCAAAAGAATTTTTAATGAGATGAGAACATATATGAAAAGTAATGTAAATATTATAAAGTTCATAAAATTCAAATCACACACACACACACACACACACCACACACGAATGCGCGCGCGTACGCGCACTCACACTACCTTTCAACTAAATTCACCCCACACTCTCTCAAACACATTTTATACATATTTTGACCATCGATCTTCAAATCTAAAATATGGCTTATAACTGTCATCAATTTGGCAGTTATGATATACCAATTGTCCGTATGTCCACCATTTTCTGTTTCGTCCACCAGAACGTGACCCAATTCATGAATTAAAGTTGAAATAAGATGCATCTCATTCTGGTGGTTTTTCAGAAACAGAAATACTTCAGGTTCTTTTTCAACGTCGTCATACGTAGTGGTATATCCATAACAGTCGGGATGTGTTGTCTCAATTAAACGGATCGTTAAAGTTCTAAAATTGACCATGCCTTCGCCAATCAGAAATTGTAGAGCCGAAAGTATCTGTGAAAGAAAAAAAAAAATCTGAAAATAACCATCTAAATCTGTTTCCATATTTTGTGACAAGCTGATAGTTTAGCAAAGAATTTATTTATAAACTATAATCACACTATGTTGTAAATTCATATGAAGGTATTGCAATAGAAAAGTTGAATTACCTGGTGGACAATATCTGCTGCTCTTGTAGGACAGATGTCACTTTTCTCCGAAAATACAGGCTCGCCCACAGATCCTTTACAGTACAGCACAGGTACTAATGTCTCCGGATCACTTTCCATCATGACACAGTCATTTGGAACCACAACTGATGTGTTCTCCCCCATCACTATCATTTTAACATTTTTAAAACACACTTTTCCTTGTAAAAACTTAACGATGTCAGAAATTACCTCCTCTAAAATCATGAAAATTGTAACATGAAACATTTTTTTTTCTGAGATTTTGTGATATTTATGTCAGAATGACAGAAACAAGACTGGGCAGATTTAGACATGAATGGTCAAGTTTATACACGACATCAGTTCCTTTTTAGGGTCCAGTACCATTTATACGTCATATTGGTTGACTTGAGATCGGTTTAAGATAGCCCCATAAAGGGAACTGGCCAATGTTTACGTTAATCCTTAGCTTTACCTAGTTAAAGGATTAAATTTTGTCAAATTACACGACTTTTAGAGGGAGTTAGAATTAGGGATATGAAGCGAAATATACATCGATATGTGTATATGACAATTGGTAACGCATCAAAAAGGTAGAAGTTATTCAAATTTTGTGACAATTGGAAACGCATCATAAAGGTATGATTTATTCAAATTTTCAAATAATATTTAAAATAATATTGGTTGTAAAAGCTTTAAATCAGTTTTTCCTGTCTAGTGCAACCGTTTACGATATCGATTTTTGTTTTTATGTCACCAAATGTTAGAATATGTAAAAACCTTTCGTTTGAACCTAGGGTTATCGATTCGATTTTCAACCGTTACTGAGTTATGACGTAACAGCGATTTTTAAACCCAATTTTCAACTTTGACCAACACGCATAATGTATACACCGTTGGAAAGGTCTCCTCATGCCGATTTCGAAAATGTATACTTTTATAGGGTTATCTTTATTCGTTCTCGAGATATTTAAGTTTGAAAAATGTCACGTGACCGGAAAATGTCGTCAAATTTTCTCCAAAAAATCATATTTAAGGCTATATCTCAGTCATTTCTTGACCGATTTGCGTGATCTTGGTATCGATAGAAAGGTCTCACTTCAAGCTATACGATGAACTCAATGAACCGGAAGTGTATTGGTGGTATAGCCGGAAATGACGTCATCACATATAAAATCTCTCTTCATAGACAACCGTCTAACTCGTTATGGGTCGTTCTCTCTCTCTTATACATACTAGATTCGGTGGATATGAAACACCCCCTCATCCTCCCTCCTCCTCATCCCTCCTCTCCTCCCTCCTCTCCCTCTCCTCCCCCTCTCTCTCCTCCTCCTCCTCATCTCCCTCCTCCTCCTCCCTCCCTCCTCCTCCTCTCCCTCCTCCTCCCTCCTCCTCCTCCTCCTCTCCCTCCTTCCTCCTCCCTCCTCCTCCTCCCTCCTCTCCCTCCCTCCTCCTCTTCCTCCTCCTCCCTCCTTCCCTCCTCTCCCTCCTCCTCCTCATTTCCCTCCTCCTCCTTCCTCCTCCTCTCCTCTCCCTCCTCCTTTCCTCCTCCTCCTCTCCCTCCTCGTCCTCCCTCCTCCTCCCTCCCTCCTCCTCCCTCCTCTCCCTCCCTCCTCCTCCCTCCTCTCCTCCTACTCCTCCTCTTCCTCCTCCTCCTCCCTACTTCCCTCGAAATATTGTAAGAATATGTGACATTATATCGTCTCTCTCTCTCTCTCTCTCTCTCTAATACAGATAAGAAAAACAGGTAATACTTTTGTTCATTTTATTTTCATATAAATATTCAACATACAAACACATTTACAATATAGTTTCAACCAATTTAGCGACAAGTTTGTCATTATATGGCTTATTATTCACGTCAAAAGGCTTTACAATATCTTTCATTGATCTTTTGGCAAATCTATTAAGCACATAATACACGCAATATAGTCCACACACATCTGAGTCACTGTCTTGTATTTGACTACAGTTCATAAAATAGGGCATTTTTAAACGTTTTTCAAAGTCCACTTGGTAAAATTCTGGATTACGTCCTAGAGAGTCGAAGAATTCGTCCGGTCCCCTTTGCGGGAAATAGAAAACCACCCAATGTTGTCCACGTCCTCCTGTTTTAATCGTATTCGAAATAACAAAATTTCCTCTTTTTATTTCAACTTCATCGGCAAAACGCACACTCACTGGATATCCTTTCAGTAATTGTTCGAGCTCGATATTGTTCATCGTTTTTAGTATTTCGTTTTTCTCCAATCCTTCAGATAGTTCTTTGGTCTTTCATACGGTTTTTTCTTTTTAGGAGAATCGCGTGCTCGTTCTAGTTCGGACTTTGCTATTTCAATGGCTTGTGCCACGGGCGTCACTAGATTTACAGTGGGATTTTCTTTTTGTTTGTTCATTTCGGCTATTTGTCTTTTAAATCTACCGCTCCCTATAAAATATCGTCCAAGGTGGTCGGGTTGAACGTACCCGTCCCTCATATCTTTTAAATGCTGATACAACACCTCGGGGTCAGGATTAGAAGGTACCCATTTTTGTTGTTGCGCGTCATATACTTCTATTGAGCCCATGATTTTATTTAGTTTCAAACAGATATTCGCTTATTCTTACGCATTCTCCTGATTACTTTCGCTGTATTTTTGCTCTTCTTCACTTTCATCATCACTTTCATTTGTCACGTGATTAGGCCATATTTCCGTAAAAAGATCTTTTCTTAGTTTTACTGCTTGCCGTATTGAATCGGGGAAATTCATGTTGTGTTCCCATCTAAGCTTATACGCTGATTGTAATATTTGTTGTTGCGTAACGTCTTGTTGTAACCCATAAAAGTCTATCAAAAAATTTCCGTAGTCTCTTCTCAAATCTTTACGTAGCTGGAGCAATGAGTCATTAGCCGCACGAGATACGGCCTCGTTTTGCGAGTATCCTCTCTCCAAGTATTCGTTCACCTCTTTTTCAAACTGTTCTTGATTAGACTTCCTTAAAGGTTCCTTAAAGCGCCTGTCCCATATGCGTTTAAGCGATTGCTGCTCTTGAAGGTCTTCGCGAAATCTTTTACCGGGTGGTCCGTTGAAAGTGGCGATCCTTTTTTTACCATTTAGGTCATCATCTTCGTTATATATAGAACCAGAGTCACTGTCACGTTCAGATTTTAATCCGACGGCAACAAATATGTTCTTTTAGGATCATTTTTCTTGAATATGTCGGTACGCAAACGGTCCTGTTCCGGCGTGTTCGCTTTCAGATCTATGACCAAGTAACCGTACGGTTTAGAAGTCGCTTGTTCAAATTTCTTTATAAGTAGGTTACTGTTTGATGGATAAATTCTTCTAGCCAAGGTCGTCACTTGTTGTCTGTCTATCGGATTATTAAATAGGACCAAATACTGCGTGTTAAGGGCAATATCTCGGCATGCTTTACCTTGAGGAAATAAGTTTTGGGTCAAGAAAATGACCGACAAATTTCGGTGATGGCTACCGCGCGTAAAGATATCAGCAATTCTTTGGTCGCATTTCGCTTCTGTCATCAGGTCATCAAAGACTATAAGGTTTCTTTTGTTTATATCCAAATATCTTGGATTTTCGATATGGTCCGGTATACCGTGAACAAACTCGATGAATGGAAAACTTTTTTCGAGTTCTTTGTACATAGATTGCCATTGTCCAAAACAAAATATAATCCTTTCTGGCCATGGTTCAATCAAATATGACAGAAAAAGTCTTCTTGTCCACTCGCTTTTACCGCTAGAACTGGGTCCCGATATGACCATAGTAAACGGGTGTTTAAATGTCATTTTCTGATTATGAACAGTTTGTATCGCGTCATTTTCACCCCTTTCCAATCGTTCATTTTCACGACTACCTGAACTTTATTGTGATGCCTAAGCATATTGTCTTTTCTAGAAAAGACTTTATCGCATACAGTACAATTGTACATTCTGTGAATGTAGATTTACATACTCTCTTATTCTTACATTATTTCGAGGGAAGTAGGGAGGAGGAGGAGGAGTAGGAGGAGAGGAGGGAGGAGAAGGAGGGAGGAGGAGGGAGGAGGAGGAGGAGGGAGGAGGAGGAGGAGGGAGATGAGGAGGAGGAGGGAGAGAGAGGAGGAGGAGGAGGGAGAGGAGGGAGGGAGAGGAGGGATGAGGAGGAGGGAGGATGAGGGGGTGTTTCATATCCACCGAATCTAGTATGTATAAGAGAGAGAGAACGACCCATAACGAGTTAGACGGTTGTCTATGAAGAGAGATTTTATATGTGATGACGTCATTTCCGGCTATACCACCAATACACTTCGGTTCATTGAGTTCATCGTATAGCTTGAAGTGAGACCTTTCTATCGATACCAAGATCACGCAAATCGGTCAAGAAATGACTGAGATATAGCCTTAAATATGATTTTTTGGAGAAAATTTGACGACATTTTCCGGTCACGTGACATTTTTCAAACTTAAATATCTCGAGAACGAATAAAGATAACCCTATAAAAGTATACATTTTCGAAATCGGCATGAGGAGACCTTTCCAACGGTGTATACATTATGCGTGTTGGTCAAAGTTGAAAATTGGGTTTTAAAAAATCGCTGTTACGTCATAACTCAGTAACGGTTGAAAATCGAATCGATAACCTAGGTTCAAACGAAAGGTTTTTACATATTCTAACATTTGGTGACATAAAAACAAAAATCGATATCGTAAACGGTTGCACTAGACAGGAAAAACTGATTTAAAGCTTTTACAACCAATATTATTTTAATATTATTTGAAAATTTGAATAAATCATACCTTTATGATGCGTTTCCAATTGTCACAAAATTTGAATAACTTCTACCTTTTTGATGCGTTAC
>CM037794.1:21552653-21602653 GCA_021229015.1 Solen grandis
GCTCATTTAGCATCAATATCGTTTGCTTGTCTGTCGGTACAGAGATTGTCGTTTACGTAGGGTTTGATCATCCTAGGATATTTTCATTCATCATTTATTAATATTAAGGTGGCCCGAGACATCATTTTAAGGTGGTTTTCATCTCTTTAATTTTGCATAGCCCAGACAGAGTTAATTGTAGGGTTTCATGACCGGATATTTTAGAGTTTTATATTTATTTTAAACCAATCTTTGTTGATTATATTGTTTGATCCCCGTGATTTTTGTGTCACCATAATCATTTTTATTGAATCATTGGTCTCTAATCATCGGCTAGATAAGCCTAAGAAAAATTAAGTATATGTACATATTTAGAAATAGTTAGCCCCCATACACGTTACAAACGTATCAACTATGCGGTGTTAAAACATTAAAACAAAAAATTATTTACAAGGTCGTGGATTTCAAGTTTATAATTAAAACTATAATCACATAACAACTTTTTAACATTTGATACCCATTCTTTCTTTCCATTTCGGCAACCAACATAAGTATGTTTCAGTAAGATATTCTCAGAATTAATCACATCCAACCGATATTTAAATATACGCCTATATCTAGCTATATACGAGCGTATAATGTATATCTCCTTGATAGCCATACACAACAACACTAGATGTACCCAATCTTACATTAAGTATTTCCTTGAAAACCTTGACGTATGTCTATTTCTTTTGAAATCGTGACACCCTGAGGTTGGGAAACTATAAGTACCCGTATGTAATTCTCCTAAACTCTCCTCTTATCAAGACACATATAGGCGTATTATTCTCTGTGAAAATGAATTTTTTATTTTTATTATTATTGAAACTTATTTATTTTACGGCGATTAGGAAACAAGTTCTTATAACTTATATTAGTCCCTCTCGACGGTTCCTGGGTTGGACCAGTACTTTGCACCTGGGAAGGTCGTGAAGAATTCTTGCTTCCAACGGGGTTCGAACCCACAACCTTCGGATCCGTAATCGGATACGTTACCACGGCACCCTCTAAATTTGATAACGATATTTTTTTTTTAATTTGGTTGATTAACATCACAGTTGCTATTTTTCGTATATTATACACGGAAATTGAAACTAAAACTGTTTTATTTGGTTAAACGCCTATTTCTATGATAATTACACATTCAATGATGTTGTACATTACATGCATATGATACAAAACAAAAAAAAAATATCAACGTAATATATTAATTCCCTAAAATGATATTAACTTTTTTAACATATATAGAACCATAGAACATTTAAAAATATATACTTTGCTATTTTAATACAAGTATCTTAATCTGGTTTAAAACCCACTATAAAGATTTATGTAAATTGTGTAAATTAAGTATACAACGCAGTAAAAACAATATTTAATGATTTAATATCGCAACTAGTGAGAAACATATCTGAACGTGCCGAATCAATATAGACCATATGAAATGACGAATACGGTATTTGATTTTGGCATTCTTGCGATTTCTGAAAGAATCAGTTGAAAGCATGAATTGATTGATATTGTCTGCTACAAAATATTAACCACTTCTAACTATATAAGCAATGCTATTGCAGTGAAATGTTTCAGTTCGCGAAATATCAATGAGACATAGCGATCTACTTTCTTCCAATTTTGTTTGTCCAAGTTTTGGAAGCTCATTTGATTCTTCAACGGCAGTTGCACTGGAAAATTGAAAATAATGTAAAAGGAATCAACAGCACAATTGCAGGCAGCATGATGGAAACACGCTCGCTGACAGACTGCGTGGATATCTGTCAGAACCTAAATGCACCGTCATTTTATTACGAAAGGTCTACGAAAAGGTGTTTCTGAAACAGCGATGTTGATTTTAACCTAACTCAAGACTGAAGGCAACATTACATATGGAAACATTGAACGAAAATTTGAAATTGTTGACAAAGAAAATGGTGCTAAATATTTAAACTCATATACTGATTTAGGCACATGCGATTACTTTCACGAAAAGGTCATTGAAACTGTGAACTTCATAGATGCCGATACCTCCTACACCGAAAGTCTGCAGTTCTACAGCCGATCCTGCAACGGCGGTTGGGTCGTTTTCCAGAGGCGCATGGACGGAAGTGTTGACTTTTATAGAACGTGGGACGAATATGTTTTGGAGACCAAACAGGCGAGTTTTGACTTGGGTCGGAGAAAATTCACCTTCTGACAAGGAATGGAGGATGTGAGCTGAACATTTTCCTGGAAGCAGAGCTGAACCATCCGAATGGACAGTTTGGGTTTGCACACTATACAAATTTTCAGTTGCTTGGAGCGGAAGAAAATTACCGACTGAGTTTATCAGGATTTAGTGGGAATGTTGGCGACAGTCTCGGAGGACACAGCGGCTATCAATTCAGCACAAAGGATGCCGATAATGATGTTTATGATATTTATAGTTGTTCCATCCTCTATAAGGGCGGTTGGTGGTATTCTGCTTGTCATGCCTCAAATCTAAATGGACTCTACCTGAATGGCAACCATATCTCATACGCTGACGGTATAGAATGGTACTCAGGGCGGGGTCACTACTATTCCTTGTTGAAAGTGGAGATGAGGTTGAAATGCTTGTAAAATCACAAGAACCCATAAAAACGATGAAGAAAAGTTTGTTATATTACTTTGTCGTCTCGACGAAAGTACTAGATATCAGAGTGAATGGTTGGTACCCAGTACCATTTATCTACAAACCACTTGTAACACATTTTGTTTAATTCACTCTAACTATTTCGAAAATACCGAGCAAAAAGACCCTTGCAAAAATTATGTTTTTTTTTTTTATTATAATTCTTTATATAATATAGATAAGGTGTAACTTAATCCCAGTTTTAAGCATGTATATAACTGGAAGAAAATTGTTGTTGTAGTTGATTTCGTTGCTGTTGATGTTTTGCTCTATATGAATTTATAAATGTACATTAAACTTTCCGGCGCAATATCTTAGTGGTAGAGTGTCCGCTTTGCGCTCGGGAGGTCTTGGGTTCGAATCCCACCCGGGGAATTTTCTCCGGTGACCGCGTCAAACGAAAGATATATAAAATGGGGTTGCTTATTGGAATTCGGAGAGTACTCAGTATTGGTTCTACTTAGGATTTTGTCGCATGAATATCGGTGCTATACACCGGGCACGTAAAATAGCCAAGGGACATAAGCAAGGGTATCGCACCCGGACTCATATGCTGACGGTATAGAGTGAACCGCCGGGTGGGGTTTCCAACATTCCCTATAGAAAGTGGAGATTGAGATGGCTGTAATTAAGGTTTAAACAGTTAATATATTGTTGAAGTGTGTGTGTGGTGTGTGTGTGTGTTTTGTCTGCATACATTACAGATTTATCACGCAATATTCATGTATATGTGTGTGTATAATATTTGATTAAGTCACACTTTTGTTTCTTCACCTTCGGTTTTGTGTGTGTGTGTGTGTGTGTGTGTGTGTGTGTGTGTTTCTCTACAATTTGCAAATAAGTACTTTAATCTAAAGACCATTTTCTAAGGTTTGGACCTGGAAAATGATACAACCCATATCTATACAGACGAATCGTAAACAGTAAATAACATTCCTGCGATTTCACTGGACTTTTTTGTACTCTTATAGATTTACATGTACGTAAAAATAAAATCTTTATGAACTTGTTCTACATGCATATCGTTAATAATATACACATTCATAAGATTAATATATACACGAATACATTTTTTTTATGTCAGTGTATTACAATAAACTATAAAAGAACATTTTAATTGACAAAGGAATGTAAAAAATAGAGAGAGTAATTTATATAACTGTGAAATATAAGGAGGAAACCACCAAAAGAGATAATAAACTTTAATTTCGATGAAAGAGATAATAAACTTTAATTTCGATGTGTTTTGGGTAGTTGAGGTTCTTACGGAAGCATCACGGTATATGAAAAGAATGTGTTTATTTCCCGAGGATTGATCATCTTTTTTTTACCACTTTATTTTCCTCGTCATATAAGCAATGGGATCGAGGCTATCCCCGTGACTCCGTACAATACAACTGCATACACACATATATATATATATATATATATATATATATATATATATATATATATATTAATACCTAGTGCAATATTTAACTTGAGTCAATTATTAAAAGTGTAATTTAATTTCTAAATAGAAGTAATACAAACATGGGATAAAGAGAAAAAATATGTTGCCTTTCCTACATAAAACTATAAAGCAATACAAATCTATGTTGGCATACTTATTTGAGTCCATACTACAGAAATAAAGTAAAGCATCTGTACCTCATTGGGTCGGTGTTGAAAATAGTGTTAAAGATTTAAACATTATCTAATGATTTATATTGCCTAGAAGTTGTTTCCATTGTTGTTCCTTATCCTCTAATTTTAAAAAGGTGTTGGTGTTCATTGTGTATTGTTGTGTAATATAAGCTGCAGCTAAATCATATGTTGGTTTTAGTTTTTTAACCCTACTGTGATATAAGAATTTCTTAGTATATAATACTAAAAGATTATCCGCCATGCATGTGCCATTTAATATACAGAATAAGAAATCTACTATCCCTTTATTTGCTATTTTTTATTCATTTGTTTTGCTGTAATCCTTTGTATAATATTCTGGGTCAAGTGACACTCCCATAGTAGGTTAACAATAGTTTCTTCATCAGTTTTACAAAAGGAACATTTATGACTAATATATATCTAATTTTTTTCATTTTGTTTAGAAGGTCGCTTGTTCCTAGGATTCTGTGATTAAAAAAATGTAAATAGATATTTTCCCAATCATTTTTGCTAGTTTTATTTTTAATTCATTTTCCCATTTTGTTTGAATTGTTGGAACATCCGAATTGAATTTAGACTGTAATAAACTGTTTTAGCACCAGGTGCGAATGTAATAATTACTAATTAAGGTAGTAATATTGGTTTATATTGCTGTATTGAAATATTACTTCTATTAATAAAAAACTGTGTTGCTATTACTAATCCCTGGTAATGTAGGACATTTAATTTAAGTGTATAAGTAGCCGGAAGTGATTCAAGATAAGAAATTACCTTTACTATCCATTGTATCATCTATATTCAAACTTCCTGCATTAAATCACTTTTTAAAAGATACACTTTTTGAATAAATTGTGATATGTTAGTTTTAAAAGATAGGATAGTTCAAAATTTCAGATTGAATAAACTTATGATTTGCAGACAAATCACAAATATGCTGCAAAAGTGTCCTTCTTTTAATTTACAAAAGAATTTTGTTTTTCACCTTCCACTGTCCATTTTGTTTTTATCTAATAAGATTGCTCTTTTTTAATTTTTCATCTTAAATATTCCTAAGTTCATCCCTAAGCAATTATAATAGTCTAATGATGGACCGTGAACAAGGTTAAAATCACCACAAATGACTACATCTTCTTTGCCTTTATTCTGTATTAATTTAAATAAAATGACGTAAACGAGTGGGTTGGATCGTAGATAGATAATCTATTTTCTTCTATTGACATATCTAAAATAACGAAATTTCCTTTAGTATCAATAGTGTCATTATGTATCTTAGAGTCGACATTTTTAGATATTAATATTCAAACACCTCTTGAGTTAGAGGTATGACAACTAAGATAACATTGCGAGCCCCATTCTGTGTAAGTTAGCTTGTACATAGACCTTGTAAAATGACAAGTATTTCCTTGCAAAACTAAAGGTGACATGTCTATTTCTTTTGAATCATGAAACCTAGCAGCTGGGGAAAATATAAGTAGCAGTATGTAATTCTCCTAACCTCTCGTCTTTATTAGCTTCCTACCGGGGTTTACATCTGAGAGGACTATAGGTTTCCCCTTCTTTTGTCTGTCAATCCGTCTGTCCGGAAATCTGGATCACGCAATAACTTAAAAACCGCTTAATATTTTGAAAATTGGTATATGAATAGATGGCGGTATGGATATTCTGCACGTCGCTTTGTTTGTTTTTTCTCGGACAAAAATTCTGGTTGCTATGGTGACGGAAAATGTATGCACCTCACCGGTAGGGGACTCATGTGTTGCGTGCAACACCAGTCACTTGTTCTCCTTACCACTCGTCCTAAATACGAGATTGCAATTCTATTCTCCTAACCTCCCGCCCTAAATACGAGTATATAATTCTCCTAACCTCCCGCCCTAAATACGAGTATACAATTCTCCTAACCTCTCGTCCTATCAAGACACATATGGACGTATCATTCTCTGTATAAATGACATAAAATTGATAAGTATGTTTGTTTGTTTTTAATTTGATTAACATCTTAGTTGTGATTTCGTATACGAGTATTATACACGAAAATTGAAACTTAAACTGTTTTATTCGGTTAAACGCCTATTTCTATGATAAATACATATTCAATGGCGTTGTACATTACATGCATATGATACAAAATTATAATGGCATATACAACACAACATGAAATATGATAAATAAAAAAAATCTAAAATGACATTGGCTATATTTGAATATGCATATAATAATAAAAATAAAAGTCACATATAACACACACGATTAAATATCAACATGATATATTAATTCCCTAAAATGACAATGACTTTTTGGAACATATATGGAACATTTAATAATATATACATTGCTATTTAAATACAAGTATCTAATCTGGCTTAAATCCAATATAAAGTCTGTAAATAATGTATAGCAACGCAGTAAAAACAATAATTTAATGATTTAATATCGCAACTAGTGAGAAACATGTCTGAACGTGCCGAATCAATATAGACCATACGAAATGACGAATACGGTATTTGTTTTTGCATTCTTGCTATTTCTGAAAGAATCAGTTGAAAGCATGGATTGATTGATATTGTCTGCTACAAAATATTGGCCACTTAAAAAAATTGAAATGTTTCAGTTCGCGAAATATCAATGAGACATGGAGATCAACTTTCTCCTAATATTGTTTGTCCAGGTTCTGGAAGCTCATTTGATTCTTCAACGGCAGTTGCACTGGAAAATTGAAAATAATGTAAAAGGAATCAACAGCACAATTGCAGGCAGAATGGTGGAAACACGCTCGCTGACAGACTGCGTGGATATCTGTCAGAACCTCAATGCACCGTCATTTTATTACGAAAGGTCTACGAAAAGGTGTTCCTGTAACAGCGATGTTGATTTTAACCTAACTCAAGACTTTGAAGGCAACATCACATATGGAAATATTGAACGAAAATTTGAAATTGTCGACAATGAAAATGGTGCTAAAGATTTAAACTCATATACTGATTTAGGCACATGTGATTACTTTCACGAAAAGGTCATTGAAAGTGTGAACTTTATAGATGCCGATACATCCTACACCGAAAGTCTGCAGTTCTACAGCCGATCCTGCAATGACGGTTGGGTTGTTTTCCAGAGGCGCATGGACGGAAGTGTTGACTTTTATAGAACGTGGGACGAATATGTTGACGGTTTTGGAGACCAAACAGGCGAGTTTTGGCTTGGGTTGGAGAAAATTCACCTTCTAACAAGGAATGGAGGATGTGAGCTGAACATTTCCCTGGAAGCCGAGCTGAACCATCCGAATGGACAGTTTGGGTTTGCACACTATACACATTTTCAGTTGCTTGGAGCGGAAGAAAATTACCGACTGAGTATATCAGGATTTAGTGGGAATGTTGGTGATAGTCTCGGACAACACAACAGTTTTCAGTTCAGCACAAAAGATGCCGATAATGATGTTTATGATCCTGATAATTGTTCTATCCTCTTCAATGGCGGATGGTGGTTCGGAGCTTGCCATTTGTCAAATCTTAACGGTCTGTACCTTAATGGCAACCACAACGTATATGCTAACGGTATAGTGTGGCACTCTGGGTGGGATTTTTACTATTCCTTGTTAAAAGTGGAGATGAGAGTCAGATGCCTGTAAAAACATGTTGGATGGATTTAGCGTCGAGTCGAAATTATCTCAATCATTTGCAGAATACAGATACAGTACCGCCACACTTCAATATCAAACCATAAACTTGTGGTAAGATACTGCAACTTGTTACATTATCCTCACGCCGGGCCAAACGGTCATGGACCCACACTGTATATATAATGAGCGAGATCAAATAAAGTACTAGATATCAAAGCGAATGGTTGGTACCCAATACCATTTATCTGTAAAATACGTGTAACACATTTTGTTTAATTTTATTCACTCTAATATTTCAAAATACCAAAAATATATCTACCTGGAATCTTATTCGTTCCTGAAAACTAAGATTTTAAGATTTTTTACCCTTGCGAAAATTATGTTTTTATACAGTTCCTTATATATAGTGTAGTACATATATTAGGTGTAACTTTTTTTTCCCAGTTTTAAACACATATATAATATTACTTATGGAAAATATGCTGTTGTAGTTGTTTTTGTTGCTGTTGATGTTTTGCTAAATATAAATTTATACATGTACATTAAACTTACCTGCGCAATAGCTCAGTGGTAGAGTGTCCGCTTTGCGTTCGGGAGATCTGGAGTTCGAATCCCAGCTGCTCCTCCGGTGACCGCGTCAAACCAAAGACATATAAAATTGGTACAAGATGCACCCCTGCCTGGCAATCGGCAAAATGGGGTTGCTATGGGAACTCGGACTACTCAGTACTGGTTCTTCACAGGAACTTGTCTCCTGTGTATCGGTGCTATACACCGGGCGCGTAAAAGAACCAATGCGTCTATTCGCAAAATGAACTAGGGTATCGCACCCGGACTCTCTTGTATACAACCACTGTCTCTTCCGATACCGTCTCTTCAGCAAAAAAGCAGGATCCACACGCGCGAAATCCTTGACCGCAAGGTCTAAAGTATGGCCATAGTAATCAGAAAATGATTGCCTGCCATTGCAATAAGAGAAGAAGATTTAAAGCGGGATTATATCAGATGAACCATCCCAATGGACAGTTTGCGAAGTATAATCATTTCCGGTTGCTTGGTCAGGATTGAGTGGAAAATGTTGGACAATAGTTTCGAAAGACATAGCGGCTAACAGTTCAGTACAAAAGATGCCAATAATGATGTTAATAGTGATTAGTGTGCCAATTCTAACGAATGCGGATGGTGGTATAAAACCTGTCACACTTCAAACCTAAATGGACTGTATTGACTGAACCTCTGGGTGGGGTTACCAAAACATCTTATAGAAAGTGGAGATGAGATTGAAATGCATGTAATTAAAGACCTATTATGCCTATTAGCAGTGTATATTCTTCAGACAGAAAAGCAAAGTGTATGCTACAGATTCGTTGTTATATGCAAGCTGTACATATGCGTTGACGACAACGTTACTACAGTGCATAAATAAGAAAGAATCTTTTACTAAAGATTTTGCAGTTGTTTACAAAAATAACTACTTTGAAAATTCCGCATATCCTCGTCATTTTCCCATAGACATTCCATGTCTCCGTTAACGAATCGCAAGTGCATTAATTGATGAAGTAGTAGATAAATAAATTGTGATTCGACGACGGTTTTCAATTTCAAATCATTTCCGATTACAGACCGTCTTCGGGAATACCCGTCAATGCAAAATGTAAACAATGAGAGTATTTTGACATCCATCAAACATACTAAATTACAAGATTTAATAAACATTTTCAATGCGTTCAAGTGCTATTTACAGAGGATATTTGCATATTAGGTACCATTTGTGTTAGTCTACAATATGTCAATGTTGTTTTGTATTTTCTTTTTAATTAGAATTGAATCATTATGAAATATAATGGGCCTTTAAGGTTTAAACAGTTAATTTATTGTAGAAGGGTGTGTGTCTGTTTTATATATACTATCAATGAACGGATTGGCTGATAACTAAATATAATATCATATCTATTTATCATATAATTTCTACGGTTAAAGGCTAATTTAATAGTTTTAACAATTTTCACTCTTTGACAAAGGTTTATACATGCTATATTTATTTTTAAATCTTAATACGCAATGGACATTTTGAATAAAATGTTGTTCATCATCTATATTATTTCTCGTTTATTTTCATTTAAATGAGGTTGTATTATAGTTGTATATATATATATATATATATATATATATATATATATATATATATATAATATTGGATGCTTTATTGTTATACCATTCTTGTATAAACGTTTAATTATGCATTGTTTAATTAAATAAAATGCATTTACAATGTCGTGGATTTCATGTTTATAATTAAAACCATAATAACATAACATTTTTATGTATAGAAGCCTATATGGACCAAATGGGGTATATTGCGACTGTCCCAGCAGGTTACTCGTTTTATCATCTGACGTTGAGCTTAACCCTGGATCTACTGAGGATACACTAATGATTCTTAATGCTATGGTTGATGTAAAACGAGATATGTGCAGTACAGGGGGAAATAAAAGGTGTCAAGTCAGAACTCAGAAACCTATAAGTAAAGATGTCTGCAATCAAATCAAATGTTCTTAATCTTAAGGTAGCGACACTGGGTAATGGACAACTATCAAATTTACTGGTTTTGAATAACCTGAGTATAAACATAGTTAGTACAAAAGTTATACCCCTATCTTATGTCAAGATATCTGTTCTCAGAGTCGACAAAATATAATTAGTACCTTTGTTATTCCCCATATTGCACACATTTTTCGAAAATTTCGGACAGCGATATCTAAGTCATTTTTTCACTAAATAACTTCGTTTTTGTATTAAACTGTATCTATACAAATGAACTAGTGATCCGTGTCTCAAATTTCTTTTAAAGTTTTCTGTTCAAAAGTTATTTAACTCAACTTTTTATTTTCGCTTCGAAACATGCCGCTCGTCAATTAATTAGCCATTGTAACAAAACTAAAACAATTATCGAAAAACTGAGACACGGATCACTAGACGGATCAAAGACCTTCCGACAGACGAAAACCGCTTTGAAATCGGACAACAATCAACTTTGTAATCACTGTCCAAACACCCCCACTACAAGCTAATTCCAGTGTGTGGAAAATTAGCTTGAAAGATAAAACGATCAAAATGTGCTAATTAAATGGGATTATCGCATAACTGTTCAGCCTTAATTAAATTCTTTTTGCTCAGTAGTTTAGCTGCTTGATACATCGTCCATTATTCACACTTTCCGAACATATAAGTACCTAAACTTTTGGTTTACATCCCATAAAGTCATCTAGTGTCATAGTGCACACGGCATATAACACATAAAAAGTCACGTGACTATCTTCAAGCGTCGAGATAAGGGGCCCCACACAGGGAAATAATGGATACCGAAGCCGCACTAAGCCGAGTAGGGTATGATTGAAATGTGTTTTTTGCATTTATTAATTACATATACCGTATTTTATTATGTGATATTATGCCTGTTTCAATATGATACATAATTAGGGTTTTGGTTAAGGTAGCGACATTGGGTAATAACGGTAAAATGCATCAAAATGTCTATGAAAATAAAATTAAAGGACACATTTTGTTTCATCAGTCTGTATCTTCATTCTGGTACAGATCTCCAAAATTAATAGAAATAATCGATTATAACAAAATAACCATTATTTATGCTCCATGCACAGACGTATATCGCACGTCATAAAATCGACGTCACGCCTGTCTTTGAATAATAAGCAAATTTTCTCTTTTGTCGTTTTATTGATTCTTAACTGAAATCTTCACGACAAAAAAGTATGGATTTTATCGGACTTTTCATTGGTTTGCTTATTTATCAACACTGTCTCATCATTTCTTACATATAAACGGTTTCTTATCCTGCTAACATGCAATATACGAACCCCAATATACCAAAACTGTAAACTTCTATAACAATAGATTGATTTCTTAAAATTAGTAATTATAATGTTGTTGTTTTTTTAAATTGTATGTGTGAATATAATTGCAAATAAAAGCTTATAAAAATAAAGCCATTGCGAGGGAATACTTTTAACTGAAAATAACCTTATTGAAACGTATTGGCATATATAAAGTTTTGTTTACTACTTTTGCAACAATACAATACAAAAACTTTGTGTTTAAAAATATTGTCTATATAGATTATGACTTGATTTGTCTGGGTCGGGTTAATCAGTGTCCCCTGAAAACTGGTTTCCTGTGTGTACTGCACGTGTGCTTTTATTACCGTGTGCCGTTTGGTCATATATCACACAGTTTACTGGACTCGGGGCCCGAGCCGTCACCTAGTATATTACGTAATAGACTTCCTGTCCCCAGTGTAACTGGCTACATGTTGACAACTAACGGGCCTCTAATTTGTTACTATTTGGGTCTCTAAGAGACCGCGTGGAAACAATTGTACTGATAAAGTGTAATGAAAAAAAAAATTAAGTTCATTTCGATATTCAAATAAAAGGACATATACTTTAAGATGTTGAGTATATTAAATACTATTGAAAAGATTTCTTTTATTTCCCGTATTTACTTCAGGTGATAATAAACATTAACCTGCTGCTATAGTAACTGATAGTTATTTGACAAACGACAAACTAATATCTTCCTAGCGTATAAACTGATTTCCCTACACGGCGCCTCTGAAAGCCCCGCCCACTCGACGTCACGTGATCGAAATAGCGGACTGCTTTTTCGGCTATATGGGGTCTGGTTATTCAGGGCCATAAATCGCATATTTTAAAGTGAGATATTGGATTTTTGTTTTCACAGATCATTAGAAGAAGGTGTGAAGTATTTTATTCCGTTAAAAACCCATTTTGATCCATTTTACCGTTATTACCCAATGTCGCTACCTTAAAAAACGTCAAGCAAGTTTGGATGATTCATTGTCAGCTCTAGGGAAACGGATGGAAGAAATTGAATATAAATAGGCTGTAGTTAACTGTGATATTGCAGGCCTCTCATACCATGATGAAACAACCCGAGACCTTGTTGACAGACCACAGCAGCAGATAATAATTAGTGAATCAGAACGTCCATATTTGGTGTGCCGGAAAATGAAAATGACAATTTAGGATTAAATAAACTTGTCTCTGATAAGGTATTATCGGTGGATGAGAAATATGATAATTGGAATGAGAATCCCATTGAAAATGTCCGACATTTTGGAAGGATAACAGATAAGCCTAGAATGATTATTGCTAATTTCAAAAATCATGACGACAAGTTTAAGCTATTTAAATACCGAGATGTTTTGAGAAGGGAGGGAATACGCATTGCAAACGATCTATCATATGTTCAGAGACAAAGGCTAAAACATTTTAACGAGCAAGGGTTACAGGGGTACTTTAAAGGTAGCCAGTTAATTACTTACAGAAAGGACGATATGCCCAGGCGGGGACTGAAGGACACGCGAGTTACCAAACAAGCATCTCGACCAAGTTACGCGGCTGTGACCGCGACAAGCAACCCAGCAGCCCGTGATGTGAATTCTTCTGAGGGTGACGAGAACAATCGGATGCCACAAGGGATAGGCCAAGGCCCAGCGAGAAATATTTAATGATCTCTTCGAATATTGAAGGCTAAATTAAATTTCTTTGATATACATATTTTCTTACGTAAATATGATATATTTAGTATTCATGAAAAGTACTTTATTGGTTTCGAAAGATTTGTTTGCAATGCAAAACGATCAATAGCTTATGGTAGAGCGATGGGTGTTGCTATTGTATTTATAAAAAGTTCTATTGCAAAGTATTTTACTCATATTTGTAATGATTTTGAATATGGTGTCATATTAGAAATAGACAAATTACTATTTAATACTTGCAGGATTGTTTTGTTTTATCATTGTATGTTCCTCCAGATAAGTTTCCGTTTTATGATAATAGAAATGAGTCGTGTATTGATAGTCTGGAGAAAATTCTCACAAAAAAACTCTTTCTTAATAAACACTTGATATTGTGTGGAGATTTTAACGCCTGAACAAGTACAATCCCTGATTTCACAGATAACATCAATATAAATAATGTACCTGCATTTCAACAATTAAATGATATATTAGACACTGATCTACCAGAAAAACGAGAAAACAATGACATGGTTGTAAATAAATATGACAGGGAACTCTTAAATTTGTGTAAGACCTTCTCATGTCTTATTATAAATAAGAGAAATCTTAGTTAAGATAAATCTATTATTAAAAGAAACAAATATTTTACATTTATTAACCAAAATGGCAGCAGTATCATAGATTTTTATATACCATCAAACGATATATTTCATCTAGCAATAGACTTTCAAATACTTGATAGAACTGAAAGCACCCATTTGCCAATTTCTCTAGAAGTTAAATCGGAAATGAAAACTCGGGAACCAGATAATGAAACTGTACAGGTAACATTTAGATTGAATAGCCATTCCAGAAAAGATTATAGTAATATTGTAAAAGAGGGTGTAAATCATGGTTTATTTACAAAAATAGATGACATGTGTAGATCTAAGGCATCTGTTGACGATATAGTGCGTTATCTGGAATCCACTATCTCAAAATGCATTGAAAATTTTAAATATATAGAGAAAGGGCGATTAAATATACCAAATAAAGCATGGTTCAGGTCAGAATGTAAAGGGGCTAAATCAGAAGCTAGAAAGGCACTGAATACTTACCGTGCAAGTCGAACGGAACTTATCTAAATAAATACTTGGAACTTAAAGCAAATATAAGAAAGAGTATATGTAAAAATCATAAAGCGCAATATGATAATAAGAAAATGTCAAGAATAAATAATAATATAAATGATGCAAAATCCTTCTAGCCGGAAATAAAAAAAATACTAGCTGCACCAGATAAGAACCATCCATTGATTTATATGTATGGTACCAACACTTTAAATCTTTATTTTTTAGTCTCACCCAGGGATGATATTGGGAATGCATTAAATTTTGACAATAATGATTTAAATGAAAATTTAGATGATATTGAACACCAGTTATTTAATAGCTGCATTTCAGATGAAGAAATAATGGATAGTGCAAAAAATAAAGATTAATAAAGCCAGTGGAGGTATTCTCTTACCACAACACCTAGTATATGCCAATGAGGCTTTATTGCCATATGTCTGTCTGATGTTTAATAAAATCTTTATGACTGGTAATTTCCCCGAAAAATGGTAACATTGAATCCAGCGAATCCAGTTATTTCCAGATAAACTAAAATTTTACTCCTAATGTTTGCATATGATATCGCTTGTATTTCTGATACGATTTCAGGACTAAATTACAATTTAATTTATTATATGAATTTTGCGAGTTATAAACTTAGCGTAAAATTCGATAAAACAAAATTTCCAATCTTTAAAAATGGGGGACAATCCTCTAGAAATGAAAATTGGAGTTATGCAAATGGTAGGCTTGACGAAGTTGACGGATTTTGCTACGTTGGATTATATTTTCCAATAGATTATCAACTTTCAAAACAAAGGAGAATGTTTCGGTGAAAGCAAAAAGGGTATTAATACACATAATTCACTCCTTTAAGCAGTATAAAAGTCTTCCATATTCATTATTTTTCAAAATATTTGATACTAAAATTGCGCCAATCTTGTTATTTGGCTTTCAGTTGTGGAGAAAAATAGCTATTATTGTGTAGAATCTGTTCATTTGGAAGCTTCCAAACGTTTTTTGAATATTGGAACTCGTGCTTGTAATGATGCTGTTTTAGGGGACTAAGGTAGATTCCCAAAGTATATTTATGCGTCAAAGCATTGCATTAAATACTGGTTGCGAATGACAAATATGCCAAAACAAAGATACATCAGACTGTGTTATGATATGATGCTATAATATGACTGAGTATTATGCATTTTTAGTATTTCAATGACGAATCTTGTTGTTGTTTTTTTCCTTCAAATATTATCTACTGCTATCGAATATGTGAAAATTGCATCAATGAACCATTTAAATTTGTAGATACCTTTCCAATGGCTGTAATCATGAAAATTTCTTTATTGTCTTGAAATGAAATCTGGTGTTTTTTATTTTAAGGAGTCTGCTATTCATCAGAACCACTGCATTCAAATCAATATGAAATGAAGCTAGCCCACTAAAACTTTAAAAAAAATTGGTTGGAAAACATGGTATTTAATGAATTGTTGATAGTTTGTGAAAGAATAAATGTATAAAAAATAATTTGATATTAAATGCATGGTTGACATATTAAAATAATATAACATGGATAAATACTACTCAGCTTTTAACTTATAAGAATCAAGATTGTCAAAATTAATTAACAAATGACATAACAATTCCACAGCAACAAAAATACAACTCGATATTTTAAATAAAATTGAAATTTCAATAAGTGGATATGAAGTCGGCTGAATTCCAGCAATTATCACAGAAAGGGTGAGCATCAAACGATAGCAAACAAAGTCCTATCATTTAACGACAACACCCACGTATAAGAGTATTCTCTATCTATGTGCCATGCTATGTTGGGAGCACAATCAAGATTTAGGGCTCCTATGTATTGCACATCAACAACTTATGAGCTAAATATGTTCATTATGAGAATGAATTTGTTTTGGTACAGCAAACCTGATCTGTTCATGGAAATAGAGAGAATATTAATTCTTTGGATGCAAAAGATTTTTGTACACACTCTACCAAATGTTAGTTGTGGATGACAATGGGGTTATCACTAGTGTTACTTTTAACTTCATCGTGCAGTTTCTTTGGGGTATCCATCAGTGGAGACAAGTACACTAGCAATTTAGGCTTCTCAGTTTGACAGAACACACGACTAGTGATAATATATTTCTTAGATAACCGCATTTTCGCAGGAAGCTATTTAACTGTAAGGTAAACTGGCCACAGATTACCTTTGTGCGATGAAGAATACACTGCAACACCATCTGAAAGGATAGAAATAGCCACCTGTTATGAAAATGACAGGACAGAAGCTAACTGTAATTGACAATCTTGAATTAATAACTATTTACTCAAATAAGCAGATGTTTTCAGTTTATGGAATTTAGTTACCTTAGACTATATATATTGATACTACATTGTCAAGATGAGAAATTATTAAGTTTGAATAATTATCCTTAAATGCACCTCATAGTCAATAACACACGGATAAACCAACCAATGCCAATTCTATTACCTGCTGAATATGTGACTGATAACATAAAAGACTGCTTTTTGTATTGTTTAATGTCTGTCTTACTTCAAATCAAACCAAATTCGAAACATGTCCTTATTGCTAAGTAGAATTGGCATGCAGACCCGGTTTGTCCTGAACATAGAATAATTCCTGGGTTACAATTTAGACCCTTATACTCACACAAATTGCAAATCACAAACCATACACTCAGGTCAAATATGGGAACCACTGACAATATATTTCTACTCCATGGTCTTATTAATCATATGTTAAATAATGGAAAACGTTTATTTTGTGCATTTATTGATTTCAGTAAAGCTTTTGATTACGTGAATAGTGATAATCTATGGTCAAAATTAATCAAACTGGGATTGCGGGGTAATATTCTAAACATTGTAAGATCAATATATACATGTATCAAGTCTAGAGTTAACATTTAAATAAAGTAAGTAACAGTTTTGAATGTATTTTAGGCGTAAGACAAGGCGAATGTTCATCTCCTTTTCTTTTTTTCAAGATTTAAATGATTTAGATGATATATATGTTACGAGCGGGTTGACGGAATTGATATTCAAATGTTTAAAATGTTCCTAATATTATATGCAGATGATATTGTCTTGTTTGCCAATAGTAGTCAAGAATTACAAACAAGCATAAATGTGTTACATGCTTATTGCAAAAGATGGAAACTTAAGGTTAATCCAACAAAAACTAAAGTGATGATATGATTTATTTGTTGTTATTTTATTTGATGTGTAAGTTGTATAGCCTCACTTGGCTTGCACAAGAATTAATCAAATGATTCATATCTTCAATGTTTGAATGTTCACATATATGCAAAATGAGTATTTTGAGTATAGTTATATATTCGGAATAGGTATTTTACTTATTCATTGTATAATACGGATATACCGGGTTAGACCTACACGATACTGACCAAAATAAATATATGTCCATCGAAAAATAATTATTACATAATAATGACCTTCTACTTTCTCTCTCTCTTTAATCTCTCTCTCCCTCTCTCAAATAATTTCAATTTGTCTGTTTGTTATATTGTGATATAACATAAGAATGAAATATTATTATTATTTGTATGTTTGTGTACTGTCTGTCATGATGCTGTGTATGTCACATGGGTCAATGACCTTCTGGTTTGAATGAAATAAACTTTGAAACTTTGAAATTTTGTTCAGTTTGCAGTAGACTACAGTCCCATGTGGGACTTGAACCTCTGACTTCCAGCTGCTCTATTCCTCCAGACAATTTTCCTTTACAGTATAAGGCGTAAAAGATTTTTTTTCTAGTTACAGGCTAGGAAAAATGGGTGGGTAGGTCTTTTTTTTTTTTTTTTTTTTTTTTTTTTTTTGAAAACTTTAATCATCTAATGTGGAAAATGAAGCATGCTATATGATGCCATTTACCTTTTACTGTATTTAGCAATATTAGACAGTTTTACAGAAAAAAACTCTTTAGTTTGTACTATACATTAGTCCATTCAGCCCAAATGAGAACTCGCTTACGGTACATGTAACACAGTACACAGTATATTACTTAGAAAGACAAAGCGATATGAAATCTTAGATTGCGAGGGATATGTTGTTGTTGTTGGTGGTGGTGTTGTTGTTGTTATTGTTGTTGTTGTTGTTTGTCTCAGCCTCGAAAAAAATGGATGGGGAGGTAAAATAATTGGTCGGTTGGGTAACCAGAAACAAACCTTTTTTTTCGCATAGCACCGCAGTAAAAACAATGATTTAATGATTTAATATCGTAACTCGTGAGAAACTTAGCTGAACGTTCCGAATCAATATAGACCAAATGAAATAACGAACATGATATTTTTTTTTTTTTTTTTGCATTCTTCCCGGGTACCTCTGTGTACTCGGGGTCTTCATCCACCTGTAATTAGCTGGACGTCGCTATATGATTGAATTACTATCGCAGCGACGGTAAACCCCAATACAACAACAACAAAAACAACAACATTCATGCAATATCTGAACGATTCAATTCCACTCATGAATTGATTAATATTATCTGCTACAAAATATTGACCGCTTCAAACTATATAAGCAAAGCTATTGCAGTGAAATATTTCAGTTCGTGAAATACCAAAGGGCATGGCGATCTACTTTCTTCTAATATTGTTTGTCCAAGTTCTGGAAGCTCATTTGATTTTTCAACGGCAGTTGCATTGGAAAATTGAAAATGATGTAAAAGGAATCAACAGCACAATTGCAGGAAGAATGGTGGAAACACGCTCGCTGACAGACTGCGTGGATATCTGTCAGAACCTCAATGCACCGTCATTTTACTACGAAAGGTCTATGAAAAGGTGTTACTGTAACCGCGATGTTGATTTTAACCTAACTCAAGACTTTGAAGGCAACATTACATATGGAAACATTGAACGAAAATTTGAAATTGTCGACAATGAAAATGGTGCTAAAGATTTAAACTCATATACTGATTTAGGCACGTGTGATTACTTTCACGAAAAGGTCATTGAAAGTATGAACTTTATAGATGCCGATACCTCCTACACCGAAAGTCTGCAGTTCTACAGCCGATCCTGCAATGACGGTTGGATTGTTTTCCAGAGGCGCATGGACGGAAGTGTTGACTTTTATAGAACGTGGGACGAATATGTTGACGGTTTTGGAGACCAAACAGGCGAGTTTTGGCTTGGGTTGGAGAAAATTCACCTTCTAACAAGGAATGGAGGATGTGAGCTGAACATTTCCCTGGAAGCTGAGCTGAACCATCCGAATGGACAGTTTGGGTTTGCGCACTATACACATTTTCAGTTGCTTGGATCGGAAGAAAATTACCGACTGAGTTTATCAGGATTTAGTGGGAATGTTGGCGACAGTCTCGGAGGACATAGCGGCTATCAATTCAGCACAAAGGATGCCGATAATGATGTTCTTGATATTTATAGTTGTTCCATATCATACAAAGGTGGATGGTGGTATTCTGCTTGCCATCTGTCAAATCTAAACGGTTTGTACCTAAATGGCAACCATACCTCATACGCTGACGGTATAGAATGGTACTCAGGGTGGGGTCACTACTATTCCTTGTTGAGAGTGGAGATGAGGTTGAGATGCTTGTAAAATCACACAAACCCATAAGAATGATGAAGAAAAAATTGTTTGATGGATTTAACGTCTCGCCGAAACTAGTTCAGTCATTTGGAGAATATAGATCCAGTATCGCCTGACTTATATATCAAATTATAGACATGTGGTATGATACCTGTTTCATTATCCTTACACCAGGCCAAACGGTCCTGGACCCACCCTGTATATATACTGAGCAATCAAATAAAGTCCTACATATCAGAACAAATGGTTGGTACCCAGTTCCATCTATCTATAAAATTCGTGTAACATATTTTGTTTTGTTTTAATTCACACAAAGTAATTCAAAATACCGAGAATACTAGAATTGTGTCCGCAGAACAACAGATGCCCTACCTTTCACTGTGTTGTTAATAAGGGTGAAAATACCCAGGTGCACAGGTTCGTAGCCTGAATTATATATCCATAACGTTTTAAGTCTAGTACAAATACAATAAGAGTTATGTGTGTCACAATTATAAAGTTCCATATTCCACGGCCCGATACTCTGTCAACGGCAACAGTGAGTCGATGAAAATAGTTCATGTCCTGAATAATATATCCATGGAGTTTAAAGTCTGTAGTACTAATTCTTTCAGCGTTATGCGTGTCACAAAGTTTCTGGACGGACGTACGGACAAGACAAGGACAAATCTACATGCCCCCACCCCCCATTTTTGGTGGGGGCATAAAGTCTGTATTTCAAACCTGGAAATGTTCTCCTTTCTGGAAACTTAGATTTAACGTGTATATCCTTTCGAAAAATATATCTTTTATATGATTCTTTATATATAACATAGTAATTCCAGTTTTAAACATATTTACAAAATAAGTTGAGGAAAAAATGTTGTTGTTGTCGTCGTTGCTGTTGTTGTTGTCGTTGTTCTTAATTTGCGCTATTCTAATTTATACACAAAACTTTAAAGGGGTTATTCTATAAGAGGAACCATCCGAATGCACAATTTGGGTTTGCACAATATAAACATTTGCAGTTGCTTGTAGCTAAAGAGTAAATCAGGATTTAGTGGAAATGCAGGACACAGTTTCGGAGGACACAGCGTCAACCAGTTCAGTACAAAAGATGCAGATGATGATGGGAATAGTGTTAATTGTGTCAGTTCTTACAAAGCGAATGGTGGTATAAAAACAAAAAGAAGTGTGTGTTATTCAATATTTATGTTTTTATGTGTATATAATATTTTATTTAATCAAATTCAACTATTGTCTCTTCACCTGTATTAAAGGCATTTCATCGAGGATATTCTTCTAGAATTTTACAATAAGTACTTTAACTAAAAGATATGATCATAAATTTAAAACGGGATCGCCATATTAGTTTCAAGTTTCCGGAAGAAAATCGCTGATTTGCTAAAATTTGCTGAAAAAATAAGGCATTAAAAATAAGAAAGATTTTATTTCTAAATACTTTAAGATAAAAATATGATATTTTCAAAATCTTAAATCACGATTTGTAACTTAAAGTGTATTCTTTAAGTTATAAAGTTATAGGTGGAAATACTGTCAAACATGCATTGAAAATACAAAACAAGCATAAAATCTTGTGTATAGAAATAGTAGCCAAAAGCTATCATGAAAATTTATGAACACTTTTCTTCATAAAATATCAATGGACAGATTTTTTTAATTGAATCCACTGATACAAAGGCCTTCTGAAAATGTAAAAAATATATTACTCACCATATGCGCTTCTTTAACCAAAATCGCTTTTTTATTGAAACTTAAAGGAGTTTAAGCGAGGTTTTTTTCTAACGGACAGATTTATCTAAAAAATTGCATATAATTTCTTTAGACTTAAACTAAAAAGTATCTGAATTAAAAATAGGGGGTCACCATGCTTGTTTTAGAGATCAAGCATATGATAGAGCATCACTATTTCTAAAATTTGTTGAAAAAAACATGGCATTAAAAATAAGAAAGATTTCGTTTCTAAATACTGTAACAGCATATTAAAATGATATTTTTAAAATATTTTTATCACCATTTGTAACTTATAATGTATTCTATAATTCAATAAAATACTAAATATCAGAAAATACAAAACGGGCATAAAATCTCATTTGTGCCCGGACCAAAATGTATACAAAAACTATCCCAAAACTGATTTTATATACATGTATTTATATTTTTTTTAATAAAAAATCTCAACGGACAGATTTCCTTTATTTTTTTAAACGCTAAAATGTGATTTTTTGGACTAATATACTTTTAAGAATGTTCACATGGATCTTAAATTTTGGGGATTAAAATAAATGAGAATTTCAAAGAAAATACTACCAAAATTAAAATCAGTTGTAACTTGCTAAAACGTTCTTAAATCTCTCTCTCTCTCTCTCTCTCTCTCTCTGCAACGTATCTACTTCCAGGAAATTATAAGATTTGCAACTCTTTCTGTATAATGAAGACTAGTATTAGGTAGACTATAACTTAATCCCAGCCCTGAACTCATGTAAACCATGGTTTGCAGTTGTTGATGTTGTTGTGTTGTGTTGTGTGTTGTTGTTTTTTTCTCTTACTTATAAAATGTTTTATTAAGTGTCAATATGCATTGTATGTAATCTATGCAAAAGAAGAACAATTAAATTAGCTTCATGCTAACAGATTGTGTAACTTTTCTCATACCGACCTGTGATAATGGTACTATTATCTGCCTGTAGGATCACTGGTTGGGTGGACATTTTTTTTAAACCAAAGGAATCGTGGAGTGATCAGAATAGATCGGATGCTCTGGTGAGCTTTAATCAGAGTGGTAATACCTCTAAACTGTAGAGTGGTCTTACCCTGTACGAACGAAACTTTTCGTAATACAATTGAAAAAGGCGTATCTTTTGAGTTTAGCAATACGACAGACAATGATTGGAACTTTCGCACAAGCATTGTCTGACAGGTTGAATATTACCTTGCGAGGTTCTAACGAAAAGCAAACGTAACGTAAACGAGCTGTCCGACGATTCTGACTCGATCCGAACTTACTTTCCGATGCCCAGAAGTCTTGCCGGGTGCCGGGGTAAATGTGGCTATGACATCATAGTTAATTTTCCAAGCTCTCGCACGAGTACCTAATATGTCCAAAATTACCGCACGAGTTGCCGTTACTCACAAAAAACTCGTTCGAAAAAAAAAGGCTCGTAATGTGACTGAGGCGTATATAAACCATATCACGTCGTTTGTTGTTTTTTTTCATTTCAAGTCAACATCGTGTGAGAATAACACTAAACATATCATAATGTCATACAATAATGACCAGCTGCTCTGAACAATTTATATCTTTACCTAATATCAATGTAATAAATGACTTTTGATGAATTGAAAGAAAATGAAAGCTCTATGTATGGTGGTCAATGAATTTTTAACTGAAATTAATACGTCAGTTTGGATTAACGTCGTGAGACTTTTTTTTCCTAAAGCAGATGGAAGATTCGATTTTTTATACACATAAAAAATTATCAAAATTATTAAAATAAAGAGCCAATTTCCTCATTCATCTTATTAACTGAATCACAGTACTAAACTCTTGCTGCTGGATTGCTGTATTCACGCTGCCAGGCTATTTGGCTGCCAACTTAACGCTGCCAAACTGTTGGCTGCCAACTTCACGAACATGATGAGAAATACAGTGGCTACTGCTAACCACAAGCATCCACAGCCGATTGCACATCAGTAAACAGGTGTTTCGCCCCTTATCTCGGTACACCCTTGTGATGGCAGGGCAGCAGTGTGGGTCAAGCACTGCTCGTTTGTGATGGCGTCCATGAAGTGTCGTTAAGACGAAGCCAGAGCCAACTGGAGACTTTCTCTGCAGTCTTGCTAGATGGATAGATTTATTTCAATATTGAACATAATAACATGGTAACAACATCAATACACAGATAAATAAAATACTATTTATAAAATCTATCACAGTTTAAAAGGATGGGTTACAAATAAAATTAATAGTAGAAATAATACATTGAGAATGTTATGTAATAAACCATGTCAATTGCATCAATTTCACGATACGCAGCGGCAATGAAAACGCAGATATGCACGCACACAAACCGAAATTTACATCGGATTTTTCATACGAATAATTGTTATTTCGAAGTTTTTATCTTGGTCCCAAGGACTTTTGTTTGACGAGGTTCTGGTGTGATTATTAAATATATTTTTTCAGCGCTTTTTCTCTACTACTTTTGATAGGATTTTAATTTAACTTTATAACATTAATAAATATAAAGCCTAGTTGCCCATATCGTTGGCCTTTCTTGACTGGCTTTATATTATATAAGAACTGATAATGGAGTAGGATATGGTCTTGGTTGTAACTTTTACACAGATTGCATATTTTTTTAAGATATCTTGGAATTTATGTTTTGGGTTCCTAGCTCCAAGGTCACGGTCACACTTAGAGGTCAAAGGTCATTTACTTATCTGTGCTATATCTCAGATATTGATTGCAGGATATTAAATTTATTTGCCAATAATATTTTCTTCGTTGAAACAAAGTGATGTGCAAAAGATCTAGGTTCCTAGATCCAAGGCCAAGGTCATACATAGAGGTCAAATGGAGCTGAATATGCTTGTCTGGGATATAACCTAGACATGGCTTGCAGTATTTTCAAATAAGCTGGCAGATTTGTTTACCTCAAAGGTCAAGGTCACACTTCAAACCTAAACATGAATTGCATGATTTTCAAATATTTTGGCAGTATTGCTATCTAAATTGGACAAAGTGTTGTGAACAAGACTTTGGTCCATAGTTACAAGGTCAAGGTCATACTTAAAAGTAAAGGCCATTTTGCTGGATTTGCTTGTTGGTGCTGTAAATTTGCACTGGACCAAAGGATTGTTGGCAGCAAGATTTTCCTCAATAAAACTTTGTGTTACACTTAAGAATTTGGTCTCCATGATGTTATTCATACTTAGAGGTAAAAGGTGCACCTTAGGTTAACATGTCACCATTGGACATCTTGCTTTATATAAGTTATTTTGTCAACACTATTTCTCAGCTACCATTGGTCAGATCTTCATTTAAATTACAAACGAATATACAGCTCATAGTGTAGGCATATTATGATTGTTCCAATTTTCACTGAGATAAGCCCTTGTTATATTTCTTGCAAAATTTTATCTGCCTATTTCTCATTTACAATTGGTCAAATTTTAATTCAACTTCAAAGCATTTATAGGTGCCAATGCTTGTTATCCATATCCTTTGCACGTCACGATTGGCTAAATTATTATTATTGCCCTTTGTTATATTTGTTGAGTATTTTCGCCATCTACAATTACAGTTCTTGTTTTAATTTAACTTCACAACACTAATATATACCAATATTTGCTGTTATTCAAACCATGCGACTTGTAAACTGAATGGAATGCTCTTGCGAAAACCGGTGAAATCGTGAATGCGATTCTAGTTGTTGTTGTTTTTTTTCTAGTTGTAGTTGAGTATTTCCCAGTATTTCGGTGAAATTTGGGAATACTTCCCGGTACGGGAAATACCGGTAATACCGCTGGAAAAATACCATACAGGGAAATACCATGCCAACCCTATATGTACCATCTGGACCACGACGACGATCTTCAGTTGAACTTTAAACATGTGTCGCTGTTTTTCTTTGCTATATATGCACAAAGGTTTTCAGAATGTTGATTGATTTCAACAGTATTAAACTTAGTTGATAACCTTGCTATAACCCTTTCTCTCTCTCTCTCTCGTTCACTGGAAAAATGCATCTAGCCAGGAGATCCATCGAATGTATTTACAATGTTTAATCCTAACCAAGCTAAATTTCTTAATTGTACTTGTCCTTTCTTCATTTGGACCGTACCATTAGTTGATTCTGGGGATGGTTTACTGAAAAATTTATTGACTGAATAGCGAACATGCAGACCATGATTAGACTGCAAAGATGTGCAGGCTGATCTTTGTCTGCACTAATCGCAAGGGCATTGTAAGCTTAGGGCACACAGCATTGTAAGGTTAAATGTTGTTAGAGATAGCCGATATAAGATCAATCTTAAATAAAACGAAGAAAGGCTTGACACATATTTAACAACATTGTACATGTAGGTAAATTTACCGTTACATAAATATTAAACCATTTTGCAAGAAAACAATGAGACTGCCTTTCAAATAAAAATATATTTACGTACCTACGTAAGTCTAGACAAGTTGTTTCCATACGCAGGAACTGGGTGCTTCCTCTGTATTCAGTTCCTAGACATTGTTTACGTCAAATATATTTACTTAATGTCATCGCCCTAAAACAGGTTTGTGTACCTTGTTTCCTTGGCGCCAATGACGTAGAACTTTTATTGTTCGAAAAGGCATTTTCACAAGGGGCGTTGTCGGATAAAACAAAAAAATAAATGACGCGCCGTCCTATTTTATTTTCAAATCGATAATCACTTTCAAAATTCAGAAGCCCTACTTACCATGATAATGTACGGTACGTCAGGCAAACTACTGTTTACATAAGAGTCTGAACAAATCTGTTCAAAACCAATGGCAACTTTAAAAATAACGATTGAACAAGCAGTTTATCGTATTTGTATAGTTGCAAGTGGTTGTTCTACCCGGATGCCTCGGTGCATTCGGGGTCTTCCTCCACCTGTAATTAGCTCCACATCGCTATATGACTGAAATACTGTCGCAGCGACGGTAAACTAGCAAAATCAATCAATCAATCAAGCTTATGATTCTCACATATAGAGTAAGGACGACATCATAAATTTAGATGAGTAATTGCAAAAGCTGTCAATCCACATCAAAAATAAGAATACTTACAGAAGACCAATCTCAAGGCAGAGTTGTCGTTCGTTCCGCACTTAATGGGCTCAATGACAAGAATCTTGTTAAAACGGAAAACAATTATTTAACGTCAATTTAAGGATCGAAAGTGTAGAAACATTGAAGAATTAATTTTTGAATCATCATAAAATGTATGTAAAATAATATTGTTTTTATTTTTATTATGGGAACTATTTCCTGCCTTATTACGCAGAAGGGAACAATCCGCAGATGTAAATAAATGAAATGGACAGACTGAATAGCGTTGTGCGTCGTTTCGACAAGAAACTTCAATCGTACCAACTCGGCAATCCCCGGCTAACCCGTTGGATATGCCACGTAGGTAGTACAAGGATACACAAAAGTAACTAGTCGGATATCCGGCTAATGACCTGGTCTTTGGGAATACCGGAATATACTTTCATACCGGAATCTACCGGAATCGGCTCTTAGAACATTTATTTATGTTTTATAGCCATTTTTAGAATATATTTTAATAGATATTTATAAAATGATCAATTTAACACTAATTTGTAATGTTTTTGTGTTAGGGACGTTTTGCGGGTTACGGCTAATTTTGATTTTGGTAAAAAAAATATTTTTGAATTTCTCATTTATTTTAAGTTGAATGATAGAAGAAGGCCCAAATTTTAAGATTCATGTATTAAGAATTTCATCAAAAGTATATTTGCCAAATTTTGAAGGTACAAAAAGTCACATTTTAGTGTTTTTATGCAACTTTGGCTTAAATTTCTATAAAAAAGCAGTTTTAGTTGAAAAATAAATCTGGTGAGGTATGTATTTTTTTACATTTTTATAAAGCATTTATATCAGAAAACTGACTCTGAAAAAATAAAGAAAATTTGTCCATAGAATTTTTTTTTTTATTTAGAAAAATATATACAAAAATTAGTATATTAGATTAGATAGTTTTTGTATACACTTTGGTCCGGGCACAAATGACATTTTATGCCCGTTTTGTATTTTCAATGCATATTTGACAGTATCTTTATGTGTAACTTATAGAATGTATTATAAGTTACAAATGGTGATAAAATATTTTAAAAAATATCATTTTAATATGCTGTTACTGTATTTAGAAAATAAATCTTTCTTCATTTTAAATGTCATGTTTTTTCAACAAATTTTAGCAATTTTTTAATTCATATATCTTTTAGTTAAAGTCTAAAGTGCTTATATGCATTTTTTTTTAGGAAAATCTGTCAGTTAGAAAAAAAAACGCTCAAACGCCTTTAATTTATAGGTTTATAAAGGAAAAAGTCATTGTCACTAGCCTACTTATTTCGATACCAAAATCGACTTACCGGAATCATCTTTTATTTTATATAAAAATGTAAAATCACGAAATAAGATTAAAGAATTATACTTTAATGTATATGTAATTTTCGACAGGCTATAAAAAAATCAAATCAATGTTTAAAAGTAAAATCAATCATCGATACTTAAGCTTCCCAATTTTCTTTCTTCACTGACATTCCTGCTTTTAATGTATTTTAATCAAGACAGATAAGGCATCAAAAAATTTGAAATCCGTTAGGTATATAGGTAATAACCCTTTGGTTATACATCGTGAAACAGTGTGATCTTCACGCACAAGTAGTGTATGTATATTCCGGTGTTTTCCAGGTTTTCTAGTAAGCGATTTCTTCATACAAGTCTAAATTTTATCAAATTATCAACATCCTTTTTATAAATGACTAAAAATAAACCACAATATTGAAAAACGTCGATTCCGGTAAGTACTGCTAGTCGATTTCGGTATTAAAACTCGGGCCTGGAACACTCATTATCGGGGACTATTTTCTCCCTGAATGATTCGTGCAGTTATATAACAATTTACATACTAGTCTCATAAGTCGATATCAATTGAAAAGAACAACAATGACAAAATCGCCTGCAATATGAAAATAAAGTTGATTCCGGTAAGTACTACGAGTCGACTTCTGTATCGAATTAAATAGGCTAGTGACAATGAACCGATGAATTAACACAAAAACATTGCATTTTAGTGTTAGATTCATCATTTTATAAATATCTATTGAAATATATACTAAAAATGGCTATAAAACAAAAATACATGTATAAGTCGATTCCGGTACTAAGAGCCGATTCCTGTAGATTCCGGTATGAAAGTAGATTTCGGTATTCCTAAATAGCTTTGCCGGACTACTTTCGCTCCCTATTACCGCCGAGGTTATTTCAAAGAAATGGGCAAGGTGTTCCGTATGGAGAAACTTGCGCCGAAAGATAAACAGCATGAATCACGTGTAAATCAAAATGTCAACAACGGTCTGAAAGACGGTACAGTCTCTATTTATAGATTGCACGAATTTGGAACTATTTTCTAAGCCCACCACTGAGGTGAATCTAATGTAAGCCGATGTGTAAGAAAGTGACAGAATACTTCATCTAACCAGATATCGGCTGGTCCCAACTTCCTGTCAAGAAAGGTGCATTTGACTCGGAAATTCAACAAACCTTAATCGAAAAGCCTATCTGGTAAAGTAATATTTTGGAATAGGTTCCAACAAACAACGCATCACTGGTCAAAACTTTTGTATCAGTAGCAGGCATCAGTGATCATATTTAGATAAAGTCAAATCAAAATATTTTATTGGCAAACACATTTTCATGTTCATCAGCGGAACAAGTATTATTTCAATTTATTTTATGCTAACTGATGAAATACTGTGTTCTATCAGTGAAATAAAATCCATATCTTACGGTGTGGATGATAAAGATCTGCCGGCACTACGTTTTCACGTAAGAAAATGTAGCAGCAGTTAGCATAAAATAAAAGAAAATTTGTTTGCTTTGAGTGGATATTGAATACATATATATCTCATCTCGAAGTGATATGATTTTAACATTTTCAAATATGAAATTGTATCACTACTCCATGTGGTATAAACAATATCCTCTAAAAGCAAACACATATCCTATATATATACACTTATGTAATGAGAGATTCTGCGGAAGTTTATTTAAAAAAAACAACAAAAAAAAACAAAAAAAAAACATGTTATAGTTATTAACTGTGAATATCATTATTTTTTCACTGTCTAAAATATGATATTATTCGTGACCAATTTTTAATAATTTGGTATAGTGCTTGTACTGGGAAATGTATCATTTTATACAGTCAAAAAATAAATCCGAACATATTTCGATATTTGGTAATCAGATTCTCAGTTATTTTAATTTCTAATGACATATTACTGCACAACTATATAAATTCAAACTGAGGGCAAGGATTTTCATAAACCTCCCAGGCGTAAAGTACTAGTCCAAACTAAGGTACTGTCGGGAGGGGTTATTATAAGTTGTAAAGATTCTGAAATAGGAATACAGCCGAGCGAAACAGAGAGAGAGAGAGAGAGAGAGAGAAAGAGGGGGAGTATTAAATCATATCTGAAAAGGATAACAAGTAGATATACTAAGATAATTAATGATATAGGCAATATTCCTCGCACGAAAGGAAACCTAAAGCTTCTCTAAAACTAACAGGGGGTAATGCAACAGGAAATTGAAGTCGACCTACATAATATCATGAATATCACGGAAAGTCACATTCAAGATCACTTAATCTCAAAACTCTTCCATGATTGATGACGCCACTACAAAAATGATGCAAGAACTGTACAAACATCACAGAAACTAATGAAAAATAAATTACTTGAGAAAAATTTTTAAATATGGTAAAAATGTTAATTTACCAAACGTTTTCGAAAAAAAGTTCAGAATTAATATAAACAAAATGTATAAATGGATTACATTAAAAGGTCATGGGCTTATACTGAAGTGTATGTATAACAAATATATAAACATATGTATATGAGTGATAGAAGAAAACGAAGCTATAGAACATGTACGTTGTAACACTTCTCTGATGAATCTGAATATCATATATAACCCCGGTAATGATCGGAGCCATACGGATTTTCCAAGATATGTTGACTAGGGTAGCGTCCCTTGGTTTCCAACTAGTATTTAACACATTTAATTGTCAAAATACTCAAACAATACATCAAAAAACTGTGAATATACATATGACAAAAGAACATAATTTTATTATAGGCTTAGGCATTCAGCCCATCACCATAAACATCAACATTTACAATGGCATGTGGAGACAATACAAACATAGTGAAATCAATATAATGTGAATATGTGAGAATATTACATTGCATATAGAAGGTCTTATCTCATCATTACGTTATTTAAATATAAGTTTTAAATAATATATAAATATAAGATTTCTAAATGCCACACACACGGATATCTACCCGTTTCATAATATAAAGCATGCGTATTTGCGGACATTTTTACCCTAAGTAATCGTTTACAAAATTTTCGGTGAAATCGCTCTATGTTTTCTGTCTAAGAAAAGCCCCACACCTCGCTCGCGTAATTAAGCACTGAGTCAACATACGAATCGAAAAGATTAAACATTATAATTTCGGGCACATTTAAGTCTTTTGTTATGTCAAAAAGTGAATTCATTGCGTGAAGCCCTTTACCCCCTAATGTACTTGTTGCCTTCATATATGACCCTCCTTTTGACACGACATTCCCCAAATAGTTAAAATTATTGACTACTTCGATAACCTTACCATTATATAACCACACATTATGATTTTGTGTTCTTCCACCCTTATGAAAAATTACAATTTTCGTTTTATCCACATTAACAGTAAGGTCCCATTTTTCACAATATAATTATAAATTATCTAAAGATGCTTGCAATCCTTCTGCTGTTTCTGATAATATAACAGTGTCATCTGCAAAAAGCAAATATATAGATGATTGGTCAATCGAGATACCTGCATGAAAATCGTTATGTAACGTTTTGATTGAATCTAATACGTCCTGCACTGTTATATGTTTATCTTAAACATCATCACTGTAACTAAGATTATCAAAATCATGACTATAAAAAAAAATATTAAACAATCCCTAGTTCTTTCAATATATTATATAGCATATTTTTCAGCAGTGATCAAACTAACAAATAAGTATACGAGTGTATTTAAAAAAAAACACATTTATATGATCGTTTGAAGTTTTATTGTGAAATGCTCTAAGTCATTGGTTTTGATATAATTATTAAAGATGAATTAATAATTCGAAATTTGAAATATGTATATGGTATATAAAAACTTTCTGTGTATATTCAGACATTAATTTTATCGCTTATTGTTTGGCTTCCGTAGAAGTTTTGTTTTCTGGTATTATTATGAACTCTTCAAACTAATATAAAGGGCATATTTGTATGTTGGTTTGTGTATTGGGTTTAACATCCTGCAAACAGTTTTTCAGTCATTTGGAGACTTTGTCTACTTGAGACAGATATAATGCTGCTACAGCCGTAAGCATGTTCCAGTCAAATGCTGACACCGGTCAAACCAGTCCTGGAACTACCCTTATATGCTGAGCGCCAAGCAAGGGAGCTATACCAGTACCACTTTTACGCCTTTTGTATGTCACGGCCAGGGATCGAACCCACGACCTCCCGCTCCTGAGGTGAGCGCTCTAACCACTCGAGCACCGGGAACGATGAAAGGGAATGTAGCCTTTTGTGTCTTTTTATTTACAAAATGAATAGCAATAAGTAAGGACCTAAACATTTAGTATAATTACCTATTGCATATAACATATCACTACACTAAAAAGAATCTGATAATTGGAGGACTAGTTACCGTTTGTCTCGAGAAACCGAAATTATTTCCCTTTTTTATGCTTTTGGATGGATAACTGCAATTAAAAAAAATACCGTATATTTTACAGTGAAAATTATAAAAATATAATTTCGCTTTTTCAAACATAAATGTGTTTTTACCTGTGAGGTGAAGCAGACAGAAATAGATACAGGGTATTTGTTCGATTTGTGGATGTTGAAATATTTTATTCATCTCAGGAAATTCGAGAATTGTATTCGGATACAATTTTCGAAGTTTAATTGACAATCGATGAAATAAAAGTTCGTCTTCCACAAATCGAACAACTACCCTGTATATATATTTCTGTCGCTTGCGGTAGGTCGGTGGTTCTACCCGGATGCCTCCGTGCATTCGGGGTTTCCTCCACCTGTAATTAGCTGGACGTCGAAATATGACTGAAATATTGTTGTTGTACTGTTGTATTGGGGTTTACCGTCGCTGCGATTGTATTTTAATCATATAGCGACGTCCAGCTAATTACAGGTGGAGGAAGACCCCCATGTACACAGAGGTACCCGGGTAGAACCACCGACCTACCGCAAGCCAGCTGGAAGGCTTCCTCACATGAAAAATCCGAAGTCCCTACCGGGATTCGAACCCACAGCGGTGAGGGGCTGAGAGATATTTAGTTCACGACTGTAACCGATCGGCCACGGCGGCCCCCACTGAAATATTGTCGAAGCGACGGTAAACTCAAATAGGCAAGTCAAGTCCCCCTCACAGGAAATGGGAATAAATCTCGAACTAGGCGTGATGCACGGAGAAACGATCCTCGGAATTCGCAATTTCGATATACAGTCGACATTGTATTAAGAGACCGCTCAAGGGACTGCCAAAAAGTGGTCGCTTAATGAAATGGTCTCTTAATAGATTTTGTTTGGAAATCCAGGCAAACAAGTCATAAATATACAAACTGTAAGCTAAATTGTATCATAACGTTAGATTATATTACAACATAAATACGATGTAATAATACCTTGGATCATTGGCTGAGGTTTGCATTTGGTATTCGGTGGAAAAACACAACATTTGACATCGAATTCATGTATTGATTCGGACAATTTCAAGAAAAATATTATTTAGCAATGAGCTTTCTTTATGTCTCTGTCTAACATAAATCCAGAAACCCCCGATAAATTTATTTCAACCGTGCGCCCTCGTCGAGTATCATAAAACGCAAAGTATATACTTATAGTTACGAATTATTGATGGTACGCATTGCATCCGGAAGTATTAATTTACCTTATTCCCAAATTTTCTTTTACCAAAATCCGAAGTATTCGGCATTTGGAGGGATGGTTTCACCTATGTTATGCATAGTAACTTTTGAAACGGGAACCAGGAACTATATTTAGAATTTAGTTGCACATGGTGCAGTCATGCGTGGACAAATTGGTTTCAGGTGAGCACTTATGATCGGGATAATTGTTTGTTTGTTCGGATGTGTTAAAGATGAATATGTACACATGCTCCAGCGTACACGATAATTAGCAACGGAATCAAACACGGTCGCTCAATAAAGTTGATTTTGTGCATAATCTTACGTGCTAGGACTTGGTTTATGTGGTCGCTGGTCGCATAATAAAAAAGTCGCTTAATGGGATAAATTGACATAGTAAAAACGTTCGGGCGGGATTTATAACGGTCGTTTAATAAAAAAGTCGTTTAATACAGGTGGTCGCATGTACGATGTTGACTGTACTTGTATTATTTACCTCATGAATATTCGTGTAAAAAATTATGACTTGATGAATATTGATTGACTGAATTTTAAATGGTTTATAAAACAATGAGTTTTTCTTGTTCCCCGACCACTGTTGACTTATTCCAGGGATAATAGATATAGGGCCCTTAAAAATGATTGAGTTTTTCTTTGCCATACAGTCCGTGTTGAAGCCACACTATTGTATTAGCAAACAGACGAGACCTTGATCTGCACAGTGACTTGAAATAAATCACGAATAAGTCATGCTATGAAAATCGTTTCCCTTGATCTGCTATGTTTGCGTCAAAATATATTTCCATATGAGGTAAAGAGTTCAATATTTTATACCTGCTCTGTTTCTACTAAATCTACCAGTGTCGCTTTCAGTGTCAGGTTTGAAATAAAGCATCACGAAATTATGCTATTCAAAAAGGCGTAGCTCTGCTTCTGAAAAAGAAATCCACTTTTGAAAAGCAATAATGTATTCTCTTTTTAAATTCAAAAGCTGTTTAAATTTACTTCTAATCTATCAGCAAACGAATTACTTTGACATAAAATGATCGAACAAACGTTTTACCTTTGAAATTCAGTTTGTTACATGCTATACATCAATCCATTATGCCATGGTTCATTTTGCCAAGAATAGTATTGTCCGTATTATTAACTTGAAGTAAATATTTAACCTTCCTTACTCGTTATATTCACTGATGCAGAACAAGAACAATGTACACATATACACGATCAAAGCACAGCGGCGGATATAGCGGGAATTGGAGCACTAGGACTTTTAAAGTACAGCAGCGGATATAGCGGATATTGGAGCACTAGGGCTTTTAAAGTACAACAGCGGATCTAGCGGATACTGGAGCACTAGGGCTTTTAAAGTACAGCAGCGGATCTAGCGGATACTGGAGCACTAGGGCTTTTAAAGTACAGCAGCGGATATAGCGGATATTGGAGCACTAGGGCTTTTAAAGTACAACAGCGGATCTAGCGGATACTGGAGCACTTGGGCTTTTAAGTACAGCGGCGGATCTAGCGGATACTGGGACACTAGGGCTTTTAAAGTACAGCAGCGGATATAGCGGGAATTGGAGCACTAGGGCTTTTAAAGTACAGCAGCGGATCTAGCGGATATTGTAGCACTATGGCTTTTAAAGTACAATATAGTTCGTTTAACATCAAATTTGTTTTGGGTATTTTGTGTGTGTGCTTATGCGTGTATTCTTTGTATTTGCTTTATGTTTATTTATATATTTTTCCTTTTGTTGTGCTTAAACTTTACTGCGGAGTGGTTAGAGCTTCCGCCTCAGGAGCGGTAGGGCGTGGGTTCGACCCCCGGCCGCGACATACCAAAGTCGTTAAAAAATGGTACTGTTATAGCTCCCTTGCTTGGCGCTCAGCATATAAGGGTAGTTCCAGGACTGGTTGGCCCGGTGTCAGCATAATGTGACTAGGTGTGGTATCATGCCACATGTCTACGGCGTGATACTGCAGTGTTGCAGCACTATATCTGTCTCAAGTAGACATCGTCTCCAAATGACTGAAATACTATCGGTGGGACGTTAAACCCACCAAACAAACCTACCTAAACTTTACTGATATATTCAGCCACAGAAACTAACAAAGTTAGTGCTAGGTTTCCGATCTATAATGGCTTCAACAATAATTGTATGATTTGTTTAATTTTTGTTTAAATGTTGTATAATGTTTACCCAAACATATTCTGCTTAAACAAGTAATCAAACTGCAATTGTAAGGCTTCCGCAGTTGAGTGGCTGTTGTCAATGATTACAACCGTTTGGTCCCTCTTTGATGTATGTTCGAATCCTGATCTGGATTTTTCGGATGCGGAAGTCTCCCAGCTGTCTTCCAATTGAGCCAGTGGTACTATCTATGTGCCCTCTATTTATGAAATAATAAACAAAGGTTCCCTATGGCCTTCCTCCGCCGTTGAAGCGATGTTAAATTGGAATCCAATCTGTTATCCAATGCCTTTTGAATCTATTTACAACAACTCCTTGCGAGTTTATTATTAAAATAAAAATGAAGAAAGTAAACTATGATCATAGCGTGCGTACACATGTATACACACACAAAAAAAAAAGAGAAAATTAAGCACATCGTCATATTTCAGTCTTTGTTCCTCTTACATCACCTGTTTTGATATTAAACGTTTTGTAATTAATTTCGTTGACAGTCATACTCTTACTCATTTATGTTCAGTGGGTTCGAAACCCGGCAGGGTCATTCGGATTTTCATGTGAGGAAGCCTTCCACTGGCTTGCGGTGGGTCAGTGGTTCTACCCGGATGCCTCCGTGCATTCGGGGTCTTCCTCCACTTGTAATTAGCTGGACGTCGCTATATGACTGAAATACTGTCGAAGCTACTGTAAACTCAAATAGTCAAGTCATTTATGTTCAACTTTTAGTAATAAAGACAAATGAAAAGAACATACAAATGATATTAATGCGCCTGCAAGATATTAAGTAAGATACAATCGCTAAAAGTTAAAGTAGAGAGATAAACTCTTAATCAAATATATGTATATTTCTTCGTCCCTTCCGTTGTTTGGGACAACTATAAAGCACAAGAAAAATATTCTCTTGATAATAAATACATCATTAGCCAGCAAGAATAGCAACGGGTGCAACAAGATCGATTTTCCTAGGAAGATTATACAGTGAACTTAACTGATTGAGCCGAAGTAATCAGTGGGAAGAAATCAAAAACTGATTCTTTACGTGCGTACGTGATAACTTAGTAACCACGGTTGAACGCGGAAGCTATCGCATGCGCTCTCAATAACTAAAAATCCTCCTATTTAAGTTTCCCATTTAAATATTTACCCAGACGAACTGGATTGATTGCTACTTCTTTTATCCCCTCCTCGGTGTTATTTTGGAATGGATCTCCCTATGAAATCTAATTATTGCTGTAAGTGCCAATATTCAATTAAAATATTACATAGTTGTTGTTTCTTTGTTTTTGTTTTTTTCAAATGCAAATATGTTAAAATATTTTTATGTATCAACGAAAAGTGTCGTTTTAAGTCTTTCACTCTGCGCAAAATTCTGGAAAGTTTCACAGAACGAGTTTTGTAAGTGTTATCAAATACCTTAATCAGAGTATCATACAGCCTTATATTTCTAATTAACTTATTTATTTATCTTATTGGTTTTTGTTTATTGGTGTTCTTTATTGGAATTATTTTTTTATCATTTATTTGATAATTCTTTTTTTTTTTTTCTCATTTCATAATTTATTATTACCATACACAGATCTCATTTCCCTAAGTTTAATTACTGACAAGGATCTGACTGGGACATGATATGACGTTTAGTATCAATGACTTCGTTCAGACAATATGTGTGAACTGCTCAATTAAATACTGATGGCACCATAAAATCAGTATACATCAGTGTCCGAATTATAAACGCAACGTCTTTGATAGGTATTTGATCTTTATTAACTTCGGAAGAGACTTACAGTTAGTTGATAATTTGATAGAGGGGAAAAGGAGAGACTAAGAGGGACACTATCCAGTACGTGTACAGGCATATAAATTTAAAATGAATTCAAACTAAATTTCTGTACATCAATATATATTTTTTTAAATACAGACGTTCATTTAGGTTACTTATCATTTTTCACTCCATTTAATAGAAAATAAGGTGTTCATACGTAAAAATGAGAGGAAATTACTTGAAGTTTTGATTCATGATGCGAAATGTGTACGTTTATAAAGAATGTCTCCTGGGGAATGACGGAACGGTCACCCCTGAGACATTTGCATAACACCACATCTGTCCCTGTCCAGTGCAACCATGGTGACCTGATAGTGTTTATTTACCGGTATTATCTCCTGTATGGTAGCCCTGACATTTATATGGCCGTGTAGTTTTATTGCACCCTCGAAGATGAGAACGATTTTGTAAAACGGACAGTTTTTGATGGACACGACCAAATGGAACAAAAGTCGTGAAAATTTCGTCAATTTATTTTCATTCGAAATGTCTCGGCTATTTTCGCTATAATTTCAATCTAAAAAGAGATGTCCAAAAGATTGAGGATAGACGCGTATATATATATGACAGGACACATCTGGCTTATGCTGTTAAGAGTCATTAAATTTATGGATAAAGTCTTTTAAGACATTTCTAAATTCTGTCCATCTTAGGGGTCTTTGTGAAACACGTGCCTTTGTCAAATAGATCGATCTATTTTGTACGTGGTGAAATAAAAAGGTGTTCTTTTGAAATAAATCGCTGAAAAATATGAAACTTGTTTGGCCACAAAAAAAGTACTTAGCGCTAAGTAATACTTAAAGTCTTAAATCCGGTAGAAAAGGATTCAGCATTCCGGTTTTATAAAGTATTCAAGTACTTGGCTACGTTGCCATTGATAATAGCTTTAATATAACTAACAACATAAGTTAAGAAATATTATTTGGGTATTTTTATTAGGCAAACAAGACTGATTATGTTTATATTTCTTAGGGACAAGTTACGCTGAAACGTCTTTATAAGCTTAACTCTGGTGCAAACCTTTAGATTTGAGATTAATATTGTTCAATTACTTCGACTCCTTTTCAAAAGGTTAGTAAAACTAAGTTAAATTATTAAGTTATAAACTAATATGAACTAATTAAGTTATAAACTAAAATAAAATTGGAGACATCCTACCGGGTGTCTCGCTGTGAAATTTACATACATTATCGGGGTGGTGGATAGCCAGTAAATCACGGTAAAACAATGCTTTGGTGATGGAAAATTAATAACACACTCTTTTAAGTGATACTATCCATAAAACCGTTAAATAAACAACGCGAAATAAATATTATTTGAAGAATGCCGCGCTTTCTGAGACAAGCATGCTTCAAGTTGATTTTATGAAGAAGTCCGTGATAGGGGTAATATACTGCTGCTCTTGAACGGTCGTGAAGTATGACTGGACAGTAATTACTTATAAGTAAAGGATCATATGTGCGTTGGCCAGTCGGACCTCGGCGGTTTTAGTTGGAAACTTCAAAATGGATTCTCGAAAGGGATGTTTTTGTTTCGTATTTCTTTATATGGTTGTTATGGCTCATTGCCAAGGTATGTTTTCATCTATCTTCATTTTTGTTATTCATATTCATTTTTATTACTTATTTACCAGTATTTATTATTTCTATCTATCTGAATGAATAAATATTAAAACAATATGTCAGAGTAATATTGATGGTAGTTACAGTAGTAGCAGTAGTATCAGTAGCAGCTTTTGTCATCGTCAGTGTTTTTGTGGTTGATAAACATAATTATCATTCAATTTAAACATGGTTCTCTAGCACGTTTGTTGTATTTAATGCAAAATCATACCCCTCTTGAAACAAAACTTCCACCCCAGGTTCCTTAGTCGCTGTATACCACTGCTGACTCACAGTGCCAAAACTACTACTGATAAACCGAGGGAAATCATGTTTTCATGATATTTCATGGTGACAATTATTGTGTATGGAAAAAAAATAAAACAGAATACTTTTTTTGTAAGAAACGATTACAATTAAAAAATTTAATATTTTTGTAATATTGAATATTATCAATTTACCTATATACCTAGAAATGGAATACAGATACCATACATACGTAAACTAATGAACGTTTGTTGTTTTATGATTGCTTCTTTTTTTATTTGAATACACACATTCATACAACTCTTATAAACAAGAGAAAAAGTTTTACTTAGTAATAAGAGTGGCACTGTACTTATTGTTAGCAGCCCATTGAAACAAACGGTGTTCATCTTTTCTTGTCAAACGACCGTGTTTACAGATTTATGGCACCGGGTTTATTGGCAACGCTTGAAAATAGACTCTCGTTTTATTAGATTTACTTTATAAACAAATGAAATGCGACATTTTTATATTAAAACACTATTCTCTCAGCACGATCATCGCATTGATTATGTTTGATGTTTTTGTCAATGTTGATGATGATGGTGGTGATGATGATGATGATGGTGGTGGTAGTGGTGGTTGTGTGGTTGTGATTTGGATGATGATGATGATGATGATGGAGGTTGTGACGGGGATGGTGATGATGATGTTTGACCCTCAGTGAGGAATGTTGCGCTGGGCCAGACGACAAGTCACACACAAGACCTGGATTGGGCTGGCTTCAAGTGGACGCCCGAGAGGGCGGTGGACGGATGCAGCGAGAATAACAACCCGGACGCGAGTGGCTGCTGCAGCTGTACGTCAACCGCCCCAGCAGAAGACGTTAACGTCTGGCGAGTGGACCTGGACCAACAGTATGTCGTGGAGAGCATCACGATCACAGGACGATCTGACGGTAATAAGGCATGACGTCTCTTTACATATACTTCTATCCTTCTTTTTTTCTTCCCAAACGTTCTGTCAATCACTTTATATCTTTTCATTTTCTTCCATCTTTTTTGTATTTGTAATTCTTTTCTTTCTTTCTCTAACTTTTCTATCTATTTAGCTGTCTCTCTGTCTGTTTGATTCATATTTGGCCTGTGATACCGAAATACAGATACAGACAGACGGACATATGAAGTTATGTATACAAGGGAAGTAAATATGTTTCACTTACATTAACCTTCTTTGGTTACGTCCCTTCGGACTTTATATTTATTTATGTACTGACAAAGCTAACGTATGTAGATTTCTAAATTGCTTAGCTTGTTCAATCCGTTGGCAAAGCTGTAAAGCGTATGTGACAAAATGTAAATAGGATATCTTTTATATTTTAAAGTTTATGAATTTATCGCAGAGTCCCGCTTCGCGACGCAACAAAATACTTTGATTAAATAGCACAGCAGTTTGACGCATTAACTTACATTATCATCTAACATAAAATGATATAAACTATGATTAATATATAATAATTAGATTGATTAGATAGAATTAATTGATATGACATCATGAGTGAGTTAAAGATTGATTGATTGATTGATTGATTGATTGATTGATTGATTGATTGATTGATTGATTGATTGAATGATTGAACGTGGAATAAAGTTCTGGCCATAGGATTAAAATATGGATGAACACGTAACCTGAGTGAGTTCGACCTTGTCATCTACTTGCAGATTTAACACAGCTGCCTGGTTTCCGGGTGAACATAACGGCCCAAACCGGTGGTACCCCGACACAGGTTTACGACAGCACTGGTGTGAATTACAATGGCGGGGTCTTCAATATACCGATGAACAGACAACTAGTCCAGTCTGTTATAGTTCTACGAAATAAAATTCTCACTCTCTGTGAAGTTGAGGTATTCGTCAGTAAGTAAACTTTCATAATTAAACATTTGTGTATTTGTACATCGGACTGACCTTCTACTCTAAAGCGGTGAATGGGTTTGTTAATCAAATTATACAGGTTTAAAACGGGTGACACATATGAAAAATTAATTTATAAAATTCATGACTATAAGAATTTTGAAATTGTCTGATATGATATGAGTTCAAATAAGTGCATTACTTAATTTGTATACATTTTGAGTGAGTGGTATTCAGAAGAATAATATATTAGGAAAAGTGTAAACAACAATCATATTGTTTAAAAAAAAGAAGAAAAGAAAATAGCAAATTTTATGAAAAAAAAATTAAAGGCATGTTTGCTTTTTTGCGTTTAACGTCCCACCGACAGTATTTCAGTCATCAGTTGTAGCAAAGTATACAGAGTATTTTAACAATCCCGTAATGTATCATATTTCAAACTTTCAAATGCAATGTTAATCAGTAATCGCACATCACTGATTGTGCTTAGTAGCGAAACAAAATGTTTAGTCAGTGACATGCATTTCCTTTGTGTTTGATGTAATATGGTTCGACTATGCAATATAATATTAAATTATAAACAAAATTTAAACATGCAATGCAAACAAGAAGAATTACCTATTCACATAATTATCATTACGTTCTTTCTCGGTAACCGAAACAATACGTTATAAATAGGGAGGAAGAAAAGAAGAAGAAAAAACATTAGTAATTAAATTTGAATGCTATAAAAGCCCAAGAGCTTACTCCAGCTGGAGTTCGTACCGGGAGAATTGGCCTACTTGCTTCGTTCACTATTTACAAGTATAGTTAAAAACCTGGATGAGTTGGGTTGGGGTAAAACATGATGTTATTCCACTTGGGTCAGCTTTGTCTTTCTCAAGTATAAAATCAAAAAATGTGTAAGAATTAACGTTAATCCTTGGTTCGATCTTAGGCCGATCTACTCGGCTAGATATCGTATCTTCTCGGCGCGAAGTCTCGCAGATGCACGTTAGAGTAATTATTCAACCCTAAAACATTTTGGGCCTTTAAATCAGCTTAGTTTTGTGTGTTATTTTATTTTTACTTAATACTGGTATAAATACTGAGTCTAGAAAAGGTTATTGCACCAACATTGAGCTACAAAAAAAAAAACTTTGTTGAAAATTCTCCTTGTTTCTGTGGTGGCTACCATGGTATTCTAGTCTACCAAGAAAGATCATTCACGCTTCACAATTGATTTTAAGAGTATCTACTTACTTAATGAATGCATAGCTGTTATTTCTGATTGGAAATTATGGTCTAAGATCAGTAAAATATATTAACGTAATAGACATACATTCATATACATTCAAAGCAAACTTTTTCTTGCAAACAAATTTTGACGTTAATTAAATGCTGTTTAAACGATAAAAATATTTAAATATTACATCTAATAATAAAGTCTAAAGACTTTTTATTAAAAATTAAAAATGACGTCGCTTTTCGAGAGTATACGAGATTCCTTCGTAAGCTTGTTTAAGAAGCGTGTCTCTTGGATTTAGGTCCATGATCTAATCTTAATGAATTGAAAAGAGAAAATTTACGTTACAGCGTGTGAGGACGGCACGTACGGGAACAACTGTTCCATGACATGTGGCAATTGTAAGAGCGGAGCGGCGTGTAACGTCACCACTGGGGAATGTCCCGCGGGATGCGAAGCAGGGTGGGAAGGCAACTTGTGTAAACAAGGTAATCAAAATATTATTTCTCATATTTTCTACAATGTATTTAGCATTATTTGTGAATGAAAAATAAGAAACTAAATGCATACAACTGAAGTAGAGACGACGCCTACATCATACATCAGGCTGATCTATACCAATACATAAGATATGATTTATATATAAGTTAAGTTTTAAAACACACTTTATGATGGCCTTAGGTATGTCCTATCGGAATACGAATTAAACATATATCATCTTGATTTTCTATATTGTTCAAGAGATATAAAAGCTACGCTTAGAAGCTCGGCGTCAAACACACACTTGTCTCACACTTGGCAATAAAAGAATGAAAGATATAGATTAGTGCTGAACTATTTTTCATTTTCAATCTTATTTAATTTAAAGCATGCGTAAATAATACGTACGGTGAAGACTGTGTAATGCAGTGCGGGCATTGCAAAGATGGCGCAGCCTGTGACGTCATTACTGGCACGTGTTCTGAAGGTTGTGCAGCAGGCTGGTTTGAGGACATGTGCACAACTCGTAAGTACAGTAACATGGCTGCTAAGCCAAGGTTACTGCTTAATGCTGGTCCAAGAGTAGAATTCTAGTTCCAGTATATAGATACCATTCAGTTGAATCTGGCGAAATGACATCATGAGTTATCTAACCTTTCGTTTGACCTATTTACAGATGATGACGCAAGATAAGACTAAATGAAATTTGAACGATTTTCGCTGTTACAAAATGCCTATACCTAAGGAAAAATGTTACGCACAATTGTTTGTTGAAATGACAACTAGCTGAAATATATGCTTCGTATGAATGTCAGTTTCTTTAATAAATATATAAGGTTGTTTTATCAAAACACTTTTCTCAGATGCACATTGAGACCTGTGTCGGATCGAGAGTTATAAGTATCTGCAGTATACCGTATTACAGTCTGTTTTCACGATAGCCGCCGATTGTGGTGGAGGGACGCTTTACACTAATAACATTTTCCATTACTTTAATCCTCATCAACACCGAATATCTTTTTTCGGAGATATTTCTTGTTATTCATTACTGTGAAATCATAAATTTTCGTGGGACACTTACTTTCGTCGAATTATCAACGAACATTAATTCCAAAAAAAAAACACAAAAAACATTCTTTTCAGTGGACCTCACGATAACTCACGAAATTCCCTTTGGGGTAAAAGCACGAAATATAATGTCAACGAAAGTTAATGATTTTACAGTATATGAATATTATATCATCATGGTTCTCTAAATCATAACTCTGCGTCATTTTATTTCATTATATGTGCTCTTTCAAATTAGAGATATTAAAGTATAAGTCACTTCTAACTTAACTAAATAGATTTTGCGCTTGGCTTGTAATATAACAGTATATCATATATGTGTCAGTCAACTATTCATATCCAAACATCATTATATGTGTCGGTCATCTATTCATATCCAAACATCATTATATGTGTCGGTCATCTATTCATATCCAAACATCATTACATGTGTCGGTCAACTATTCATATCCAAACATCATTACATGTGTCGGTCAACTATTCATATCCAAATATCATTACATGTGTCGGTCAACTATTCATATCCAAATATCATTACATGTGTCAGTCAACTATTCATATCCAAATATCATTACATGTGTCAGTCAACTATTCATATCCAAACATCATTATATGTGTCAGTCAACTATTCATATCCAAACATCATTATATGTGTCGGTCAACTATTCATATCCAAACATCATTATATGTGTCGGTCAACTATTCATATCCAAATATCATTTTATGTGTCGGTCAACTATTCATATCCAAACATCATTATATGTGTCGGTCAACTATTCATATCCAAACATCATTATATGTGTCAGTCAACTATTCATATCCAAACATCATTATATGTGTCAGTCAACTATTCATATCCAAACATCATTATATGTGTCGGTCAACTATTCATATCCAAATATCATTATATGTGTCGGTCAACTATTCATATCCAAACATCATTATATGTGTCAGTCAACTATTCATATCCAAACATCATTATATGTGTCGGTCAACTATTCATATCCAAATATCATTATATGTGTCGGTCAACTATTCATATCCAAATATCATTATATGTGTCAGTCAACTATTCATATCCAAATATCATTATATGTGTCAGTCAACTATTCATATCCAAATATCATTATATGTGTCAGTCAACTATTCATATCCAAATATCATTATATGTGTCAGTCAACTATTCATATCCAAACATCATTACATGTGTCGGTCAACTATTCATATCCAAATATCATTACATGTGTCGGTCAACTATTCATATCCAAATATCATTACATGTGTCGGTCAACTATTCATATCCAAACATCATTATATGTGTCGGTCAACTATTCATATCCAAACATCATTATATGTGTCGGTCAACTATTCATATCCAAATATCATTACATGTGTCGGTCAACTATTCATATCCAAATATCATTACATGTGTCGGTCATCTATTCATATCCAAACATCATTATATGTGTCGGTCAACTATTCATATCCAAATATCATTACATGTGTCGGTCAACTATTCATATCCAAATATCATTACATGTGTCGGTCAACTATTCATATCCAAACACCATTATATGTGTCGGTCATCTATTCATATCCAAACATCATTATATGTGTCGGTCAACTATTCATATCCAAACATCATTACATGTGTCGGTCAACTATTCATATCCAAACATCATTACATGTGTCGGTCAACTATTCATATCCAAACATCATTATATGTGTCGGTCAACTATTCATATCCAAACATCATTATATGTGTCGGTCAACTATTCATATCCAAACATCATTATATGTGTCGGTCAACTATTCATATCCAAACATCATTATATGTGTCGGTCAACTATTCATATCCAAATATCATTACATGTGTCGGTCAACTATTCATATCCAAACATCATTATATGTGTCGGTCAACTATTCATATCCAAATATCATTATATGTGTTGGTCAACTATTCATATCCAAACATCATTTTATGTGTCGGTCAACTATTCATATCCAAACATCATTATATGTGTCGGTCAACTATTCATATCCAAATATCATTATATGTGTCGGTCAACTATTCATATCCAAACACCATTATATGTGTCGGTCAACTATTCATATCCAAACATCATTTTATGTGTCGGTCAACTATTCATATCCAAACACCATTATATGTGTCGGTCAACTATTCATATCCAAACATCATTTTATGTGGGAAAATGAGGCATTGTCCTTCAAGTCCAGTTACAAAGGCATTTTTTTCATATGACATTATCGACTATTTTGTATACATAAAATATATTTTATTTCTTTTGCCTTTTTAAGAATGTGTAAATAGTACATATGGTGAAGACTGTGCTATGCAGTGCGGGCATTGCAAAGATGGCGCAGCCTGTGACGTCATAAATGGCACGTGTTCGGATGGATGCACAGCAGGCTGGCACGGGAATATGTGCACCACTCGTAAGTACAATCAAACACATCCTAACCCTTTATCTCATGAATATTCATGTACAAATTTATGAACGCATGAATGTTAATTTACCAAACTATGAGCCAAACGGTTAATGAAGCAATTCAATAAAATGATTTGTTTGGCCCAGGTGTTCGCCACATACAGGTCAGAAAGCAGACTCTACGAAATACATTTGATATTTTGAGTTTTTGATTTCATATTTTTTCATCAAGGCTCGCTACATTTAAATACTTATTTTATTGTATCGGCTCCATCAAATCATAGATATTTAGGCATCAGTCACTCAAACGTATACAAGTTAAAGGATGAAGTAAATTTAGAACTGTCGGGAGCTTTTTCACAATATTATAAACATTTAAAATAGGAATTTTATTGGCAATTTTCCCCTGACATTATCACCTACTTCGTATACAAAGCAGCGTGTTGAGACGTTACAAAATGTCTTATCCGATAGGATGGAGAATCAAATGCTGATAATGAGTTTTAAAAGATTATCCATTCATCATTCTCACGTTATCCATACATTTAGAATGTGAAAACGGCACATACGGGGAAGACTGTGCAATGAGCTGTGGACATTGTGAAAACGAGGCTGCTTGTAACTTAGCAACGGGCGAATGTCCTTCCGGTTGTGAGGCGGGATGGCAAGGGAACATGTGTAGTGAAGGTATATTTTTCTCTGGAAGCTTTAATAAAAAATAACAAATAAAAACCGGTTTTCTGTTCATATATTTGATATATAGGAAACGTATTGATTACATTAAAATAAGAAATATCTTTAAAAAAAAGATTTTCGGCGTGGCTAAATAATTGTCAATTGAAGCATGTAAAACAGATTTAAAGTATTATTAAGTTGGAAACGTTAGCCCTAAAGTATCATATTTCAAACTTTTCAAATGCCATGTTTATCTGTAATCGCACATCGCTGATTGCGCTTATTAGCGAAGCAAAATTGTTTACTGCATTTCCTTTGTCAAGAAGATGCATATTTATGTACCGGGATAATTCATTTATAAATCTTAAAAATTATAGCTGTATTTAAGATCAGTTTCATTGTTTATTTCAATATATTGCGTATGTATTATTTCTTTGTTTTTGATGTAATATAGATCGACAGTGCAATATAATATTAGATTATAAACAAGATTACAAACAAGAAATACCTATCCACATATCATTATATTCTTTCTCTGTAACCGAAAAAATACATTATAAATGGGGGGAGGTGAAGATGGTAAGAAGAGATGTTATAATTTTATATTTTGATCAACCGTTTCAAACTTATTATAAAAAAAATAAAAAAAAATATAATATAAAAACATTATTAATTAAACTTTGTGAAATTTTAACTATAAAAGCCCAAAAGCTTATTCCAGCTGGATTTTGTACCAGAAGAACTGGCCTACTTGCTTCGTTCACTATTTACAGGGATAGTTAAAATCCTGCATGAGTTGGTGTTAAACATGGTGTTATACTCTCAGGAAATACATTTAATATTTTGAGTTTTTGATTTAAATCAGGGTCTCTTGAAATGGTCAAATTTTCAAGCAAATTGGTTCCTATATGTAACTACTATTGTAGATATCCACGTGTATGTATATACGAATTAATAAAATGTATTCAAATTAGTGATAAAGAGACGTACTCGTCTCGTATTTAAGTCTGTGATAATGAAACGTCTGTGCTGATGAAACGTTTAACAGTCAGTGATAATGAAACGTTTAGAGTCAGTTATAAGGAAGCGTTTTTCAGCCTGTGATAATGAAACGTTTTAGAGTCAGTTATAAGAAAGCGTTTTTCAGCCTGTGATAATGAAACGTTTTCAGTCTGTGATAATGAATTATTTTCAGAGTTTGTGATTATGATATTTTTTCAGTCTGTGATAATGGGACGTACGGTATAGACTGTAATTTCACTTGTGGACAATGTCTGGACGATGAAGCATGTAACGCAACCACCGGCCACTGTCCGTCCGGCTGTGTCGACGGGTGGCAGGGATCCATGTGTGCCGACGGTAAGGCTGATGTGTCAATATTGACCCTTAATCATAGGTGAACTGATCAAGTAACACTGTTTCTGGTTTGTCTTCTCTTTTTCAATGTATCTTAGTTTCTACATTCTTCATGATAACATTTATTTTCGTAAGCTGATCAAATCAATATTTCAACCCCAAAAAGTTTACTTTTATATATTTCATATGACTTTTAATATATGCATGTATATTTAACAGCAATGACGACAGAAGCTGCCCCAACGACTACGACGACTACAGATTCTATGACGACTTCAGATCGTAAGTGACGATTTATAGTGCTTATATTTGTTAGGGAAATTCAGGGGATGAGATAGCGGGTATTTGGTCAATAAATGTAGGGGAAGTTCAATGTAGAAAACAGATCAGAAAACGAAGATATGAGATATACACTCGCGTATATATTGTAAAGAAGAAAATTTACGAATATAAACCTTGGTAGATAACAAGATCTGATACATTCTTCGGTGTTCTTTGTTAAGTATAGAGATGTAATGGAAATTACCGTGAAAAGTAAATTGCACAATGCATCCAATCTAGGGAAACATAATTTCTCATAATTTTGCAAGAAAATAATGTTGAAGGAAGAGATAATAATATAATGCACGAATAGTGATATTTTATCAATTTAGTGACCAGAAATGTATTATTTTAAAAATAAAAAAACAACATATGTATGGGATAAATGCAATTAGACTAATATTTCTTTACAAGATCGTGCTAAATTTCATCTGTGGTCATAGGCAAAAATAAATGAAATACAGTATTACTATTGCATCACCAGTTAAGAAACACATATAGCCAGTCATGAAATAAAATAAAATCTGAAAATAAATACAGGGTAGTTTCTATATTCATTCTCAGCCTTAAATTTGCATGATACAGGGCATTCAACTGAATAATACAGTACAGGATAAGGCATGCGCTCTGTCTGTAGTTGATAATGCACTTTATTCAAATCATGCAATCTTGTTAAATTCACTCT
>CM037794.1:21602753-21613423 GCA_021229015.1 Solen grandis
CAGTGGTCTGGAAATGAGGATTTTTTTAATTAATTTGGTAAGGTTTAACTGTGGTTTTCTGCAGATCAGGCTTTATGTGGTACCTATTGAGTGTGTCAAAATGAGTCTATATGAGGGAAAGGGTTAATACTTTGAAATGTTAAAATACTTCAAGTGCATATATTGGGTCTGGCTGATAACAATAAACAGTTTTTAGACTGTGAATCCATGCGCTTAGTGGGCATTAAGACTCAGAAATTTAACCCGAGTAACTAAGTCTTGCCATATCATTTTTAACATTGATGTATACCTACGCTGGGAAGTTGTAAGGTCAAAAATAGTTCATACTGAAACCTCTCTATTAAGATATCATAGAAAACGCGTATCTGAGACTCGTATTAGGCTAAACTACAAATGCATTTCTGTGCAGTAACAAGTTCCTTATAAAGAATCTTTTCAACACGCTGTAAGTGACATATCTTTTATCACTAAACAGCTTACATATGTGAAGTCCGTGTTATAAAATTTTTTCTCTCTGGTCTTCTAACCTTTTTTGCAGTCTTCCAGCACTTTCAGCACTTTGATTCTAATTCAACCACTAATTAAGGTATTATACTAATCAATATTCTGCCCAATTAGAGTTCCTTGGGTGTGGCAGGCAGTAAATAGTGGAAAGCATTATTAGAGAAGTGCTTTTCACGATAGCAAACAAAGTTGCCTGACCTCTGAAGGCTTTCCTGAATGTTAGAAAATACTAGAATCATTAGGGCCTATGTGTAGGATACAATTTTCTGCTTCATATGCTTTATATTCCATGAACTTAACAAAGAAATAAAATACTTCAAATGAAGGCAAAATTTATGCATCACAGTGATAGCTTAACCCTTTCCCTCATAGAGGAAACCATGAAAAGACCTATGCGAACAACATAAAACAGATCAGCCTGTGAGTTACTCGCAGGCTGATCAGGTTTTATGCTGTTCGCTGCTCCTCAGTGGTCTGGAAATGAGGACTTAATAATTAAATTTGGTAAGGTTTAAGTGTGGTTTTCTGCAGATCAGGCTTTATGTGGTACCTATTGAGTGCGTCAAAATGAGTCTATATGAGGGAAAGGATACCAAGATGGTCTGGTCACACTGAGATTATAACCAAATGGATGCAAGCATCTTAGAATACTTCATGAACAGATTTAAGGAGGGGAGGGGTGAAATGTAATATATGGCCCCCGAAAATCAACAAGATGTCCTTCTTTTAATACATAAATGCACATATTAAATGTATAATTATGTGACAATATCATGTTGTGCAGTACACAGATCCCCCCCACCTCAAACACACACAGTAAATGTGCACCCCTCTGTATTTCACCTGTTCTTTCCCAACAATTTATAAAAATGTACATATTTAAATTCCCAATCTGGAAGTAAATATCACATCATTCTTTTGACTTTCCAAATGTTATCAGAAATAATTAGACTTCAAGCATATCTTGTCTTCTGAAATCTAACCCTGGATCAAACAGATAATTTAAGCTAAATGAAGGTTAACACTTTCCTTCATATAGACTCATTTTGACGCACTCAGTAGGTACCACATAAAGCCTGATCTGCAGAAAACCACAGTTAAACCTTACCAAATTTAATTACAAAATCCTATTCCAGACCACTGAGCGAACAGCATAAAACCTGATCAGCCTGTGAGTAACTCGCAGGCTGATCTGGTTTTATGCTGTTCGCATAGGTCTTTTCATGGTGTCCTCTATGAGGGAAAGGGTTAACCTTCTACTTACAGATCATTGAATAATATTTCATTACAGGGCTTAATTGGAAAACGATGTCAGAGTTTCATGCTAACGATCAATACCCGGTGCTCAAATGATTCCTGATGTTGAGTCTGTGGCAAATCACACTGATATCTAACACACATTAAGGTATTTAAACATGGCCACTCATTTAAAAAAAAAAGCTTTGCCATATGTTGGCATTAAAGATATAAGTTTAAGTGAGTGGGTGTATTCTTATGACGCTAAAGTTCCAAGAAAAAAATAAACGAATGAAGCATTTATGCTCTAATCCAGATCATATATTTTTTGCATCTCCTTGTTAAACATTGAAAAGCCAGACTACAATTTTTAGTTATGTATCAGCTGTTTCCAAGTCCTATTCTTGTTTTAGGTTCTATTGAGTAGCAAACCACATAAAACCTGATCAGCCTTCATAGTAACAAGTTAATTACACAGGATGCATGATCTAATTAAGTTCTAAACCATAACATGTTGCTATACGGAGGGCACATGCTTATGGGAGGGAACTATAATTATTGATTGACTGTTTATTTAGTTTACCATCGCTGCAACAGTATTATAGTCATATAACAATGTCCAGCTAATAACAGGTGGAAGAAGACCCTGAGTGCACTGAGACATCCTGGTAGAAACACCGACCTACCGCAAGCCAGCTGGAAGGCTTCCTCACATGAAAATCCGAATGAGCCTGCTGGGATTTGAACCCAAGCAGTGAGGGGCTGAGGGAGTGTTATCTGAAGTTATGTAACCTTCTTTGAATAAAAGTACTGCTCTATTTTAGAACATAATCTTGCAAGAATAGTAGTTAACCAAATCACTTCAGGCAAAAGATTTATCTTTTTTATTAAAAAAAAATGTAAGTTTTTACAAAGCTTGGCTATGCCTTAAAGTTCAGTCAATATAATGTTTGGAAAACTATAATCATTTTAATAGTCAACTGCATTACTTCAACATTCCAATTACTCAAGCTGTCAATGGGGTAATTATATGCAGTGTTTAAATCATGGGTCAATAAGTCTTCATTGGCTTACATGACTGCCACAAAAAAAGTATGTACATCTACATAAACTGATCGTATTTTGTGGTTTCGTTGAAATCCTTTTTTTTACCATTTGAAAGAGTTTATTAAATTCTGACTAGCAGCTGTTGAAAAATGAAGGGCATTCAAGCAAGTACAACATAAAATCCCAATTGGCAACTGCTATGTTTATCCTAAAATCTTCTAAAGTGCTTCAGAAAAAAAAAAGAAAACACTTAAATATGCCTCTGGAGAAATTGCCTTGGTGATATAATGCTCGTCTCATAGTACAAATTAGAAAGTCAGGCCAATCTTTACTAAATGATTATTTGGTTGGGTATTTACATATTCATACAAACACTGGACTATGATAATACCTCGGATGAGAGTAGACTCAGGACAGATACATCCCTAAATGAGCATCTACAATCCCTCAATTGATTCTCATTCCTAGACCCACAAAATATGTGCGTATGTTCACCAGTATTAATTATTGTAGAAATATTTTGCATGTTAGACGGAATTTATCACCATTTTTCATCATATTGTCCACACCGCTTGTGATCAGATAGCTAGCCCTCTCCTTGCCCTTGACAGATGATTAAGTTTTTGTTATTTGTCAGATTGATTGCTTTACATCCAACCAACAGTACTCAATCTTTAGGGAACTATGCCTATCTGAGACTGCCACAGATATGTGGCATGATACCACATCTAGTTATGTTATCATGATATCATCAAATAGAAATGGAACTAACTCATATTTGTGCTGAGCAACGAGCTGAGATCCACCGTACCATTAATTTGACTGTTTGTCAAAGAAATGACCATAATGTAACAAGTATAATACCATGTCAGCATGTAAGGAACTTATCAGCTTTAACCCTCTACACATCTTGTCAGTACTTTTCAGAAAATATGGCAAGAACAAAACATTTAGTCCGATATGAGATATCAATGGCAAAACATGGTCAAACATTGCCAAACATGGTCTTAAGAAAAGGTGCAGCTACATTACTGGGGGTAAACTAAACCCATTACCTGATATAGACAAATTTTATTGCACTGGCAAACAGAGCAGACAGCTCCTTCTAGTGGCTATCTGATCAGGGTCTGCTATGTTTGCTTGTACAATATTGTAGCTCAGATTTTATACAATATTCACTCTATGAAAAATCTATGTTTCACATATCATTCAAAGTCCAATAAATCAATAAATAGTGACAAGGTCTTACATTTATATATGAATATTCATGAGGTAAAAAAGCCTTAATAAAAACTTTTACAAATGCTTCAATGATCGAGACAACTTTTCAGATTCAGCAAAAAAATGGTGTCAGAGATAACAAAATGCATAATTATGCTGATGCTATTTTATCCAAAAAAAAATCTATAGATCTTCTCATGAATGATACAGAAAAAAGCAAAACTTAAGTATAAAAAGTTTGCACAAATATTCCATTTAAACTCAATAAATCTTAAAATCTTTCATGAAAAAGGACTTGCATTAATATATCTTTTATTCCTCCACTTTTTGATGTCAACACCTAGTGGTTAAATCATCTTGCCGGATGCCAAGAGGTAAGACTGTTAAAGTGTGTCCACCATGTAACCAGAAGGTCATGAGTGTTGTATCATGCTTTTTGTTACTTTATCTGCCTGGATAGTGTAGTTGTTATATAACACGATATGCTTCTCACCAATGCATACAGGGGTTAAATGTGAGAGGATGTACTGGTCTCCCATCCAGACACGTAGGTTTTCCCTGGGCTTTCCAGTTAATTTCCTCCTTAAATAACGACCACATATACCACTACCACAGCCATCAAGAGTGATTAACCCTTTCCCTCATATAGATTCATTCTGACGCACTCAATAGGTATCACAATAAAGCCTGATCTGCAGAAAACCACAGTTAAACCTTACCAAATTTAATTACAAAATCCTCATTTCCAGACCACTGAGGAGCAGCGAACAGCATAAAACCTGATCAGCCTGCGAGTTACTCGCAGGCTGATCTGGTTTTATGCTGTTCGCATAGGTCTTTTCATGGTGTCCTCTATGAGGGAAAGGGTTAATATAAAATTGTTGTAACTGATTTCGTAATCAATGTACATAAATTCAGTTTAAACTTTTTTTGTCAATATTTGTCTCATATATTGACGACAAAATTCCAATTCCAAAGTGACAGAAATACTGTTGATGGAATATTAAACCCAGAAGCAACAAACACACATCACTTTGTAACAATTTATCATATATGAAAATAATACATGAGTGAATTGGAGATAGAACTTGAGATAAAATTTTATATTTCATACAATACCAGTAGAATGTATTGCATCTGTAAGTGAATCCCTAAAACATATAAAAGATTACAAAAACCAAAAGGTAATCAATGAAAATAAAAAAATTTAAAAAAAACATTAGGCTATGTTTAAGAGAATTCTTTTGATGGCCTTCTGAATGTGGGTTTTTTTATTGTTACTTTAAAGTCTAAGATAATGACTGTCTTAAACGTTAAGTGACAGCTATAAACAAAATAATAATTAAAAACAGGATATGTTACTGAACCTACCTTAATATAATCTATTTTTCTCCAAATTTCAAGCAAATAAATGTCAGTGAAGCAGCAGCTGTGACTGCACAGTGACGTATGATAGACATGCAGGGAGGTACAGCTGTATAAATACACGTCAATCAATGTAACCTTGAGAAGTAGGACTTACGTGATGCAGTGCAGGACTTGGGACAGTGGGAAAAAGGTTCAATAAAAATACATGAATGTTATGCATCATTAGCACTGACAATGGCTGTGAAAGATATTTGATTCTTTACCTCATATAGATGTGCTATGATGTGAGTTGTGATGGCAAACAAAGCAAGGGTAAAGAAGGAAGCTACTTCCAGGGGCAGTCTGATCAAGGTCTTCTCTGTTTGCTCATGATATTTTAAACAGTCTTTATTCTTGGCAAAGTAAAATCATCTTTTCATATATTTGTTTTTAAGTTCAATTTTACATTAATATTCAAGAGATAAAGATAAATAACAGACGTTCACAGGTCCCATGTAAGATTATTTAAATTACTGATACTGATCATAATGCATGATGGCTGTATATGGTTTTGATTATTACAGGTATAAATTAACACTGTGTCTATCTTCAACATTGACATTCAAACAAACTCCTTTAATATGTATTCACCTGCATCAATTCATGTTGTCATTCTTTTACTCTAACAAACTTGGAACGACCTTTACCAAACTTGCTCACAATATGCATGGGCACAATATATCGGCCAAGTTTGATAACCAGTCAGAATGTCTATCTATCTATCTATCTATCTATCTATCTATCTATCTATCTATCTCTTGATTACTACCAACCCTCTTAAGAGGATTATTGTCCCTGACGCTTATAAGTTATGGCCCTTGAATTGATAGAATTGCAGGATGGGAGTATTTTGCAATAACCCTAATGAGTGCTCTTGTATTTTATATAAAAGGACTGAAAGCTGTATCTCCATTTCAAAAAATGTTATGAGTCCCTTTGCACCAAAAACACGTAATCAAAACAAACCATATTCATCCACATGAGAAATGCTAGATGGGGAAGTAATCACATGATAAAAACAGCTATGTATCAGAATAGGAAATATAGCTCTTTATAGTGTTTTCATGGCAGTGGCAATAGTTATATCGTAAGGCTATGATTATTTATTTTTTACACATAATAGATTTTTCAACATTTTTTCTTAAATTTGAGCATACTTCTACTGTAGAGTTATGTTCAACCATTTGATATTTTTACAACATTATGGGGTACTTCGGTCAGAGAATAAGATGCTTGAAATGTGGGTTTGAAAATAGTGACAATAAATCAAGGCTTTATTTTGAAGCTTGATCCGCTATCAGATTATCAATTGTGTTAACAAATCTGCCAAATAGTCTATATTAAAGTTTAAAATATTACACTTTAAATCCTTATTATTTGTAATGAATGTTCAACATGTATATCTCTCACTTTAGTGTTAAGACCTACTCCTTTCAACATCATAACAGGCTGACTTAGAACAGGCCAATTAAGGCTTAATATTTGAGGCCATAACTCGACCCAACATTTACCATTAAACATAACAGACAATTTCTGATGGTCGTATTAGGTCTAAACATATCACTAGCTATAGGTAGTTGAAATTTGAACATGCATAGGAAATACCCTCCCTCGAATGTGCTGAAATACACAAATAGTGTGGACATCAATTTAAAATCAGCTCTTTGTTTTGGCTGCATATGCGCTACGCTACAAAGATCTGACAACATCCTGTGAAAGGTTATCTCAAGTCAACCTTTACATCATAAGTATAATTACTGTATTTAGAAAATAAATCGAATTGTCAAATCAGAATGAGATTCAAAACAATTTGAATTTGAAGATAAGAATATCTTAGTGCCTTAATTAACTTGCAAATATTCAATTGAAGCTTACATTTTGTGGGCTTTTTGAAGTTCAATTTAAGTCGGTCTTAAATGCGAATATATCATCAATTCCTTCCTTGCTAGTATATATACCTGTACGAAATTTTACAGCCGTAAAGTAGACGGAAATTTGTCAACATTTACGCGTAACAACTTATAGTGGAATTTACAACAGTAAAATGCTTTTACGGCCGGAAAACCCGGCCGTAAAGTAGACGGAATACGTGCGTAAAATAGACACGTAATATGTTAATTAGATGGAATTTTTTCCAACCGTAAAAATATTACGGCCGTAAAAAAATTACGGCCGTAAAAATCATTTTACGTGTGTGCATATTTACGTACGTAAAATCTAAAAGTTACGTACGTAAAAGTAAAATAATTTACGTACGTAAAACTAAAAATTTACGTACGTAAAACTAAAATAATTTACGTACGTAAAAAATTGTGGGCCAGTTTACACCTTTAAAAGTAGTAGGTAATAAAAATGCCTATGAATAATTACCTGGGTGCATTGAATATTTTGACAAAATATATATATTTAAACATTTAATAATAATGTAAAAACATAAAAGAAATACATCCAATAAGTGTCATTCAATTTTAAATCAGTTCACTGTTTCCTTGTGTAAGACTGTGACTCTCTGTGTGATCTATAGCAGTATTTAATTCCAACACCTGTCAGGCAGCTTCCTTCCCTCAGCTTTGCACCAGGTCACTACATAATCTGTAAGAAAAATAGTATTCACTTTAATACTGCATCATTAAAAATATTCTAAATATTTAAGAAAGTTTTGTTTGGCTGAATAAATTTTTCAGTCCACATAACAGAGGGGAATTTTCCTTTTAATTCTTGGGAAGGACCAGTACTACACTCCTGGTATTGTAGGTAAAGCAAACCTGACAAACGGATAATGAAATATTTCATTTAATATGGTGAACGATCTCTTATATATGCATTCTGTGTCATTAGCTACTACAATGAACTGCTATAGAATTATTTTCATTTTTTTTTTATATCAAATAACCCATGTTCCATGAGTGTAGTACATCCATCTTATAATATTGAAATTATGCTCCAAAAAATCTGCTGAGTGGATAAATTCAAGAACTATATAAGATAGATGAGGAAGTGTTTTAATATATTGGTTTTTGTACACTACACTTCTATACCTCATAAGGAGCCATGATCCATAGAGTTTTGAGTGAATCCATGCGAAAGTGTTGATATTATGCTATGGACATTTAAAAAAAAATCATCTAAAAGCAGACAATTCAAGAATTAGATAATTAGAGTTATGGTTCTTGTGCACTGCACTTTTACACCATCCATTTAGCTTTGGAGCTGTCTGATCTGGACCTGCCCTGTTTTCCAATGCGTCAAAATTACTATATGAAGTAAAGAGTTAAGGAAAAACAGCAATTCTACCCTCAGTTTTAAAACTTCATGGGCACACTGATTTAATAAGCAAAAGATTACATTAAGCAAGCAAACTTACCTCCAGTTTGAACAATTTATACTTCTGGCAAATGTTTCCCTTTTTCCCCATGTAACTCGATCTCCATGGCATTTCAACTGGATGTCCCTTTTCAAATTTTGTTTAAATTGATAAATCCATCTTCCTTTAACAACTATCAAAGTAGCATCCTTTTGGAATAAACACAGATAAACATGGTTCTATATTTTTGTAAAAGAGTGATGTCACCAGAACCTTCTTCACTATCTCTGAATTTGAAAACTGGGAGCTCCAACACTGCTGTGACTGAAATGGGGCCTGTTAGGGAAATCCTTGGCACATAACAAAGAATTCTGGCAGAAAACTGCCTGTAGTTAACCCCTTGATGCCCCATTAAGCCAGGGGGGCTTTTCAGTATCCAGGTCAGCTGTTCAGAGATGTTATCAGGTCTGACCAGTCTTGAAGGCTATAAAAACTGACCTTTTCTAAATGTTCGCCCTGATGCTCGCATGGAAACAAATTTGCTTGTTTAAGAGTCATTCAAATTGTTAATATCTATATATATATATATAATTGCATAAAATATCTTTTTGAAATGAAATCATTTTACTCTTGTACTTTGATAAATTCAAGTTACATAACATTATTATACTTTAACAGCTGCTTGAATATTGCTCAGATTTTGTTTTGCTGTTGTTGGTTAAATCGAAAAAAAAAAATAATTCATAACTGATTTATATTAAAATTATATTCATAAAAGGATTAACACTAAATTTAAGTTGGTAATTTATAAAAAGATTTAGTACTCTGTTTTCCATTTATAGCTCTATTTTTTATTTGCGCACATCTGAAACGTTCAGAGTTGACTAAAACAATTCTTTGAAAATTTATCAGCTTCTTTTCATATTATACTCATTTTACAGTTGTAAAAATTTAATAAACCAAGAAAAGTCTAAGTCCATTTTTACGGCTGTAACTTTGCATTTTACGTACGTAAAATTGGACTTATGTTTTTCAAGACACATTTTTAAACATGAAAAATTTCTAAGTTAAAATCTACGTGCGTAAAAGTCACTTTACGTCTCATTTCCGTCTATTTTCCTGCTATTTTACGGTTGAAATTTTCGTACGGGTATATATCAGTTCAGAAATCATACACATTGCCAATCATTTTGTTCTAAGAAATGACAGTTATCTATTTTATCAATGAAATGTTGAGGATCATAATTGATAGATAAATAGTTCATGTATGTGCTTCTTTTTCTATTCTTAGCTAATTTCTGAAAGCTAAATACCACAGTATGAAAACCCACCAGAATACAAGACCATAGTACAGTGATCAAAGGTATACAGTAAAGTCTTCAGTTCTCACCATACTGGCAATCAAGTTTAATGAACATATTTCCGCAATTTTATTCATCTAGCATAATGTAATTTAATAAAGAAACCATCCACAATTTGAAAAAATGATTCACACTTGTTTCTAAATTTTTTTTTATTTTTTTATTTTATAAAGAATATCCATGATGGATAAGTTCTCATTTGGATCCTATTTCTGTACCCTAATCCATGCTGTTAGGAAGAATTGGAACTGTTGTTTATAGATTTTGTCTCTTTAATATGTCCACCATACTTGTGACAGCCTAATTTTGAGTTCACTGAATCAGAATGACACCATTTTAAATATTAAATGTTTGACTGTTGTATTGGACAGTTTATTTTTTTTCTGGAAAGTATTCAGTTCTGTATATATATTACTGTGATTAAAGCCCCAGTGCGTTTTAGATGGGAAAAATATATTTTTCAAAATTTCTAATTAGCAAAGCCTCAAATGATGTTTGATTAACCTCTTCATGTTTAATTAAGCCCACATAAGGAAATATTCGCCCGGAAGTCTTAGTTGTTCAGACAGGGCAAAATAATGAGAAAGATG
>CM037794.1:21613523-21663523 GCA_021229015.1 Solen grandis
CCCCGCCCCCCGCCCATTTCAAGATCCCCCACGGTACCTAAACGTTTTCAAATTCCCCACCCCGGGAAAAAACGTTTTTAAATGCCCCCCCCCCCCGGTCACTCTGGAACTGAAAACGTTTCCAAATGACCCACTTCTTTTGACGTCAAGAAAACAAAAAACTTGTAAAATTATAATTTAAACAAATATAATATATCTATTATTTCATATGTGGTTAAAACAAGGCTGGTGAAGCTATGTTTTGAAATGATCCCCTTTATCGATAAACATCAAATTTAATGTAAATTCTTGATTGTTCATAAGTAAAAACTCAAGCTGCAATATAATTTTATTTTTTCAATTTCTAAAATAATGTTAATGTTTGGCAATTACTGGCGAGGCTCTTTAAATCATTTAACAATTTAGATATTGACCCGAAAGAGGTCAATCAAGCCACACGGCCCAAAGGCGCAAATTGGCGGCTCACCAAATATGCAGATGTAAATATATACAAAGTATAGGTATTATAGTTTTAGTTTAAATTCAATCCATTTAGCTTGTTGCCGTCTGCCAAATAACAACGTATTTGTATAAATTGTCTTCGTTAAAAAAATAGAAAAAAAGAAAAGAAAAAAAAAAGAAAACAGCAATATGTAGTCGGTTGTAGTGAATGAGCCACACCGTCGACAACCTACGTTCGTAGTACATAATCTGGCCTGCGTTCAGTTAAAGATCAACCACAAAGATTTCATTTTCATTATTTTCTGTTAGAATACATAAGTGTAAGACCTTCTGTACAAAAAATATGTTAAAATTATTTGTAGTTTGTATGAAATCGGCTATTGAAAGTTGCAAAAATGACCAGGTGAGAAAATTTTAATCCTGCAATTTGTTATGACGTCCTCAATAGACAAAACGGCCAGCACTTTATATCTTATTGAAAAATTCACTGTTACTGTAACTAATTTCAAGCTAAGTCCAAGATGACAATGAACGAATAAGGTGAAAATGGGTAGCTCAATTAATTAATTAATTTACATTCCTATAAAAAGATATTAAGATATATTCTTCATTCGGACTTTATAAATCTGGTCGCTTTATGTACTGAATAGTGATTTGAGAGGGGGGGGGGGCATAATGAAGAAAAAGAAAGTCATATCAGGATGTATTCTAAAAACATTGACATAAAGGTCCTGAATATGAGTAACGTTAATAAACGTTTTACATACCTTCATATCAAAATCCTTCTTATTTTCCGTTAAAATCCCGTGTATCTGCGTTGGATTTCCGCAAAGACCATGTTTCTAAATAAGTAAAATCCCTAACATATCTACTGATAAGAATTTACTTTTTGGTTTGGAATGATTATGTAATTTCCTGTTTGGGGTCAATCGGGGGTAATAAAAGGGTTACCCGGGTTAATTTATCCGGGTGTGTGTGTCGGAGAGATGCCTAATTGGTGGTGACTAATTGATGGATATGATTTATGGCACTGATTGTGATATATTGTCAACCAAATCACTTTAAAATGTGAGCAGACGCGTGCAGACGGCCGGGTTCTTAGATGGTAAAACATTGTCAGTTAGTCAATTATGACACAGATTAAGTCATAATTAACGCGTTTAAGATCAACAAGTTTCATTCAAGATAATGTAAAGGGAATTATTAGTGCAAATATATAAGATAAAACACAGACATATGCAGGTTGGTCAATATGTCTATGCATATAGGTAGGTTCTGTTGTTCCATCAGGTCGGGATCCAGCGGGGGTGGGGGGGGTGGGGGGCGAGGGGGGGGGGGGGGGCGAGGGGGCCTTGCCCCCCCCCAGCTGCCTTGGTCATACATTTTTCTAGGCTATAAAATCCGGACCCATAAAATCCCTTGATTACACCATAGTAGTGTTGTCTAGAGGAAATCCCAATCGTGGGCCCCTGTACTGAACCACCCGCATAACTACCTGACCAGCCAGACTCCTATTGTCTTATGGCTCCCTGCTGTTAATGTGTAGGTAATCCGAATCGGCAGTCGTCCATGACTGTGTGATAAGCATGTGTTTAGGGTACTGTGGACTGTCCACTGATTGAGAGAAATTACATGTCGTCTGCCGAGCGATCTAACAATTGGGAGAAATAGGCAATTACCAAAGGTTTGTATCAGTTACAACTTTAAACTATTCTAGGCAAATGCAGTTTAAGAAATAGCATAAAAATAGTTAAGCTAAACACAACAACTTAGCTGGACATTAAGATGTAAGTAGCATCGAAACAATTTCACTATAGCCCAAAGCAAACTGCAGAGTATATGCATACCTATCGCTAGCCATGCAAATTAAACTTAATCAGAAATGGGTTGTGTTTCTAAATGTCATCAGTTTTACTATTTTTACATAACTTTTTAAGGATCATTTTTATGAAACTAACTCCTCTAAATATTTTTCCTGAAAGGAATAAATACAAACAGTAGGCCGATACATCATCATGTTCACTGTTATCATATTTACGAATATGATAATCTACAAGTATGTGTATTCATGGTCTTCATGAAATGAAAGAATTTGAAAATTTCAATCTGCCATATTTTGGGACAATCCATATTTTGGGACAATGTGTATGTAGATTATACATGATCATTAATTCAAATCAAATCCAGGTTATCAGTCATTGAGCAATGTTACTTATAAGTTGTATACGAAATACTAATGCACAGAAAACACAATTTATGTGCGAAATAAAGCGGATATTAAAGATATTATATTAAATATCAACATCTTTTATTACTGAGTATTGTTTGTTTTGTCACTGATTTAACATTTATCTGGGAAATCTGTGTGTGACGGCTGTTTCCAGATCGACAATTTGACAGTCACGATTACCAATTTCGATCCTAATACAGAATATACCGGTATTCCCTTCAACATATTTGACAAAATATGTTTAAAGTGATTTCTTTTCCTCAGATTTAAACAACGCTGTCTTTTACAATGTTGAGTCTAAAACTGATGACTCTTCAAAGCATTCACTAATTGATAGTGTACACAAGTCACTTTTTTTTTTTTTTGGGGGGGGGGGGGGGGGGGGGGGGGGTCCAAAAGCACTTATTTTTTTATGCCAATCTGCCCCCCTTTACTACCGTCATTTTTTTTAAAATACAACTGTAGTCAAATACAATTGCACAGTAATTATTCAAAAACATGGTTTTGCGAAGGTAAAATATAAAATTATATCGCTTAAGGCTCAGTCCCACTTGACATTTTTTTTTTTGCCTAGGGATGTACTCCCGATGGAAGTTGTTGAGCCTCGGGAGGCGTCAGGAACAGGTTCCCCTGTGTCCCGCAGAAGCTTCGAAAGCGTTGCGAGCCATGTGAAGTCATCGGGAGGCCTCGGGAGAACTTCATTGCTTGCATTGACATTTTCCCCCTATATGTTCTCGAAGGTTTATCAGGGAAAAACAGGCCGGGGAAACATACGCATAGCTTCCCGGAAGCTCCTGTGAAGCATTCACGGAGCTTCCGCGAAATATTTATTCCTCCGAGGAACTCCCTAGGCTTCGGTGACCTTTCTGTGACACATTCCAGATCTTGTGATAGAATCTCAGAATATTTGAGAAAAAAAATCGGCAAGCGCACTCTAAAATGTGTTGCTTTTTTTGTCAACTTTAGACTGAGACGGTCAAAAAGGCCATGGGACATTGCTGGGTGCATCCTCATAAACCTCCAAAAGTCTACCCTTGATTTTGCCCATCACTAAATTCTCATAATCTCCACAATCTTCCCCGAGGCAGCTAGGATGGTTCGATACAACGATACATCCCCTAATCTACGGGGATATTCCCTCGATGGTGTTTCAAATTCGGTGACGCTCCGGGGAACCTTCCCCGACCATTGGAAAAAATTCACGAGCATCGGGAGCCATCCCCGATAGTACAAGGTCATTGTACCATAACCGAAACATCAGTGAACGTTTCAACGGACCGATCCCGAAACTTCTCATGGGACTGCTCCGTCTTTTTGGCTCAAACATCTGATGCCATCGGGAGAAAGTTTGTGTATTTCCCGATAATTTTTCTCCACTGGGGCCTAGGCATTAGATTCATGGTCTTCAAGTTTAAAAAAAAAAAAAAAAAAAAAAAAACCTTCAGAATGCTTCCGCACCAAAACCTTTTTTTCGGGGGGAGCATGCCCCCGAACCCCCTAACACTTACATCACCTTCAGACTTTGCCCCCCACCCACCCCAGTGGAAAAATTCTGGATCCGGGCCTGTCCATTATTATTCAAATCAAATCCATTTTTATGTTATGTCTTTGTGGGGTATAGAAAAAAAGATGTAAATGTGATTCTGATTGTCTGAAAATGACATGAGAATATATTTTACTTAAAATTTATTTATTGACGAATGAATAGTTATGGATTCCATAAAAAGCCTTTTTAACGGAATTATGATATAAAGGAAGACAGGAATAAATGCGTGAAAGAAAGGTAAGTATTACTAATTCCATATTTTTATTTCTTCCTGTGTTTCAACGGGTAAAAATTATGGTTATTGTTTCCTTTTCGTAAATTGCATTACAAACAAGCGTTAGTTCATAAATGTTCGGGAAGGAGAGAATTAAAATAAAATAACCATGGTTGCACTACTAACACCAACGTATAGGAATACCGCATGTATTCAAATTATGAAAAAATTACATTCTATTTACTTGAAAACTTCTGTTTATCTCTGAATATAACTTTTTATTTCACAGTCTATCTGATTTGCGTAATCACAAATATATAATTTATTTTCGTCAAATTCGCGGACAAATTTCACAAAAACAACTCGATAAAATCTTTAACTTTATACTAGACCAAAAACAAATATGACATGTTTGATTAAAACGTTTTAAATATGATTTTTAATTACATACATTTATATGAAATTAAGAAGGCAAATGACACTTGGTCTATCGATGACGTCATAAGGGTCACGTGACCCTAAATGTAAACACTGCCCAGCAACTAACAGAATCGGCATTTAACATTTTTTAAGAGATTTTTTTCACAAAAAAGTTTGTTCGTGGTTTCCCTTATGTAAATGGACAAAATAGGAAAGGTTTTAGAAAAAGTAAAATTTTCTTTGTGGTTCACCTTTAACGCTCGGAACAGTTATCGATTTGGTTCCCTGCTTATACTCTATACGCTACGATAAAACAGGGATGCAAACGCTTTAAAGGTATCTAAACGCAGCAAGTATTTAATGTAATTGGATTAACAGTAGGGTGTTGGGGAAAAAGTTGTCAATGCTCGGTAACATGAATACATTTTTTTTAGATTTCAATAAGCCCTACCCGGGAGTTTAATACTATTAACCCGGGAGTTGGGGTGTCACTTGAAATCGAAACACATCATTGCTTTCCATTGATAGACAACTCTATTACTGTTTTTGAGACACAAACGATATAGCTGATCCTCTTTGGCTACGTGTTAAAGCGAATATCTGATAATAACCTGTTGGAAAGGTATAAAGCTAAATACCTTACACGTTAAAGAAGCTGTTCAACCGTCTTTTGAACTCAACTAAATATTGATAGGGCTTCATTTTGTTTAAAAATTTGTATGAATATGATACATCAGTTTTGAATGAAAACCGTGTTTCCTTATATTTCACAAAATATTAAAAGAATTTATGAATAAACATTTTCCAGAGGGATGGTTTCAGAAAGACGACCTGATCATCAATTTAAAATAACAAGAGGGCAATGATGGCCCTAAATCGCCCACCTGAATTCAACTGCTAGGGAGAAAGTGCTCAAGTAAAGATGAAATTGCACATAATATATACGGTAGTAGTTAAGAAGAAAAGGGTCAAAGCTCTCTAATAAATGTGTTGATATGGACAACTGGGCTTGATACTGCTTAATCATGTTCTACTGTTCATAATCTGACCAGTGTTTAAAGAGGAGATGTCATTAAGGGACAGCCCTTTTTTAAGCTCTGCCGGCCAACCTGATAAGGTGACCAAAATGATTTTAGCTTTTTTGTACAGAACCACCCAATGATCATTCCCACTGAGTGTCATCAAAGTCTGCTCAGAGGTTTAGGAAATGTTGCTTAAACATTTTCTATTTTTAGCTTTGGTGGCCATCTTGGTTTGCGGACCGGAATGGTTTTAGTTATTTTTGTTCAGTAACACCTAAGAATCATTTCTGTAAAGTTTTATCAAAATCAACTCAGAGTTTAGGAGAAGTCGTTTTAAGCAAAAGTTGACAACGGACAAAGGCTAATCAAAATACCCAACAATTCTCACTTATGCCCTGAATCAAGAATTATCGAAATATTATGGCCGACTCGTAAATGATGAGCACGGGAACCCATTTGCTAAATATTATAAATAAATGTAATGGCAGACAATCCCGTCGCCTCAGTTTACGGTTTATAAATGTCGTGAAAAGAAGTTCAACAAGAAACTCATGTTCAATAAAACAAATAGGTTTATATAATTAAAGTGAACATGAAAATAAACATAAATCCATACTTACAAACTAATACCGAGATGAAATACTACGAATAACAATTAAGGTAGCAATTTCCATTTTTTGAAATTTTCTATCGAAAGGAAAACTCTAAATCAAATCTATATTTCTTATGTTTATTATTGGAATATGCATCAATTGTTTGGGCAGGTGTACAGAACAATTTTATTGGAAAGAATCTAAAACGAGATAGTTACAGGGCTTACAAGATCAGTCTCTATTGAAAATCTTTATAAGGAATGTGGGTGGGAAAGTTTAAAAGTTAGGAGGTAATTACAAAAAAAATGTTATTTTTATGTTTAAAGATAATTATAATACAGTACCTTTTTATATTCTTGATTTTTTCCACCTATAGTAAATGAGAGGACAGATTATTTTTTAAGAAATCAGCATGTTTTTACCCAAGTGAACTGTAGAACAGAAATTTTGAGAAAATCATGTATTTCCTCTTCAATTGAATTGTGCAACAACTTACCATTGAATGTAAGATCAGCTACATCAGTAAATTCGTTTAGACATAATTTACCTTGTAAAATCAATAATACAAAAGTATCTAATTACTCTCTACATGGTAAGAGACATCTTGCAGTTTTAATGTGGAAAAAATCAACGACAACACGTAGGAAAAATTATTATTGTTATTACTTCTACGTTTCGGCTAACGCCTTCATCAAGATAACAATAACTTTTAAACATAAACAACGGAAACGACGTCATTATGAATAACGTAACGTCAAAAAAGCGTGAAAATGCAGACGTTATGCGTACTATTTATAACGTCAAAATGAGATAGGTACTGTTTCGGATATAAAATACAAACATTTCCTATAGCTTATTACAATAAAAAACATGAATAGGTGATACATGTTAATCTACTGTATAAAGTAGTTTAAAATTTAAACCTTCAGGAACATGAGTTCTAAGTTTATGTATCCAAAAGGTTTCTTTGCACAGGCAATCAATGTTGCTATTGATAATATCAATAGGCATAAATGAGAAATCATTTAAATTATTATTTTCTAAATTAAAATGTAAAGCAACGGTAGAGGAAAATGCAGGGTCCATAAAATTACGACTATCAAACTTATGACTATTCATGCGTTTTGAGATATTTTGTTTGATCTGACCAACATACTGCATGTTGCATTTTGAACATGTTATAAGATAAATGACATTCTTATTTTGACAGTCTGTATTACAACGCAAATCAAACTTTTCTCCTGTAACATGGCTAGAAAAAAAAACGAGCCAGTATTTATACGGGAACAGTGAGAACACTTAGGTCTGTAACAACTTTTAGAGAGAAATGTTTAAGATTCATTATGCGTAAAGTTTGAATTCACTATACTATTAAGATTTTTGAAGCGGTTCACTAATTCATTTCAAATTCAAAACTATTTAGTTAAGATATATATATATATATATATATATATATATATATATATATATATATACTTTCACATGGAAACCATATATTTGCGTTCGTAGCATTGATCTCCCTTCTATACCGACCACTCACAGTCCAGTTTATACTTGCGCGCTGAATATATATCGCCCCGTATTTTTTACCTGTAAATATTTAACACCCAATCTTTTTGAAAAACTATGTTTTCGTTGAAGTCATCTGGGGTCAAATAAATCCCCTTGGATACAAGGATTTATAAATACACCGCTTATTAAACGACGTGAACGATGTTCCGTGAGAATATATTATAATAGATTAACATGCCATAATTGAAATTACTGCGTAATTAGTAAAATGTTTTCAGAATAAAATATTTAACTTTTGCGCTCATTACACCCCTAAATTCGGTATAATTACCTATGTAATGTTTGGTTATTATTAGATTATGTACTCAGTACATAGTTCTAAAAATCAGTGAACTTCCCTACTCTTGGTGGCCATATTTAAAGGCAAATTCAGTGGATTTTTTACGAATGACATAGAAGCAGAATTCTCATTTTCTTATTAATTCGTTATTTCTGCTCCAAAAATCAAAATGTATACACCATAAGAAAGCTCTTGAAATTCATATTTTTAGGATGGAATATTTTAAATATGTATGGATGCAAAAAAAATGCACAGTAAAGAAAAAAGTTCATCCTTAAACAAAATAAACAGTGTAACTTATTTTGGTTATTAAGTTATTACCGATGAATTTATCAGAATATCATTTTTATATCTAAAATGATTTATTAAAGCTGAAAGATTGAAAAATAAAATCACCATTATGATTTAAAAACAGCAAGTATTCTCAACTTTCGGCCTGCATAAACTTATACCTTTAAAGATGGCTGCCAAAAAGAGTCTTTCAGTGCCTATGACATCACACGGGAACTATGTATTCCAATATCAGATGTGACAAATAGTTCACGTTCAATGCAGAGTTCAGGGAAGGGGGGGAGGGGGGGGGCAATACTAAACAATGTAGGCAGTGACAATGCAAGCGGCTTGCCGCTTTGCCCGAAGCGTGAGAAGGGTGTGTGTTTTTTCATTTTAAAGCAAATAAATATTGCTTTCTTGTGAGTTTTTGGGGGGTTATGTATCTGCATTTATGTATGGTCCGGGAATTTTAGAGTACCAAGTGCGCCCCCACCCCTATTGAATCCACCGGTGCAATGTATATGAATATCACTCAATATTATACAATAGTGTTTATTTAATGTCTTTTCATAGTGTACCTAAATAAACTGTATTTTATTTTACACTGATTAGCTAAACCGTTCAATTGTGGCTATAATCACTGTACTTTTTTACACCAGAAGACTTATATGTTCGGTTAATGTATAATATCAAGGAGGTAGAGGCATGGGTGTAATAATGCAAGGAAATGACCAAAAATCTGATAGATCTATGTACTGATACAACAACAGTAAACAATTACATGCATAGGTATCTAGAAGTTTTTATCAGCTCACGTGCATTTATACGAAATTTAATTTCAATTTTAATGCAACAGCTTTAGACTCACGTTAATCAGTAAAATGTGTACAGTTTCAATGTTTCAAGGATGCATTCAGTCTTGCGCATTCATGCAAAACCTAGTTAAGTGTTGCGTTTATATTCGTATAAAACCAGAGCATGCTTTAGAATATGCTTCGCCACTCGTGAAAATATAACATTTTATGTTCACTCAGTGAAATTATTAATCGATCATGTGAGAGTTAAAAAAACATTTTTCATTTTATGTAATGCTTTAAAGGCCAGGAAGTAGCTGTGGTGTTATTCACAAAATTTGTCAAAACTGGCGGGATTACCTCGCGTGCGTGACGTTTTTTAAGACGTCATTTCTTGCGTGAAACCCAGCACAATGACGCTCCGATCATTTTATAACGTAGGGTCGGGTTCAAAGTCCAGACTGAAAATTTTGAAAATGGTAATATTCACTGTTTTAAGCAGTGAAATTACCATTTTCAATTCACTGATATTTCCGTATTATCCACCGAAAAGCATTAAATAATATATATATATATATATATATATATATATATATATATATATTCCAAATAAAAAGGTTGTCATTAGTATTACTTTCAATTGATATCATATTTTTACAATGATATTAATGTTTAGCACATGGCATTTTCCTCTCGTCCAATCAGATGCTAGAATTTGTTCATAGTCACTGTGGACTATAACTAGTCCAACTCTTTTGTAAAAATCAATAAGTGTGGACTATGCAACCACATAACTCACACTTTTGTGAAGTTTTGTCGCTAGTGGAAGGAAAATGCCATGTGCTAAATAGGTTAGTTCATAGTTGCCTTTAACTACACGATATAGTCACTCGGGCTCCGCCCTCGTGAGAATATCGTGTAGTTATAAATCTGACTTCATTCTGTTTAGAAATTATGTCCAATAAAATTGCTTTATATACTTTATCTATTTTCTTCAGTATTTATTTTAGTATTTTTAATCATACATTTACAATGTCAACATTGTTACTAAAATTATTCAGTTGTATATGTAAGGGTTATGACCTAGAATCCAAGACGATTACCAGTAAACCATGCACATATCCAGTTTCAATTTTGAAATTAAACAAAACTTAAGACTCATAGAAAAAAAATAATATACACAGAATCTACCAGAATAAAAAGCTCATATTAAAACAAGAATAATCAATTGTGTGTAATTCAAACCTTGAAACATGCCAAACTATCGTAGACATTTTCTATTTTCAAAACATTCAAGACAAATACATGAAACGTTCAACCCACGTTGATTTTATCAGTCTTAGAAAGAAAAAAAAAATGAAATAATTAAATATTGTAGTTGTTATCTATGTCTTGGACGAAATAATACCGACATTACATATCAAAGTGCTGATAATTTTGGTGATATTGAAGTGTTTTACCACACTGCAGTATCACGCCGTAGACATTTAGCATGATGTCACATCAAATAACATTATCATGACACCGGGGCAACCAGACCTGGAGAGACAAATGAATATGCCTATCGCCAAACAAGGGAGCTACACTGGTATCATATTTTGCGACTTCAGTATGTCGGACTGGGGATCGAAACCACGACCTCCTGAGTGTAACAATGAATTTTTATCACTCTTTTTATCAATCTGAAAAAAATATGACATTGTGTGTTTTTGACTTGTTCATAAATTTAAAATTAAAATTGGATAAGTCCACGACTTCTGCTTTGATACCTTTTGAGTTATGTCCCGGACAAAAATGGGACAGGCAAACGGGCAGACAGACACTCAATATATTCACCCCATATAAATATGGGAGGAGACATAATTAAAAGGAAGTACAATATAAAAAGCCAATATTAGCTTGATATCTGATCATGAGCAGCATGCATTTCATCGAGAAAACCACAGGCACATATTTAATGGGCCGTTTTGTACCTGTGTCAAAGCGACACCCTTTATATTGCTGATGAGAAAGTCATATTTTAATGAACATTTCGTCATTCTGAGGCATGCATCGCTGCGTTTGGACATTATTTCAGTCATATAGCGACGTCCAGCTAATTACAGGTGGAAGAAGACACCGAATGCACGGAGGCATCCGGATAGACCACCGACCTACCGAAAGCCAACTGGAAGGCTTCCTCACATTGCAAATCTGAATGACCCTGCCAGGATTCGAACCCAGGCGGTGAGGGGCTGAGTGTGTGTTAAAGACAGCGACTTAACTCTCTCGGCCACGGAGGCCCCGGAGACGGGATCAGTGATTTTAAATCGAATCATCGTCATGCTCACCATAAGCGGTAACAGCATCGTGTTAATGGTCAGGATATTAAGAACAAGATGTTTTATTTATTGTCCGCACAATATCTTGAGCAGAAATAAGCCTAGGTTTGTGAAACTTGGTAGGGACATTGCCCACGGTCAGTTGATGATCCCTTTAAAAAATTATGGTCATTAGGTCAAAGGTCAAGAACAAAGCGACACAATGACATTTAATATAAAATCCTTTTAGACTGATTACTTGAGAGGGAATAAGCCTAGGTCTATGAAACTTAGTAGGGACATTGCCAGTGGCCTGTAGATGACCCCTATGATTTTGAGGTCATAATGTCAAAGCTCAAGGCCACAATGACACAAATGTCATTAGAGCAGCAAGCCTTATCGTTTGTTCGGGACAAACGAAATATCTAGTTCTTCTTCTTATTATTTTTTCTTCTTTTCTACGCCTTAATTTATATATATTAATGGCATATACTCCAGATACTGAAATTTCAGTTTCAATTATTTTCATTTGCCTTTGACGTCACATGACGTCACACTTAACGTTGTCTACAAATGTTTGCATGCGCTCTACGGCCAATATTTCTTGACAGATTTTTATTAAAAAAATCACAGAATGTATATGTTACGTTCTAGTTGTGCATCCCGGTGTAACAGCCCAGATTTCCCCCCAGTCAGTTTTTTCCTCGGGGAGAAACTGACTAGTCAGGTTTTCCCCACCCAGTCAGTTTCCCCCCCCCCCTCTAATTTTAAAGTTTTAGAGGTGGGGAAATTCTGGCCTAGTCAGTTTTTTCCCCCCTGTCATGTAGAATGAGCATGAAGTCGGGGAAATTCTGCCCAAGTCAGTTTTTTCCCCCTGTCATTTAGATTGTGGTGATGGTGGGAAATTCTGGCCTTGTCAGTTTTTTCCCCCTGTCATGTAGATTGAGCATGAAGGTGGGGAAATTCTGGCCCAGTCAGTTCCCCCCCCCCCCCCCCCCCCCCCCCCCCCTGTCAGGTAGATTGTGCATAAAGATGGGGAAATTCTGGACCGGTCAGTCCCCCCCCCCCCTTTCCAATATATTGTGCTAGATGGTGGGGAAATTCTGGCCTAGTCAGTTTTTTCTCCTCTGTCATTTAGATTGTATTGATGGTGGGGAAATTCTGGATCGTCGTTCCCCCCCCCCCCTGTTGTGTTGGGGAAATTCTGGCCTACTCAGTTTTTTCTCTGCTATCCAAAATATTACTTGTGTAAGTGGTGAAATTCATTTAGATTGTATTGATGGTGGGGAAATTCTGGACCAGTCAGTCCCCCCCCCCCCCCTATCCAATATATTGTGCTAGATAGTGGGGAAATTCTGGCCTAGTCAGTTTTTTCTCCCCTGTCATTTAGATTGTATTGATGGTGGGGAAATTCTGGACCAGTCAGTTTTTCCCCCCTATCCAATATATTGTGCGATGGTGGGGAAATTTGGACTAATTTTTTCCCCTATCAATATTTTGTGCCTGAAGGTCGGAAATTCTTGCCTAGTCATTTTTCTCCTCTAAAATATTGTGCAGTCAATAGGGAAATTTTATCTAGTCAATTTTCCCCCCATCTTATTTTTCTTGCCAATGGTTTAAGTGTTTGCATAGAATTGGTGAATGTGTATATCTGTATACCAATTCTCATTTTTTCTTTACCACGTAATTATTGCTAGAAGAATTAATTTAATAGAATCTTGAAGGGGGGGGGGGAACTGACTGGTCCAGAATTTCCCCACCATCAATACAATCTAAATGACAGGGGGAAAATTTCCCCGGGACCACTTACACAGAAATAATTGGATAGCAGAGAAAAAACTGACTAGGCCTCCACATCCACATCACAACAGGGGGAAAAAACTGACTGGTCCAGAATTTCCCCACCATCATGCACAATATATTAGATAGGGGGGAAAAAACTGACTAGTCCAGAATTTCCCCACCTCAGAAACCTTAAAAAAAAGAGGGGGAAAAAACTGACTGGGTGGGGAAAAACCTGACTAGTTAGTTTTTTCCCCGGGGAAAAATCTGACTAGTCAGTTTCTTCCCCGGGGAAAAACCTGACCAGTCAGTTTTTCCCCCGGGGAAGAAACTGACTGGGGAAAAACTTGACTGTTACACCGGTGTCCGTTTTTCTAAATTCAAAAAGTCAAATAGTCTATGGCGAATCCAAGATTCGAACCAATGACGTCAAATTTCAAATAAGTATAAAATCTCTCTGAGATGAATTAGAAAGGAGATATTTGATGTGAATGTAAGTCACTTCGTGAATTTTACATTCTGTGAAGAAGAACGTCATTTGACATCATATGACATCATAAGATCAAAACGAATTCCTTAATTCTACGCATATATTTCTATATGGTTTTAGGTCCCAGGACCATGATAATTTAATGGCATATATTTCAGATAAAGAAATTTTCATTCTATAATTTTCTTATGCCTTTAAACCTTTTAAAAAAAAAATATTTACTTCTAGTTGTCCATCCCCGTCCGTTTTTCCAAATTCGAAAGGCAAAGGTTCTATGGCTGATCCGAGATTCGAACTATTGACGTCAAATTTCAAATACGTATAAGGTCGCTTCCAGATGATTTAGAAAGCTGATACTTGGACAGAATATAAGTATCTTAGTCTTTCTTACATTTTGAGAAGATGAAATTCATATGACGTCATTAGACGTCATATGGTCAAAAGTCTTGCTTGTTAAAATTTAACGTTTTTAAGGCCTGTAGGCTTTATGTTTTGTTTGATTTGCATGAGATTGTAACTGAAGGTGCATCATAAGTTCCTATGGAGCATGTCACTTCCGTTTCCGTAAAATTGCAAAGGTCAAGGTTGTATTCGAATTATCGTTTTTTTCTTTGACCTGTAATATCTCAAAACCAGTAAATATTTTATCGAGAAAGAATGTACATTATTTGCAATGCTTTGAAAAGCCTTCTTTATGATATAAAAGTTTATAAGATCGGGGTTGAATCTGTTGAGCTATGGCGAAAAAAAATTTAATCCCCAGTGCGCTTAACAATTTATATCTCAAAAACCGTTTTATCAAGCACTTCGTGAAACCTAAGAATTTTTTTTTGTATGCGAGCAAACTACAGTTTCAAGATATTTTGTGCAACGATTTCACGTACCGTTTGAAAAAAAACAACGGCTAAGATGCTAATGGAGATCCAATATTCCGCGGAAAGCTTATATTTTTTACCTAGGACTGACACTTCTCCCATCGAAATCGATGAAGAAACGAAATACTTACGAGTTATTTTTATATGCTAAAGCGGAGCCAATTTCTGGTCAGATTGACTTGATATTTTCACAGAAGGTGTAAGTTTTAGGATGTAGATTTGCACCTATGTCTTTAATTTTCAATAATCGAAAAGTTCGGGATTTTATATCGAAACAGAGAATCGAACTTCGGTCATAAAAATATAATTTAGTGTTTCAAAGGCTCTCGATGAGTTAGAACCATGAAAATTAGACATCTTATGTGACCGGAGTTTTTTTTTCGTATTCTGTGACGTCTGACGTAGTGCGACGTCATTTGACGTCAGACTGTAATAAGCATTTTAAACCCTTTTTTTTTTTTAAAATTTTCACTGAAAGTGCAGCATTGTATAAAGTAACTTCCGTTTTTTTGGAAAATCGAAAAGGTCAAGGTCATATGTTAATTATCGTTTTTTTTCGGCCGTAAATATCTCAAAAACGATAAATATTCTATCGCGACACTATGGGTATAATTTGTTATAGTTTTAAAGACCTTTCAGATGGTAATTAGTTTTTTGAAGATCTGGGTTGAATCGGTTGAGTTATGGCAGAAAAACGAAATGTGGACTTTTAACGAAATGAAACGATCTAGTTTCATGACTTTGAAGTTAATCCTTATGAATTTTTTAGAATTAACATACTAAGATGTGAAGTGATGTATGCTGCAAGAGATATTAGTTTAGTCCTGTGATTATGACGTCATGGATATTAAAGCAATATATCATAAAATAGGCTAATTGCTGTATGAACTTAAAAAATGCACGAATGCCGTAGCTTACAATGCGCAAAAGGTCCTGAAAATCTCAAGAGATTACATCATGAAACATAGCAGATATTCATGTTTTTCGGCTTCTATGTGAAATCTAGCAGTATGATGAAAGAAAATTAAACGGTTATTGGGTTGCCCGAAATGCCCGAAATAAATTGCATAAGGCGGTATTTTTCCAAGGTTACGATTTATATACCCTGGCCTTGAAAACATCGAGGCATGACAAGATGCAACAGCTACGTGCACAAATAGGGAATATAGACTTTGTCTGCAGTATGTTGTCTATATCGGTTTAAGATCTGTGGATTAACCTATTTATTTCATACTTGCAATTCAAATAATGGACGTTTATATCTTGTTGTATACGGAGCGAAAACGATATTATTTGGGTAAACAAGATAGTCGGATCGACAGCTGGACAATATACCTATATTAAACACCTTGTACCCACCAGGGTCGCAACTGACACCTGGACTCCCAGCCAGATAGTGCGTAACATCCAGAACTTTCTAGCTACGCCTTTGTATATCTTTCACCAACATGTATAAAGTAAGACAACTAGTATAGTATATTTATATTCTATTAACTATGACAACTGGCTTTCACCCACGCAAGCCGGGTATTATTACGGCATCGGAATAACTTCATTAAACGGGCAACGTGACCCTCCGGTGTTGTTCTGGAGAAAAGTCGGGATGGGTCGAAAATATATCTATAGCGCATAGTAATGATTGTGGTAAAAAGTGTTTCCTAAAAGACATATGAGACATAAATCAACCGTTGTTGATAATAAAACATGTATGCTAGATTTTCCCACAGACAGTATTGCAATCATTTTGAGATTTCGTCTACATCAGACAGACACTGCGATATCATGCATGTGGCACATACATGTGACAACCTACCACAATGTTATAATATCCTGACACCGGACCAACTAGTTCTGGGACTACGCTTTTTTATGCTGATGTGTCCCTCCTTTCCTTTTCTCTCTATCTTTCCATCTGTCACTCTGTCTATCTTACCTTTGCCCTTCCATTTCCATTTCAGATTGACATGAAATTAAAACTAACTTTTACATATCATATGGCAGATACGGATTTCTATTTTTGCAAAAATGTAAATTGTACAACTAAATGACTAAATAAATCAAACCAGAGACACATCTTGTACAGATGCAGATATGGAGTATATTAGCTGAATTCAACATCAATGTCATTTTAACATTTCCTCATATATTATCTTAATTTAAATATCATGTTTATGAATCTTATTCTAGGCTTTCTTGCCAAATAACTTTGAATGTCTAAAATAACCACTTTTGAAAATTTTAACATAAACATTATTTCTCCATAAAGATGATCACTGAAAAGTGCACAATGTACTTCATTATATATTCATTTTATAAATATGTGCAAAATATGTCACGTATCAAACTCGCATAGGACACGTTGACATGGTCCGTGCATACATGAGGTTTAATATTTGTGAGGACCAAATTTCGACACCACTGTGATATGTTTATAAATATAAAATATTAAACAAACGAAAAAATATTTATCTGTGTAGTAATGTTATAAGGCCAGTATTTTTAAGAGTCATTACAGAATCTCTAAACATTGTATATAAGCTTTTAAACCAATATTCAAAAATCTCAGAGGAACGCCCTAGACCAGCTCTTACATGGGAAAGAGACATCGTCTCCAAAACCCACCCTACCGCCCCAGTCAACAACTTCCGACATCTCTATGACGTTTATCCTTTTCTATTTTTCCCTAGATTTAACGGCCCACTGACAGTATTCAGTCATTTGTGAACATATATATTACGCTGTAGACAAGTGAGTACCACATAATGACCACGCCCAGTCACATAATCCTGACCATGCGCCAACCATCTGCACTGCCACTATGCCTAGCCTCAAGCAAGAGATACATGTACCATCTATAATTTACCAGCTTTATTATATATATATTCTTTATTTACGTCTCATCTTTGTACAAAGACATATAATTGCATAAATCATTAATACTTTATACAAGTACAAAGCCACTCAAATGAGTTATAAGAGACACGAACATAAAAAATATAATCAATCAATACACATGTATATATGTACACGATACAAACTAGAAACATATGCTAAGCCTAACTTAAAAACTCATTAAGATACTACTTTAAATAAGATTCTGAAAGACAAAAAGTACACTACTGTGTTACATTAAAGAATGGATGTAAAAATCGATTATCACCCTGTCAGACAGTAGTGAACTGATTAGCATCTGCTTCTAGTTTACAGATAAAAAAAATGTTTAATTACTACATACATAAAATAGAAGAAACATTACTTACATAAATAAAACATCTAGTATTAAGAATACTGTTGCAGTTTTGGCATTTAATCGACACAGTGTTTCTTCGGATAAAATAAATGAAAGCTTATCAATATCAGTAGTAGATTAAACGAAGGGTTAATGGAGGTAGCCCTTTCAATTAACTCTTACGACAATCGTTATATAATCACAATATAATAAAACATGTATTTCTGTTTCAATTACATTATCTCGACAGAATGACATAGTCGTTCCCTTCACTAATCCCTCATACCTTCCGTTTCTATTCTAATAGGCGCTACACCACATCTAACTTGCTGACAGCAGCCTGTGTTTCGGTGCCATGATAATCTTACAATAACGTCCTGGCTTTACTCTGTTTTAAATTTACAATAATTTCTTAGCTTATTACTACCCTTCCAGATTTACTATTGTTTTATTTATATTTTCTCGCCAATCATTTATATATAAAACTAAACAAGTTATCTTGTAATTGTTAACAATATTTTTTTTATACACATGCTATTTAAATCAATAAATCATACAAATCAAGTTAATCAATTTATCTTTGACATAAAAGAACAAGATTTGTGAGATCTATTTGAACTATTATCCGCCCAAAGTGCTATGCGTTTATTAAGTCTATCATGATTTGTGTTACATAATTTAGCCAATAACTGACCACAGATTTCCACTGACGGATAAAAGGAGGCGTCATGCCATTTCCCTGCCACGCATACATTAGGTATATATATGCATAAGCTTTATTATGCATTACCCGTTCACTTCTGCTCGGAGTGAGACGGATTAAGCTTCACGCTTGACAGGGGGACCACAATAAGTACGCAAAGACTGTAACCATGATTCGTGGATGTGACTCAATGTGAATTCAAGGTGACACGAGGCCTCATACGGAAATAAAGATATAAGATATCGTGTTTATTCATTAATTAGGCAAAACTATTTAAAAGAAAAATCGCTTAAGTAAGAAAACAATGCATGTGTAACAAAAAAATGAAATAAAAGGCGTTCGATATTATAAGGAAGGACAAAACAACAATAAACACTGAGTTTGTTAATACAGTACAGTCAGCTTAAAGATCATTTCATTAGGTTAAAAAGAGGTCAGTAGGCAGATGAATGTTTTAGTGTTTTCGTATCAGAAAAAACAACACAACAACAACAAATACTGCAGTTATTAAGAAACTTGGAAATATAAAACAAAAAACCAAAGTTAAAGCAGTTCGTTCATAAAGGATCGGTAGAAATAAAAAATAATGTTCTACTCTCTACTGTCTCTCACGTTATGTTGGTGGAATCATTTTTTCTGACAAATAAACTCGGCAAGTGTAGGTCATTTCATGGGAACGCTATTATTGCAATGCAACTTCGGCGATGACTGGTAATATTTTCTACTCTCCCTCATTAATGTTGTAATGTCTTTGTTTCGTAAAGTGTATGCCACATTACACAGGAAACATTATTTCGTAAACGACACTTCATGGAAATCGAATAAATATAGAATACTCGAACGGTATCCCCGAAGCAGTTGCTTGCGGTACTACGTGCCACGTTTTGCAATTCTAAAAAAAGTTTCAATACCGTTTGTGACGGTATTGCCTGTGATGGGGAAACTTCCCATTTTTTTTACAATCACGGATAGTTGCTTTGGTTGACCGTGCGTCTGTAAATGGATAATGATAGAATCAATACTTACATATAGTTAAAAATCAAATTCTTATCAACGAGCTGCTTTAAAAAAGGACAACTTTAGAAATTTAAACTGTTTGAATAAGAATGCGAGATATAAATGCCATATCAAATATCACATATTGTTACCTTTTCCATTACAGTTTCAAATGGTCTGTGGTTTAAAATTATTGCTAAAAACGCATTTGTCGATAAATTTAGGAGCTGTGAATAAACTAGGCAGTAAAAAGAAAGAAAAGTAAAAAGGTTTAACACAAGGCAAAAAAGGTACGTGACAGGGATTCAAACACTTACCTTACCAGACCGACTCTTAACCGATTGCGCCAGGAAAGCATTTGGCTAATCTCGGATTATGTGGCGATTTAAGCATTGCAACTAAGGGACGAGTCCACATTTTTAAAACAAGCATACGCCTGCTTTTTATTTGATAAACTTTGACCAAAATCATTCATCGGTCGACTCTCAACTGTTTTCTTTTTCAACTGGGTGTTTAAGGTTTAAATAGGAATATTAAATTGTTATATGCATATTTTATGCCAACCAGGTGAAACAGATGCTTTTCTAAAGTTTACGGTTGTTAACTGCTGTTAACCATGAATTCATTGGTTCAAGAATTATGTCAAAATTCATTTTATACAGCTTACCCCGATAAATGTAATTGATTGTTTGTGTGATAAAGTGCTAACACACCACAATATCATGCCGTAGACATGTGGCATGATGCCACATCAAGTCACATACCCCTTTCCATTTTTAGCAATGATATCTCGATCTTTTCCGTACATAGCTGGGTGTAATAAAATTTACTTTTAGGAGGAAGGCTTGCCCAAGTTCTTATCAGTCGGTCTATCCAAAGCATATGTTGTGTAACCACCAACTGTTTCTGTTCAAGTCTTGGCCCCAGTATGATAACCAAGTACCGTTGAATGGATTCACCGCTAAAATTGAATTTAGCTTTCAAGAATTTTTGGCACAAGCTTGCAAGTGTTGTTTAATACTGTGTATCATATATAAACAGATTTTACACAGATTATTTATCCAAAGAGTGCTGATTGCTCTGAAGGCCAGTAAAACAATTGGGCTAATAATAATAAGTGGTTTCCAGTTATGTATTTTGTTAAAATCCAAAGCAAAGTATCAGAACAAGCCACAGAGCTCAAAGTTGCATTGGGCGAATCGCCCCACAGTACTTTGAGCCCCATGTTTTTGTAGCTTGTTTAGTAAATGTAACAGTCACTATCATGAGCGGTTGCAAACCTGTTTTATCGCAGTGTATATGATGTAAGTAGGGTACCAAACCGCAATTGTTAGCTATTAAAAGGTAGCTGTCACCTTCACTGAACGCACGACAGTTGGTTGTTTGTTCCTTCCCACAAATCATTTTAACTTTGGGAAACCCACATATGACGTTTACACAAAAGTATAATCTCGGCTATCTGCCAAATGCAACGTGTCCGAAATGTTACGGGAAGGACAATAAGGGAATCAAAAAATGAAGTAATACAATGGCTTGCGGCCAGTGGAACAGATATGGTAGAAAATCAAAAAAGCCTTACCCGTAGTGCAGTAACCGCGTATATCTAGAAAAGTATTGATTTTTTTAACAGCAACTACGGCAACTGTTGTCCTTTCGAAGACATGATTTTTTGTCCAATGACGTCGTTTGACGTCAGATTAAAACAATAGTGTAAAATTTTGTATCTGCGCTGCAGTCACCTTCTTTGGCTAGGTGGTGTATATCAAAACATGAATGTGCACCTCCATATATTCTTTTAGGTTCGAAAAGACAAAGCTACAAGTTTCGAACTAAGGGCCTCAAAATATGTTTATAAGTATTTAGAACCACCCACGTGTGCCGAAATTAGGAAATTTGGACAGTGTATATGAACTGAAGTTTATTTCATATTTTGTGAAGTCTGACGTCATGTAAAGTCATTTAACGTCATATTTTTAACAAAATTAAACTTTTTTTAGCTCTGCATTGCCTAACGTTTTGACTGATTTGCATTTAATTTTTACTGCAGGAGCAAATTAGCTCTATAAGGTGACTCGTCTCTTCCGTATCCGAAAAATCGCAATGGTCAAGGTCATATGTTAATTAGATTTTCGCCGCTGCAGGGCGAAAACCTATTGTTCTTCTTCTGTTGACTTTTTATATTTTTATTATTTTTCCAATTCCATCCATTTTTGTAGCCAACGTAGCGGCCAGATGAGAAAAGCTACAGCTATGAAATTTTGGGCATGGAGTCACATTTATCTGAACTTGTGCCTAAAAAGTACAACTTTTCCTCTCTTTTTTTTATCTGATTTAACCACTAGGGGACGCTTTGCATGTAATCACTCTTTTACTAATAACTCAAAAATTTGAAGCCCGATTTAGATGCGTTTTTTTTACATAATGTTCCATGTTGCCAGCCCATTCAAATATGATGGAAATATCGGACTTGATTTGGTCATATTACGGCAGTCAAAAGTTTGATCCTTTTTTTAGCTCACCTGAGCACAAAGTGCTCAAGGTGAGCTTTTGTGATGCCCTTCGTCCGGCGTCGTGCGTCGTCCGTCGTGCGTCGTCCGTCGTCAACAATTTGCTTTAACGACATCTCCTCTGAAACCGCTTGACAGAATTAAATAAAACTTATCAGAATGTTCCTTGGGTGAGGCTCTACAAAAGTTGCTAAATAAAGTTGATCCATGAAGAACTCTGGTTGCCATGGCAACAAAAGAAAAATAATTTGAAAACTTTAAAAATCATCTTCTTCAAAATACTGCCAGATTTCAAAATAATTTGGTACAGATGTTCCTTGGGTCAACCTCTACCAAAGTTGCTAAAATTATTCCAATCCGTAAAAAAACATGGCCCAGGGCGGGCTTATTTGCCTTATATGTATATAGAGAAACCTTAAACAACATCTCTCTGAAACCACTGGACAGAATTTGATTAAACTTGCAGGGATGATCCTTGGGTCAACCTTCACAAAAGTTGCTAAATAAAGTTGATCCATGAAGAACTGGTTGCCATGGCAACAAAAGAAAATAATTGAAAACTTTAAAAATCATCTCTTCAAAACTACTGGCCAGATTTCAAAATAATTTGGTACAATGTTCCCTTGGGTCACCTCTACCAAAGTTGCTAAAATTATTTCGATCCATAAAAAAACATGGCCGCCAGGGGCGGGCTTATTTGCCTTATATGTATATAGAGAAACCTTAAACACATCTCCTCTGAACCACTGGACAGAATTGATTAAACTTGGCAGGGATGATTCTTGGTCAACCTTCACAAAGTTGCTAAAATAAAGTTGATCCATGAAGAACTCTGGTTGTCATGGCAACAAAAAGAAAAAATGAACTTTAAAAATCATCTTCTTCAAAATTACTGGCCAGATTTCAATAATTTGGTACAGATGTTCCTTGGGTCAACCTTACCAAGTTGCTAAAATTATTTCGATCCATAAAAAACATGGCCGCCAGGGGCGGGGCTTATTTGCCTTATATGTATATAGAGAAACCTTTAAACAACATCTCCTCTGAAACCACTGGACAGAATTTGATTAAACTTGGCAGGGATGATCCTTGGGTCAACCTTCACAAAAGTTGCTAAAATAAAGTTGATCCATTTAGAACTCTGGTTGCCATGGCAACAAAAAGAAAAAAAAATATGAAAACTTTAAAAATCATCTTCTTCAAAACTACTGGCCAGATTTTAAAATAAATTGGTACAGATGTTCCTTGGGTCAACCTCTACCAAAGTTGCTAAAAAAAATTCCGATCCGTAAAAAACATGGCCGCCAGGGGCGGGGCTTATTTGCCTTATATGTATATAGGGAAAACTTTAATCAACATTTCCTCTGAAACCACTCGACTGAATTTGATTAAACTTGACAGGAATGATCCTTGGGTCAACCTTCACAAAAGTTCCTAAAATAAACTTGATCCATATAGAACTCTGGTTGCCATGGCTACAAAAAGAAAAAAAATATGAAAACTTTAAAAATCATCTTCTTCAAAACTACTGGCCTTGGGTCAACCTATTTATCTCAGGTGAGCGATTTAGGGCCATCATGGGCCTCTTGTTTGGAATAATTGTAAATCAGTTTTTTGCTTCAAATTGTGATATATAAGAAATAGAATGTTCGAATAGAGCGACTTGTATACTTGATTGAACTACTTGCTACATTGTTAGGTAAAATTTTACTTAATGTTTTTTCTCATTTTGCCGCTAGGGGGAGCTGTGCTTGAAATCACTTTTGCTTATAACTCACACTTTGAAGTCTGATCCAAATGCGTTTTTTTTTTTTTTTTGCATTATGTTCCTTGTTGATAGCCTAACAAAATATGACAGTTTCAAGGTATTAGTGGCTGAATATTTTTGGCTAGTTACGGAAGGTTGAAAGTTCGAAACTCGCAAAAAAACTGTGCAAATAAGTGTAGGTCTATGAAAAGGCTATTCATTTTTGTTAGAGATAGAAGAACTCTCTTTGCTGCATACGATTTGCAAGACATATACGCACAAAATATACTGGGTGGCGAATTTAAGAAATGCATTGTTTCTCCTCTAGAAACGGTCAAACTTCACTAAAATATTGGAAAAATTAAAATTTCAAAACATGTTTTTGTCGCACCTGACTTTATTTTTTGTACATTCTTCTTGAAGTATTCACACGTTATGCATTGTTATGATTGAAAGGGCCTCTCCACAAAAAGTTAAAAAAAGAAAATGGCAAACGTCAAGGTCATATAACGATTATTGTTTTTTTATTCGGCCCCAAATAGCTCCAAAACTAAAAATATTTCATTGAGAGTACGTATATGAACAAAGGTTTTAATTCTTAAAGAGCTCTTTCCAGTGATGTTTAGTTTTTAAAGATCGAGCTTCATTTTGTCATTTTACGGCAGTCCAAAATTTATCCTTTTTTTTTTAACAATTGTAAATCAGTATTTATGCATCAAATTGTGATATATTAGAAATAGAATGTTCGAGTAGTGCCAATTGTATACTTATTGAACTATTTACTACATTGCTAGGTACCTTTTGGTAAATTTTTACTCAATTTTGTTTCTCATTTTGCCGCTGGGGGTGGGGGCGCTTTGCTTGAAATCACTCTTTTGCTTATAACTGAAGAAGTTGAAGTCTTATTCAAATGCGGTTTGTTGCAATAGCCTAATAAAATATGATAGGTTTCGCGGGTACGTGTAGCTGAAAGATTTTGAGTTACGGAAGGCTGAAAGTTCGAAAATCGCAAAAAACTTTGCAAATAACTGTAGGTCTATGAAAAAACCTACCCATTTTTGTTAGAGATCAGATGGAAGAACTCTCCTTGCTATATTCGATTTGCAAGTCATATACGCACAAAATTATGGGGTTGCGAATTTAAGAAATGTATGGTTTGTCCTCTTTAATACGGTCAAACTTCACTAAAATATTTGAAAAATAAGAATTTTATTTTTTTGTTGCTCCTGACTTTATTTTTGGTTCAATCTTTATGATATTTTCACAGGTAATTTAGTCTTATGATTCAAAGAGCCCTATAATTTAAAATGTTAAAATAATGCAAAGGTCAAGGTCGTATTTTTTCATTGTTTATTTTCTTCGGCCCCCAAAATAGCCCCAAAACTAAAAGTATTGTATTGAGAGTATTTGGACAAAAGTGTAGGTTCTTGAAGAGCTCTTTCCAGTGATATTTTTTTTTAAAGATTTAGCTTCATTTTGTCATTTTACGGCAGTCCAAAGATTTATCTTTTTTTTTTTTTAACAATTGAAAGCAGCTTTTAAGCTTCAAATTGTGACATTTAAGAAACAGAATGTTCCACCCATGCATACTGTATACTTAACCAAAATATTTGCTGCATTTCTAGGTACCGAATTGTAAAATTTTAATCAATTTTGTTCCTCATTTTGCCGCTAGAGGGCGTTTTGCTTTAGTCTGATTCAAATGCCGTTTTCAGCATTCTGTTCCTTGTTGACAAGATAACAGAATGTGATAGATTTCAAAGTATCGGGTATGGGAAAATATTTGCACTAGAAGAGGTTGAATGATCTAACCTTGCAAAAAATGTGCATGTGAGAGTAGGTCTACGAAAAACCTTCCCATTTTTGTTTGAGATTCGATAGAAGAATTCTGTTTGCTGCATATGATTTGCAAAACATATACGCAAAAAATATATGGGGTGGCGATTTTAGGGTATGTATGATTTGTCCACAGTGTGCGGTCAAATTTCACTTACATTTTGATGAAATCAAAATTTCAAAAACGTGACTTGTTAGTTTTTTTAAGCTCCTGATTATTTTTTGTTCAATCTTCATGACTTTTTCACAGGTAATGTAAGTTTATGATTCAAAGATCATCATAATTTAAAAGTAAAAAAAACCCGCTAAAGTCAAGGTCATATTACGGTTATTGTTTTTTTTTCTTCGGCCCAAAATACCTCCAGAACTAAAAATATATTATTGAGAGTATATGGAAAAAGTGAAAGTTCTCGAAAAGCTCTTTCCAGTGGTATTTAGTTTTTGAAGATCAATTGTAAATAAGTTTTTATGCTTCAAATTGTGACATTTAAGAAAAAGAATATCTGACCCATATCGCATATTGTACACCTAATTGAACTATTTACTGCATACCTAATGCTAAACTTGTAATCAATTTTGTTTTCATTTGGCCGCTAGGGGGCGCTTTGCTTGAACTCATTCTTTTGCTTATGACTCAAAAAGTTGAAGTCTGATTCAAAAGTGGTTTTCAGCATTCTGTTCCTTGTTGACAGCACAATAAAATTTGATGGATTTCAAAGTTTCGGGTATGGGAAAATATTTGCGCTAGAAGAGCTACTCACATGTAATTAGCTGAAAGTTCCAATATATGACATTTATACTTTCACAGTGACGGTACTCAAGTTTTCTTCTCAATGTTATATATACACAGAACACAAATACCGTTTTCTAGAATTTGAACACCCAATATCCTGACAGCTTCTAAGTTTTTCATAACAAAGGTTATGTGCGAAATAAGGAGTTATATGAACCCAACTTTTGTTAGGCTATCGCCTCTTCACTAGAATTGGCAAATGATTGCAGATTGATGTGAAACGCTAAATCCTTATAATTTTAAACATATTATCACATGATCTGAACTAAGTAATTACGTCAAGATATTTTCAGTTTGATTTTATTTCGCTAGAGAGAGCACTCCATGCTTAATTGCTTTTAACTTAAGAACTTGAAGTACTTTTTCAATGCGTTTTCTTTGCTTTCTTTTTCATATTGAAAATTGTGGCTGAGTTGAAATAAAGTGTTCAAGCTGATAAGGTTAAAAGCGAAAACCGAGATACCGCTTGCGGTTCTAGTTATGTTTTTTTTTTTTTTTTTTTTTTTCGGCCTTAAATATTTCATAAACGGTAAATGTTCTATCGAGACATACCGGTATAATCTATAGTCCTTTCAAAGAGCTTTAAGATGATATAAAAGTTGTGAAAATCGGGGTTGAAACAGATGAGTTCTGGCGGGAAATCAAAAACGGCCTGATCCGTAGTGCAGTTAACTGCTTACATCTCGAAAACTATTGATTTTTGTAAATAACATTTCAAACATGATGTATATCCCAATCAAGCTTTCAAACAACATAAACACATTTTTTCGATTTTTGCTGTTTTCTCGGTGTTGTATTCTCTATATATCACTAATGCCGTTAGTTAAGGATAGTCCCGTACATAAAGCGTGTGAAATGTTGGAATTCGAATACGTTTTAATGGTACGTAGCTTTTTGATATTGAACATCGCATCACAGATAAGAATTAATTAAAACCGTTTTTTTTTTATCATGCACCTCTAATCGATTAATGACCTTTATATAGATAAATATTAGTTTTTTCAAATAGCTTATCTATATTTTTATAGCTCGATGCAATGATTTCCTAATTGTTTGCATACTTTGATGATGGCCCCATTAATTACAAAGTTGTTGGTCGAAAAGAACTTTCGCCGAATTTCGTCGTTTTGTTGAGGTTTAGCCTTCTATACCTCAAAAGTTGTTAAAGATAGGTCCAAACATAAAGCAGAAGTAATGTAAGAATATGTAAGACCTATCTAACGGTTCCTAGGTTTTTGAAGAAGGACATTGAAGAAAATTACAAGGGAAATAACGTCACCTTGGCGCAAAAAGTACCATAGGTGACTTTTTTGAATTTTTTCAGGAGAGGCAAAAAACTGATTTGTTCATTTAGAATAATACCTTTTAACACCATACCATAAAATGAAGATATGATTTGTTAGTATTAAACTGTTTTTAAAGAATACATTTATTCATTTAAGAATATAAAGTAATTAGACATTTTTTTCCACTTACGTGACTTTTTGCGCTACAATTTTTAAACGCAAAAAGTGATGCAAGTGCACTTACCATAGTTTTTGCATTAACTTTTTAACTGCAAGTATTCAAGTTACCGCATTTCAAAGACATTTTAAAACTGTATTTAAGGTAATATCATAACTGTGTTAAAATTGTGTTCATTGCGGATTTGAAACTGTATTTAATACAAGAAAAAAATGAATGGAAGAAAAGCAACAGTAAGTTGTTATTCCAATGTAAGTGTACTTGTTCAAAATAAATGTAAAAAAAAAATATGTCTGCTACTTTTATTCCATTCAAATAATAGTCAATATTGACTGTCCATATATAGTGCAACATAAATACTGTTTGCAAGATTTGTTCATATTAAATCAGTTTACTCCTGTACCAGATTTTCAACTCCCAAAGCAAACATGTACTACAGTTTGTAGCAATAAATTACCATATGATAAGAATAACAAAAACAAGAGCTCCGCTGACAGCGGGGCAATATACGCCCGAAGGTATGTATTGTCAGGGAATATCCTAAGACAAAAAGGATAAGCACAAACATGTATATATAAAGTATTATTTCAACAAGAAGGATTGGCAATGTTAATCTTCAAGGGCTTTATTATAACAGTGGCTACAAATAGGTTTTTCATGTTTCTTATTATGTGAATAGTGCTTTAATCAAGAGTTACCTCATTACCAGCTAACCCAACATAGTTTATGGTCAGTGTAATATGCTTCTTTGGTTCCACATATACAGTCTTCAATGTTGGTGAATATGAGGTCAATTGTGGAGTTATTATCTGTGGTTGGACCTGTCATGATCTGTTTGAAGCGGACACAAACAAAAATACTAACTTAGCACCAGTTAAGTATATTTGACCTTAAATTGTGACCTTGACCTTAAACCTAGCCATCTGAAAGCTATGTTCTGCACATCCTCTCACTCTGGGTGATACTTCTGCCAAATAGTTTCCATTTACATCCAGCGGGTCAAAAGATACAGAGCGGACACAAATATACTTACTTTGCTCCAGTTAAGATATTTGACCTTGAATTGTGACCTTGACCTTGAACCTAGCCATCTGAAACCTATGTTCTGCACATCCTCTTACTGTGGGTGATACTTCTGCCAAATAGTTTCCATTTACATCCAGCAGGTCAAAAGATACAGAGCGGACACAAAAATACTAATTTTGCACCAGTTAAGATATTTGACCTTGAATTGTGACCTTGACCTTGAACCTAGCCATCTGAAACCTATGTTCTGCATATCCTCTTACTGTGGGTGATACTTCTGCCAAATAGTTTCCATTTACATCCAGCGGGTCAAAAGATACAGAGCGGACACAAATATACTTACTTTGCTCCAGTTAAGATATTTGACCTTGAATTGTGACCTTGACCTTGAACCTAGCCATCTGAAACCTATGTTCTGCACATCCTCTTACTGTGGGTGATACTTCTGCCAAATAGTTTCCATTTACATCCAGCAGGTCAAAAGATACAGAGCGGACACAAAAATACTAATTTTGCACCAGTTAAGATATTTGACCTTGAATTGTGACCTTGACCTTGAACCTAGCCATCTGAAACCTATGTTCTGCACATCCTCTTACTGTGGGTGATACTTCTGCCAAATAGTTTTCATTTATATTAAGTGGTTCAAAAGATACAGAGCGGACACGAAATTGCTAACGGACGGACGGACAGACGGACGGACGGACGGACAGACGGACGGACGACCAGCGGCATAACATAATACAGCCCTTCGGGCGTATAACAATAACAAATGGAGACCGTAGCTTTCTGACCTAATTGAAAGCTAAAATAAAAATATGTTTTACATGTGAGGCAGACTGTAAAAGCTATGGTAGGCAGATGGACTTATGTTCTTTCTGCAAAGACGAATCAAATCATTGTATTTGTCACTTGACAATTTTGGCTGCTCTGCATCTCCAAAGAGGGGATAATGTTTGGGCAGCTGTGACCTTTTTCTCAAACTTGGTTGTAACCTAACCATGTGTATTGCCCCATCAAAGTCAAACTTGATCATCATGCAGTCAGGATTTTCATTATTGAATTCTATTTGTCTGATTTCCCTCCACGTAACTTTAAGTCCATTTGAATCAATATCAAGTTTTCGGATGTTGGATTCCATGTGTTTATAAAGTCAAAAACTGATCTAGAGTCATTTCTATGACATGATACGGTTTTGATCTACGAGCCGTTTGTACAATTGTTGAAACCTGTGAAGTTGTGTAAATTGACATGTTTTTACATGCACGCTCTGTACAAGAATGAACGGAGTCATTCTCGTTTTGGGTATGACCCCTTTCTAAAACATTGTGTGAGATAGATGTCAGATGCAAAAGTTTCAGTGTGTACCACATCATGACAACAAAGTAGCGATTATGGTTTTGACCTGAGCAATTTGTCTGCCATGTTTTTATAGAAATTGAATATATTAGATGAAACTTCATTGGAACTCCTGTTTGTAACTATTTCATTCCATATGTAACACCAAGCCTCGTGGTCTCCAAGGCTATAAACAGTCAAATTGTAATTATTCATTTTTTCTTGCATAATACAGTTGTCCTTGGAATGACTATGGAAGGGTGAACATTTGTTGCAAATCTTAATATGACGCTCAAAATCTGCCGTGTTTCGTTCATTTTCCTTGTTTTCAAGCTTGTTATTGTTTGCAAAACATACATCATACTGATCTTTCAATGGTTTTTGAATGACAATATAAAACTGAGTATTAAAAATATGTCTGTAAGTATGAATTGACTGAGGAATAAAGTTATTATCACTACAGTGAAGTTTATAATGATCATACATTTTTGAAAGATTCAGGTCTGCTTCAAGATATTCTTTCTTCGAATGTTTTCTCCAGTAATGTGATTTTAACCGGGGATGTTAATGTGATTCTTGATGTCAGTCACAATTTATTCTGGGACTTTGTTTGCTCTGTTTGAATGCTTTCCCCGAAGATCTTTAGCAGTGATACTACCATAAACTCTCTTTTTGTTCAAGGCTGTTTTTGCAATAGCTTCAGTAATACCAAGAGTGTCAGTAGTGAAGGGTGGCAATATGGTACCCTCGGTACCATATTTTTTTTTTTATGGTACCGTGGTACCATAAATTATTTTTTTTATGGTACCGAATCGAAAATTTATGGTACTATATACGAAAACAGATTTGTGGTACCGTATGTTGCATGTAATAAAAAAAACATGTCCTACCTGTTAGATCTAACTAGGATGACTTAAGATCGGATAGAGAGAAAGAGTATACCAAACATTCAAATGACGCAATATTGTCATGTTGACGTCATGTTTTATTTCTTAGTTAAAGGAGGACCACTTCTTAACGTTATGTAAGTTAAAGGGGGATTGACAATTGTAAAATGTCATTTCGAGACATTTGGGTTGGCCCTGAAAAGGGCCGTTTTGTTTCTTATTAATTGTGGTCCATACCACACGTTGTACAGTCCCATCCCATCACATATCTCTTCATCCATCCTGCAAGGAGATGCAAATGACAACGGGTTAAATCCTTGTCACCTATGAAGTTCAGGCTATCTCTCGATCTCTGTAGTAGGGTAGATGGTACATCTTCAAAGGTAACTGACAGGTAATTAGGGAGATCTCCCCTTTTTATAAGAGTGAGATATTGATCACACACCTCAACTGGGTCGCTCTCTTGTTCCTCATAGCTGGGATTGTCGAGGAACTAGTAAGTCTGGGGTGGACATACGTGTGTACGGTCTCATGTTGCACTCATGAATAATAAAGTATAGAGTATGTGCACTGTTTTATACTACCGGATTGACCTACTTTCTTGTGTTGGCGCACACCAATCAGAGAACGTTATTTTTCATCCAATAAAAAAATGATGTGTTCGACCTTGACCTGAAGTGGATTGACCTACTAACCTACTTTTTCTTGACTATAAATTGTGTAATGCTGTGTATGTATTCATTCTTCACCATGAAGTTCCTTCGTAAGTTATTCCGACGTGCAAGGAAGGCGTTACGAAAGGAGAAGAAAGTAGAAGTCAAGGAAGAGGGCATTAAGGAAGACGGTGTCAGCTTGTACCCGAGTTTACCCCCTTTGCCATTGTACCCGGATTTGTCAGGGTTTTACCTGGCATATCCAGAAGCCAGCAGGCATTACTGGCGGTATTTGTATTTGAGTGAGTGCTAGACACTTCTCAAAAATAACGGTCCTTTTCAGGACCATTACAATGATGTAGAAAGGATAACTAATACAATTGTCATATGATTTTTATTGTGTTTAACAACAAACGTGTCATACAGCAACAATGAATTAAACGTGGGTCATACAGCAAATAATGAACATAACACAACTTTGTTTTCAAGTCTAGTGTTCAAATGTCACATTTTTCGCTTCTTAGCTGGTCGGTTACACTCTGTACTGCTTGTTGATGGGTGAGCCTCAGGACACACGATGCATGTGTTGACGCTTCTCTTGCGTTTCTTGGGTTTTACGGTAGGTTTCTCCAACTCAGAGACAGCCTCTAGTAACTCAACATCACTGTCCGTCTGTGGCACTGTCTCAACTACGTCCATTTTCTGCATTTCACTGTCCGCCTGTGCGTTTACTGTAGGTACAGTACTATTCATCCCTTTCTTAGGACAAGCGGATGCAAAGTGGCATTGTTCGTGACAGCTGTAGCACACTGCAGGTTTAGGGCAATTAGAAACAAAATTTCCCGGTTCATGACAACGGTAGCACACCCGTACTGTTTGAGGTGTTGAAGCTTTCTTCGTATATGCCGATGCATAATGCCCCTTTTCCTGACAGCGGTAGCATGCCACTTATCTTTCTGTTTCTAGTCTGATCAGCTTGTCACTGATAGCTTGTAGTTGTCCTTTCACCCAGAACTCAAATGTATTGCAGGTCATTCTGAAGAGAGCAGTCTGAATCAGGTTTGAGAGTGATGAAGTGGACGGGTCACACCGCACTTTATAGGCCTGACATCAGGTGGGCGGAGCTTAGATATATAAAAAAGCTTTGCTCACTTACTTATAAAAATCACAACGATGTCGAGTAGTGAAGAAAGCAGCGATGATGAGCCACCTGCAAAAAAGACCAAGAGTGATATACGGGAATATTATTCCATACAGCCACGGTCACAGAGAACTTCAAGAAAGTTTAAAACGAATGGCCACGTGTACGATGTTACTTTTGAAAGATATAAAAAACCGTTTGAATTTACACATCAACTTTTCAATGACATGGTGAAACAGTTATACAGAGAAGCACGGGTCAATGACAACGATCAAATTCGTATCTCCATAAATCATCCTGACCTAGCATTTGGTATCCACATTCCGTTCGGGAATGCAACACACATTTCAGGAGATACGCTGTTGAACGAAATAGAGAAAGTATCACAAAGCAACCACAAGTTTGAGATTCATGACGGGCATTTCCAGTTAAAAATGACACATGTCATTATGCCTGAGGGAGGTGGTGGAAGAAAGAGAACGTTTGGATCACACATGAGCATTGAGAACATGTCCAAAGTCAAACGAAGTATGGTGAAGATAGACAATGCTCACGACAGTATGTGTTTGGCACGATCAATTGTGGTAGGGATATGTAAACTCAATAAAACGGACGATACAGCCTGGAAGAAGCGATGGAATTTGATGAGACAATCTGCAAAATTACTTCAAACCCAAGAAGCCAAGACATTGTTAGATAGTGTGGGCATTAGTCCAAATCAACCTTGTGATATAGAAGAATACAAGAAGATTCAAGCCCACATTTATCCAGACTATGTGATCAAAGTGTGGCCACAATTTGAGAAAATGGACGTGTTGTTCAATCACCCACCTCTGACAGACAGAAGCAAAGTGATTCACATTTATCATTATGATAAACATTATGATTGCATTACATCGATCACTGGTTTCCTGGGATGCAGCTACTTCTGTGAACACTGTAACTACGGTTATAACAACAGAGAAGCTCACTTGTGCAAGAATATTTGTCTGTGTTACGCCTCGACACTATGCCCAAAAGAAGGATTCTTTCCATGTGGTCACTGTGGTAGAACATTTCATAGTCAGAAATGTTTTGATCAGCACAAAGCGAAACCAGGAAATTCTACAAAAAACATATGTGAAAGTGTATGGAAATGCAAGACCTGTGGTGAAATGGTTGTGGGCACAAAGAAGAACCATCTCTGTCCCGGCACTAAAAAATGCAAGTATTGCAAGAAAGTTGTGGATGCAGAACATCAGTGTTATATCCCCACGTACAAAGAACCAGAGAACATAAAGTCACCGACTGTACCTTTCATCTTCTTTGACTTTGAGTGCCGATTTGATTTGGGTGAACATATACCTAACATTTGTGTTGCTCAGCGTGCTTTTGGAGACTGTATGTGTCAATCCATGGAAAGCCCGTGTCAGAAATGCGAAGCTGTGGATGAGCCAAGAGAAAAAATATTTCGTGGTAACAACACCTTGTCAGAATTTTGTGCATGGCTGTTTCAACCCAGTCACAAAGGTACCACAGTGATTGCTCACAACTCACAAGGATACGATGCACAGTTTATTTTGAGGCACCTACTGACACATGATACAGTCAAACCAGAATTGATCATGAATGGAAGCAAAATTCTAATGATGAAAGCCCATCAAGTGAGATTCATCGACTCACTGAGTTTTCTCAACATGCCTTTGTCCGATTTCCCCGACACGTTTGGATTGACTGAGATGGCAAAAGGATGGTTTCCATTTTATGCCAACACGGATGAATACCAAGACTACATTGTATACTATCTCCCCGTAACCTGACAAGAGAGAAGCGTTTCTGAAATGGTACAATGCAAAAGTGGCACAAAAGGCTGTGTTTCACTTTCAGTTAGAAATGCAAAAGTACTGCAAATCAGATGTGGACATCTTGAGACGAGGTTGTGGAGAGTTTAGGAAAGAACTGTTGGCCAGTGACCAAATTGATCCGTTCCTGGAAGCGACCACTCTAGTTCAAGTGTGCAACAAAGCTTGGCGTAAAAATTCAATGCCTCCAAAGACCTTGGCTGTAATCTCTGATGACGGATATCCAAACAAAACTCGATATTCAATCAAAGGGATTCGTTGGATAGAAACAGCTGCTTCCATTGAGAATAAGCACATTCGCCATGCATTAAATGGAGGTGAAGTACAAATTGGACCCTATAACGTTGACGGATTCCATAAAGAGACGAACACCGTATACGAATTCATGAGGTGCTGGACACACGGATGTCCAAAATGTTACCCAAGGAGAGACAGTGTGAACGGTTACACACTTCAAATTATGGAGCAGTTATACAATGCCACAAAATTTCGGCTGAAAGACTTGGCACAACAAGGTTACAACACAGTTGTAATGTGGGAATGTGACTTTGATCAGAAATGCAAGATTGAACCAGAATACAGAGATACTGTGAACCGTTTCTTTCCCTTCCAAGAACCTATTATACCTCGGGATGCTTTGTTTGGTGGACGAACCAATGCCGTTCAATTGTACCATGAAGTGGATACAACCACCAAGGAAGAAATCAAGTATGCTGACATTTGCTCACTGTATCCATTCGTGAACAAATACAAAGCATACCCCGTGGGACATCCCAACATCTTTAGTCAAGAGATGATTGATATAAAGAACATTGGAATGTACAAGGGACTCATCAAATGTCGTGTTTTGCCACCACAAGATCTGTGGCTACCAGTCCTACCTATTCACTGTAACAAGAAAATGATCTTTACACTGTGTCGTACATGTGCTGTGGAAGAGTGTGAAAAATGCAATCACACTCTGTACAAACGCATGTTGACAAGTACCTGGACCCATGTGGAAATAGCCAAAGCTCTTGAGGTAGGATACCAATTGGTAGACGTCTTCCACATCTGGCACTGGGACACATGGAGTAAAGATGTGTATAAACAGTATACATTGTATTAACAAATACTTGAAATTGAAACAAGAAGCAAGTGGTTACCCTAATTGGGTAAAAACAGAAGATGATAAAGCCCGCTTTAAACAGAATTACTTTCAGACAGAGGGTATCTGGCTCGACAACGTGAAAAAGAACAAAGGAAAAAGAGCGTTTGCCAAACCCATGTTGAACTGCTTGTGGGGTAAGAATGCACAAAACAATGTTCAAACCAAGACTGAGTATGTGACTAAGGTGAACCGGTTGTATGACCTACTCTCCGACCGTCATGTCACTGTGCAGTTTGCCGAGATTTTCGATCATGACAACTTCATGTTGGTGAATTCCTCGGATGAAACAGACGCAACACAGCCCTATTCATCTTCAAATCCAGTGGTAGCTGCCTTCGTTACGTCCTATGCTCGACTTGAACTTTACACCCAGTTGGAAAAACTTGGAGATCGGGTACTGTATTTTGACACAGAATTGAAGAGAGTCAGTTGGGAAAGTGGACAGATGAAGAACCACTTGGACGCATTGTCAAATTCGTGGCATTAGGGCCAAAAAACTATGGGTATGAATATATCGATGAAAAAGGAAATCGACATCAAAAATGCAAAGTAAAAGGCATCACTTTGGATTACAATGCTAGTCAGAAAGTCAATTTTAAGACTATGGTCGACTGTGTACAAGATCGCGAACATTACAAAACTGTCATCGAATATGAATCCCGAATCAAGAGACATAGAAATCGCAAAGTGATCAGTGAGACACAGACCAAGACGTTCCGCTCGGTGTATACAAAACGCGTGGTCGTGGACAAATATAAGACAGTGCCGTACGGTTACCAACCGTCATAACCAGTTGGCTTGTGATCGTGTGCATAGCCTGAACGGTGGTGGAAACAAACGGAGATTCACGATGAACACTCTACCAGTAGAAATGCAACAGATGATCTACAGACATCTCGTTGAAGCTAATAAGAATTCTGCTGCATTTTGCAACGAGTTATTTTTTACTTGGGCACAGCGCATTGGAAACAGATTATTTCACCAGACGATGGAGGATCCCTCTTGTTTAAACCAAGTTTATGATATCTTCAGTGATGTACGAGAGCGTGATCTTCCAAGCAGCTATAAAAGTTTGGTCATTCAACGGATTTTTGCCATTTACAATCTGCTACGCAACCTGATCTCTGACGTGTGGTACATATACATTGATACCCTAAACATTGATACAGTGGAGAAACTGAACCGTTTTGATGAGCGTATGTATCTCAGATTGGCGATTAACTACCGGAACGACACACCAGAGGATATACGTGCCATTTTACTGACTCCAGAACCTATCACTTGTGAACAAGTGTTTAACATTTTTGGTAAACAGTGCGCCGCAATATTCAAACAAACGAGGCCAAATCCTAGTGAACAGTTCTTTCAAGATCCCGATTTCAACAACTTAGAAAGGTTTGAGTTGGGAGACGAATCCCTCTGGGACACCTACAAAATAAGATACTACGCAGAGTACTTGCAAGACGAATGAGAAGCCAAAAAATGGGAAATACTTCACTACAGGAAAAAACATAACTCCAATTCGGAATCCATGGCGTAGAGCTGAGTTGTTGGCTGGGCGTGTACTTGGAATTCAGTCGGAACAGGCGTTAAGACAATCCGAGGAACTGTTTGACGAAGTGCGCATGGCTTTAAATGCTATGGGATATACCATGATATTGCCGGAATGGATGATGTATAAAGAAAGACTGATTCATGATGTGTGTCATAGTTTACATTTTTGACTGATGTTGTTCAAGTGTTTTATTTGCTATGATGTATAAAATAAAATGTTGTCATGTCAATGCTGTTATTATTTCTTAGACCATCATGGAAAGTAGTTTACTTTTTCAACATCCTAGTAACATTTTCATCTCAGGGCCAAGTGGTTCAGGAAAAACTCAATTTGTAAAAAAACTTATTGAGTACAAAACTGATTTATTTCATGTGGTACCACAACACATCGTCTGGTGTTACAAAGAATGGCAAAGTGCCTACGCACAGTTACAAGAACGTGAAGCTATCAAATTCATTCAGGGTATCCCTGAGGATGATGAAGAGATAGTAGACGATACAACCTTACCACACCTCGTCATATTTGATGATATGTTAGGAGAAAAAGATGAGAGGAAAATTAAATTATGGTTCACACGAAAGGGACACCATAGAAATGCCACTGTCATTTACATCACACAAAACATGTTCCAACAATCCAAGGCTAGTCGTACCAACAGCTTGAATACAAACTTCATGGTATTATTTCAAAACACAAGAGATAAAGGTCAGATCAAAACACTTGCGAACCAAATACAACTACCCCATTTGGTGACGGCGTATCAAGATGCAACCTCTACACCTCATGGATATCTTATCATTGACTTCCATCCAAGAACACCCGACCAGAATCGTTTAAGAACAGATGTGTTCCATCGGTGGGTAACAGGTGAAGATCGAGGACCGATCGTCTACACTACAGTATAAAATGACAGGAACATGACACCCGATCATCATTAAGGATACAGCTAGCATGGAAAACACACCACATACAGTGATCAAAGCTCTAGAATCGTTGAGTCGGGAAAAGAACCCAACGAAACGACAAGAGCTGGTAGAATCAGGATTAACAGAGATTGTGAAATGGTTCACCTTAGCTGCACGACTCATCTTAGAGAAAAAAGTAACCGTGCAAAAACAGACGATGAATTTTATGGAACGCAACAAAGACATTTTAAGACAGTTAGCTGATCAACATGTGGATCTGACCACAAAACGACAACTTATTTTAAAACCTGGCGGTGGAAGTTTCCTTGGGGGCACCATCATTCGTACACTGCTTCGATGGAACGGGACCAAAGCAGTGAGAAAATTTGGTCCAGTAGCAAGAAAACAACCACCCAAACGAAAGTCACCAGCCAGGAAACGGTCACGACAACAACCACGAAAACAGCCAACCAAACGCAAGTCACCAGTAAGGAAACAAACAAGGAAGAAGCAGACATTGCCTCATGACCGATTTGTCACTGTAAGAAGAAAACGCTCTGTATCATCTGTAACACCAAAAGTGTCCCCCATACTGATTCGACGTGATGTTACATCAGGGACATCATCCAAAGCATCACCACTTGTGGCCCAATTCTCTCCACTGACCTCATCTACTCCTCGTTCTAATAGAAGTTCGATGAGGTCTGGGTTGGCTACACCACAAGGATCAATGACGGTTTCTCCAAACCCTACAGTTCGACGACAATTGATTGACCTTTCCAATTCTTCAAGTGGGCGTTCATCATCATCATCATCATCATCATCATCAAGATTTTCACCAATCCCAAGTCTCCATTCCCCTTTACCTACTGCCGTTACTGCGATGAGAAATTCAGGACCACTGAGTAGTGCTGGCAATATCGCTTTACAAGCCCTTCAACAGTGGTATAAATAAAAGAGACCAAACATTTCATCATCATTTGTCATCATGAAGCGCAAACAACCACTCGTTCGCAAACATGGCAAAATGTTGCTTGCTTTGACAGAAGCCTCGCCCAAATTTCGAAAGAAGATTATTCAAGAAGCACCAAAAGAATTGGTGGATTGTATTGCTGAATGTTGTCACAACATTTTAAAAGGCAATGTACCACTGTCAGAGGCTCAGAAGCGTCGATTGCATTCTAAGAGACAACACCTCCGACAGTTAGCGACCAAGAAAGTATCAGTTCGAAAAAAGAAAATCATTCTCAACCAGAAAGGCGGTTTTCTACCCCTGTTGGCACTTGCACCACTCTTAGCCAAATCAATTATATCTCTTCCTGGGGAAATCATTCGGAAAATATGAAGAAGATGGCCTATGTTCCAGTTCGGTTGTTGGAAGAGATGAATCGATGGAAGAAGGAACAACGACCTCGGTTACCCCCATCCCCTCAAGTGAGTCAGACTTCATCATTACAGAAAGAAATGAATCAAGTTCTTGACGACAATCAATTGTCTGAGTCAGAAAAAGCACAACAATTTGGAGAAGTATTACATCGCTTTCAAGTGTCACATAAAAAAGCACTCAAACCCTCCAGACCACACATGGCTGAGAAAACAACGAGTACAGTGACTGAAAAGAAAGAGGAAAAACCGATGACCTTGAAAGATCAAATTCTAGACAGTGTTCCTACGACCATGCGGCGAAAGGCTACTCTCTTGTTAAACATGCTGAAAGACCATCCTCACTTAAGTTGGGATGAACATGGCCTGTTAGAATATGATGGAAAACCCGTTGAAGGTTAAAATATTATTGATCTGGTCAATGATGTACTTCGACAGCGGAAAGAGTCAAATCCACGAGGATGGGAACAATTTTCTAGAGGACTGAGAGAGGTCAACATCCCACAAGAAGTCGTGGGCAATAAACGTCGATGGAATTTCATACAAACACCAGATGATGATAAAGAAGAGGAGGAGGAGGAGGAGGAAGATTTTTATGATAGTTTTGCCTACCCACCTACATCAAAGAAACGAAGACCTATTAAAAAGGAAGAACCCGAGGAGATATTAGCCCAATCGTCATGGGACGCCTACTAAAGAAGGACACGTTACTTCGTCACCTGTACTATGATACTGATAATCCTACGAGTTTTGGAGGAATTCATGGACTCTACAAGGCAGCGAAAAAACAGTTGAAATCTATCACTTTAGAGGATGTACGAGACTGGTTGAGAAGTCAAAGAACCTACACGTTGCATAAAACAATACGACGAATATTTCGACGTCGACAGACTGTGGTAGGAGGTATCGATCATCAATAGCAAGCTGATCTCGCAGATATGCAACGTATGTACAAAGAGAATTCACCATATCGCTACTTACTATGTGTCATTCATGTGTTTTCAAAATATGTTGGGTAATACCATCATTGACAAAACTGGAAAGACGCTCATCCAAGCCTTTCAGTCTATTCTAAAAGAAGGCCGAAAACCACTCTCTTTGCAAACAGACAAAGGCCGAGAATTTTTTAACAAAGACTTTCAGAAGTTTCTAGACAAGCATGACATTCATTTCTTCACGTCTGAAAACCCAGAAACTAAAGCGAGTATTGTTGAACGTTTTCAACGTACGCTTAAATCAAGAATGTGGAAATATTTTACTCATCACAAGACCCGTCATTATGTGGATGTACTGCAAGTATTGGTACATGGCTACAATCATCGTTTTCATCGAAGCATCGGACGTACCCCTGCATCTGTGTCTAGAGAAATTGAGCATGAAGTCACAAAGACATTGTATGGCAACCATCAAAAGAAAAATAAGAAATCAACTGATTTGAAAGTGGGTGATATAGTGCGCATCATTAAACCAAGCAAACATTTGCCAAAGGCTATCTACCCAACTGGACAGTGGAATTGTTCAAAGTGGTTCGCATCAACAGAAAACATCCATTGACCGTAAAACTTGAAGACTTGGCTGGAGAAACTATTGCCGGATCCTTCTACAGGGATGAAATTCAACATATAAAAGATGATGAGCTATACGAAGTGGAATCAGTTCTTAACCGGCGTTCAAGGCGTGTAGGCGGTAAAACTTTTCAAGAAGTGAAAGTGAAGTGGCTTGGATATCCTAAAAAGTTTAACAGTTGGATTCCAAAATCGCATTTAGTATAAAGTATAAACGTCATGAACAGCATGTCTCAGTCCGATACCAGCAGTGTTCAGGTAGACAACAGTATACAGACAGGAAAAAGTGAGGTACCTAACAACAGAATCACTTTCTTGACACAGATTGTGATCATCTTTATCATTGTCATCGTGTCATTAGTGAACCTGTGTCTCAACAGTCCAGATCGTGAACTTTGGTTGCCGCTCATGAGTACTTCTATTGGATACATTCTTCCAAACCCAAGTTTAAAATTTAAGAAATCATGAACTCTTTCTACATCACTCTCATCAGTGATAGTTCGATGGCATTGTACCCAAACAACACACAATGTTGTTTTAGAACCAAGCTGACAAAAACCATTGATGTCGACAAACAAAATTGGGAAGTAGCTCTCGTGGAAATGATCGTTCCCACACAAGTCAGAAACATCGAAGAGGAGGAAGGAAAATTCTACATCGTGACTAAAGATCCAGAACTGGCTGCAGCCTTTTCACAAGTGAAAAACGGGTGTGAATTAGAAGGTAAAAAATGGGCAATACCCCTTTGTATTCCTGCAGGCATCTATGCGTCACCACAACATCTCACTGACGAAATGGACAAGGCTATTAAACAAGCCACTAAAACAATTTTAACTCAAAGAAACCTCACATTTGGACTTGATTTTTCCGGCTTGTCAAAACGTGTCAAGTTTACCGGTAATAGTGGATCAAAGATCGGCTTGGAACTTCATCCATCCCTCCTTACGAAACTTGGAGAAGAGGGAAGTACTGTGGTGTTTCCGGACAGAGACAACAGCAGATTCAAGTACGGTGTGGACCTCTTCACGAAGATGAACCATCTGTTTGTATATACCGATCTGGCAGAACACACTTTGATAGAGGATGTCGAAGCACCCATTTTACGCGTTGTGCCATTTGACACAAAAAACAAAATGCAGGAGTCCTTATCCACACATGCACTTTGAAATTTGTGCAATAACCTGAACATTGATGTGACACATTCCTCCACCTACCATGGACGAGCAATGGCCAAGATGCACAGTGGACAGAACATATTATTCAACTGACATCTGTCAGCACTGAGACAATTCATCACCCATTGAATTTGATCACATATCCGCTCAATCATGAAATGTGGACTGAATATCAACACAGAGCTCACTTGTACCGAAAGTCACAAGGAGTCAATACCGGATGGCAATAATCTGGAGGCTGATGGAGAAACATCCATAGTAAATAATTTCTTCCACAGCTTGTTTAGCAATATTGACGTGTACCTGAACAACAAGCTGATCACCAATAATGCTGACACATATGCGTACCGGGCCTACATTGAGAATTTGCTGTCTTATTCTACGGACAGTAAATCAACACAGCTCTACGCTACGGAAATGTGGAGTCCTGACACGGCGGGTCATATGCAAGAGCATACAATTGCGGAAGCTAATGAAGGATTTAATAAAAGAAGAACACGTATCCACCAGAGTCGTGTTCTGGAAATGTGCGGACGTCTACATTTAGACCTGTGTTTGCAAGACAAGTATCTTCCCAATGGTGTAGAGATACGGCTGCGACTTAACAGAACCCCAGTCAGTTTTTGCCTGTTTGGAGAAGAGGCAAAAAACCAGTTACTTCAAGCTGGATTCAATGTTCGGACTGTTGACCTGTTACCCGTAGTGGCCAACAACTTAAACCAGACCATCGCTCAACATGGCATGAAGATCCCAATTCGCCGAGCTGAGGTGAAAACTTTCACCACTCCTGGAGGCCAGCGATCAAAGATCGAAGATCATTTATTTCAAGGACAGTTGCCCAAACGTATCATTCTGGGCCTGGTAAAGAATACAGACATGAACGGCGATGTGGCAACCAACCCATTTGATTTTCAACATTTCAACTTGTCAAAGTTAGAAGTCCGTGTAGACGGAAAGACGACACACAACTTGCCGTTCCAACCCAACTTTCCCACAGGAGAAATTTTGAGATCAGACATGTCCCTGCATCAAGCCACGGGATCACTCGGTTTAAACCGCTCCATGGGTCTGACAATGGACGATTACATGCAGGGGTACACACTGTGGGGCATTGACTTAACGCCAGATCAAGGATCAGAAGAGGGACAGCTGCATCCTATAAAAACAGGAAACTTGCGAATCGAGCTGCAGTTTCGTGCACCTCTTGGTGACCCCATCAACGTGATTGTGTATGCCGAATACGACAGTCAGATAGAGATTAACGGGTTCAGAGAAGTCATCACAGACTATTAACCATGAGCAAATCAGGAGAACAGCTGGCCAAACAACTGTACGAAGAAATCTACAACTTGAATAGGCGAAACGATATTGTAAAGAGTTTGAACCAGCATGTGTTGCATGAACTGCAGACACACCTCTTTGATATCGTGAAAGAAAACTGTTATGGTTGCATTGTTGATCATCCCAGACAGACCCAACATCCCATATGTTTGTTTAGCAGCAAAAGTGAGTGGGTCGAGATGTTTCTGAACAGTGCATTTCTGAACAGTGCATTAAAAAAACTGGACATGTATCAAGTGATGGAAAGATGGTACGCTGAACTACAAAACATGGATCTCACACGCGCTGAGAAAGCTGATGCTTATCAGATGTGGGCAAATATAAAGGCTAGTGTAGATACGAACAAGATCACACCATTGGAAGCTTTTGAGTGCGAAAGGGCAGGACGAATTAAACAAGATTGGGAAAATGGAAACGATTGAGTTGCAGTATATTTTGGATCATTCACCAATTCTAGCTCCCTTGAATGCCGTGGTATGTGCTAAAGATCAACTACCGCAACGTAGACCAGAGACTGTAAAAGCTTACATAGTGAATACCCACAATTCGTGGTGAACATTGGGTGGTTGTGTTTTTCAACGATAAATCGACTTACTACTTTGATTCGTATGGACAAAAACCACTCCATCGTGACATTCAACGTTTCTTGGAAAGACATGGACCCTATACATGGAATCTCATGAGACTTCAAGGATACAACACGTTTGTGTGTGGAGCATATTGTTTCTTTGCTTTGTATTTTCTTGTTCGAGGATGTGATTTAACACGGGTGCTTAGAGCTAAATTCCGGACAGAGGATCAACCTCACTTCAATTTGAACGATTCCAATGTGGGATGTTGGTTTTACCAGAACTATTCAGAACTGTACAAACGTGCAAGAAGACAAGTGTGTAATCAGCACCAACAAACATGCACAGCTAAACATCCACCAAAGTTTGGAGATGGTCGTGCGTGTTTTGAATTACTGACGAATAGTTTGGACCCATTCTACTTTCATTAAAGTGCAGTGTTATGTACTTGTTGTTAATAGTGTTTGCATTGTTCATATTGTTTGTTCATATTGTTTGTTCATATTTTTTGTTGCAATGTTCATAGAGTTCAATAAAAGGCTAAAACTGATTTGATTTCTTGTTGTTTATGTTTATCTTACACATTAACAATTGTGATACATTCCCTCTCGAATATAATTGATGGCCCTGAAAAGAGCCGTTTTGGGTTTTTGTGATCCTGAATTACTCGGAGTCACCCTAATAACTCTGAATAATCAGGGTCAAACCATATGCCATAATAGGCTGAACGCACTGTAGGCCCATGTTTAGCAAAAACACAGGCAGGCCAGGCATACACTTGATAGGGTGCCCTACAAAACGGGCACTTCTGAAGCCGTGCGAAGTATCTGAGGCATACAATGTCCTGACATCGACACTGGTTTATGTGGTATATATCCTCCTCCCTCTCCTCTAAACACACACCACACTTTTCGAACCAGAGTTTTTGTTCGGACATTGTGATTTCATCCTTCTTCTATAAAAAACACTTATATAGTTATGAAAAAAAGTAGGTCAGTAGGTCAATCCACCCCAATGTCAAGGCCAAAGACAATGCTATCCAACTTAGGTCAAGGTTAAACTTCGTTGTTTTCATTGGATGTAAATTACATTCTCTGATTGGTGTGTGCCAACAGAAGAAAGTAGGTCAATCCACTAGAGACTATAAAAGCACACTGCATCGTATCATAATCCCACTACCCAACCATGGAAAGCTACGTAACTTCTGATCTCGTTAACAACGCCATACAGGCTGCTGATTTGTTTGAGCTGACGACAGCTGCTAACAAGTCATCAGTCTCGTACACTCCGACTCCGGTGTACCAACCCAGCTACCAACCAACGTATCAACCTCAGCCTCCACCACACCAGCAGCAACCAGTACAGCAACAACAACCAATGCAACACCAATCGACAGTGCAGCCAGTAAATAATGTTGGACAATCTGTTCTGAGGGAACTCAAAGAGGTGAACAACAACCTCATCAAATTGCAACAGAAAATGGTAGAAGTGGAATGCCGTATCAAATTGAAAACAGACAAGCTGGTGGTGCCTATCACTTTCATTCCAGAAAATGTGGAATCATCCAACAAACGTCCGCTTGATGGTGGATCCCATTCTAAGACTGGACTTGGAGCCCATTGTAAAGACATACAAAATAGCAAAAAGAGTAAGAAGTAGAGAAAAAAAAAACACCAAAACAACGGCCCTTTTCAGGGCCAACCCAGATGTCTCGAAAGGACATTTTTACAATTGTCAAACCAAGTAATAAAAGTATCAAACGAAATGAATTCATGCCATTCGTTTTCAGACTGTGCTATGGATAAGTCACATATAAGTAACGACTGCATATCTGACATGGACAAAATAGAAGCCCTACACCAACGTGCGCTTAAACTACAAGCCCGATACCAACGTACGCTTAAAATAACAACAACACTCAGGAGTATCGTAGCCAAATTGAGTGAATGTTACTTTCATGAACTATACTACGATGATATCTTATAATCATTGAAGCACATTTCATCACCATAGAACATGTTGAATAGCTGCTGAAGAAACTCATAGACAGTCATGAGTAACCACTACTCTGTGAAAAAAAAAACGGCCCTTATCAGGGCCAACCCAAATGTCTCGAAAGAGAATATACTTCAATTGTCACCATTTCTTTCAATTTCCCTTCAAAATGATTTTTTTCATTAAAAATATGATCCAATGTTTTTTATAAAAGTTTACAAAAATAAAAATGTTACAAAAAATAAATAAAAAATGTCATCACAACTACAAATTCGGCTTGAATTTTTTTAAATTTTACAGCAATTCTGATATGTCAATACAAAGTAGGTCAATCCACCTCAGGTCAAGGCCAAAGGCAATGCTATCCAACTCAGGTCAAGGTTAAACTTCACGTTTTTGTCATTTAATGAAAATAATATTCTCTGATTGGTGTACGCTAACAGAAGAAAGTAGGTCAATCCGCCTCAAGGCTATAAAAGCGCACCGCATCAAGCATTCGGTCATATTCTCGCTGCACAACCATGGAAGAAATTCAGCAACTGATTGAATTTTTCAACGAATTGATGGGGTTGATCGAACAACAACGCAATGAGTGGAGACAACAGCAAGACCATATTGCACAATACCATCTGCTTTTGTCAGACATGGTACATCAGATGATGTTGAGACAACAGCAACACGATGAACATGATGCCTATATGCTCATGGAACATCAGAAGATGTTGAGACAACAGCAACAAGATGAAGATGAAGATCATATGCTCATAGATTAACAGCAGATGTTACAAGATGAAAACGATGTCATCGTAATCAGTGACGATGTCACCGAAACAAAGCACGATGTGGACAATGTCACCGAAATCTAAAGAAGAAACAAAACGGCCCTTTTCAGGGCCAACCCAAATGTCTCGAAAGGACATTTTACAATTGTCAATCCCCCTTTAACTTACATAACGTTAAGAAGTGGTCCTCCTTTAACTAAGAAATAAAACATGACGTCAACATGACAATATTGCGTCATTCGAATGTTTGGTATACTCTTTCTCTCTATCCGATCTTAAGTCATCCTAGTTAGATCTAACAGGTAGGACATGTTTTTTTTATTACATGCAACATACGGTACCATAAATCTGTTTTCGTATATAGTACCATAAATTTTCGATTCGGTACCATAAAATTTTTTTTATGGTACCACGGTACCATAAAAAAATTTATGGTACCGAGGGTACCAATTGCCACCCTTCACTACTAGTGTCATGGTAAAGCATTTTACATACTTAAATATTTTCACCATGAATTTCAAAGAAATATTGCCTGGAATGTTTTCTTCTACTACCTGTTTTGTTTGTATTTTTTTCCGTGGAATTTTTCTAATGAAATGAGCTAAGAATTCTTTTTGTTTTTCATAGCAAGCAGTTGATAAAAAATTATGCAAGATTTTTTCTCTTTGATCTTGATCATTTTCGAATGAAACTTTCTCCTACACGAGACACCACTGCCAGCCTTAACTACTTAAGCCTTCTTAATGTTTCCGGAGCTTGTAACATAACTTTGACCTGATTTTTTTTTTATGTTTCAATACATTGCGTTTCCACTGGGACTCATTTCTGAGACGTTTGCGTGACTGCCTGTTTTTGATACTAGTATTCTCTACAGGTAGACCTAAGGTCACAACTAGGGGTATTCTCTACAGATGGACCTACTGGGTCCATGTTAGGGTCAAAACTAGGGGTATTCTCTACAGATGGACCTACTGGGTCCATGTTAGGGTCAAAACTAGGGGTATTCTCTACAGATGGACCTACTGGGTCCATGTTAGGGTCAAAACTAGGGGTATTCTCTACAGATGGACCTACTGGGTTCATGTTAGGGTCACAACTAGGGGTATTCTCTACAGATGGACCTACTGGGTCCATGCTAGGGTCACAACTAGGGGTATTTGGACATGATGCAGTTGGATTAGGGCCAATGTCATTAGTAGAGGTATAAGGACTTGATACACTTTGCTTTCGACAATTTTGGTTATATCATTTAAAAATGAACTGTCCATAAGATCAACACAGGCATCAGACAGATTCTGAGCTTCCAAGGTTTCATCAATCAAACCTGACACACTGTCACTGAAATCAGATAAATCGGGCAAGCTATCATTAACATCAGTTTCAGTGCTATCAGACACTGAAACATATATATGAGTATCAATTTTTTTTGCGGGGCGAAATATATAAATTCTCAGAAAATATATATATGCCCCACATTTTCAAATAAACATGTGTTGGTTATAATTATGACAACTGTAAATCACTGAGTGCAATATTGAGTTTGCATCATTCAATTAAGCAATATTTAAATAAAGAAATCGTATATTTTATTGTCTAATGTTTTTGCATTTATTTAGGATTAAAATAATTGCATATTTTTGGTTAACATCTCGCAGTTTTTTTCATTATTGTGTGTTGACATTCCAAGAATATAACGTTTAAAAGGTAACACTTTATTAAACCTATTTATGTGGCGTGTATATATATATATATATATATATATATATATAAATACCACCAAATATATTGGTTTAACATTTTCGCCACTTAATTAGGTTTTGTACCAACACCCAATATTGTCTAGTATATATTAATTTTCTAAGTAAATTCTTTGCAGCTATTCTCTTTTTCTTCTTTATGTATGTTTTGACTCCTTGTATGCACCAGAGCAAGTTATTGCAAATTTGAAGTTTATGAAGTATCTTACATCAGTCCATGCACCCAACAACGGCTACCGAGTCACTATCTGGATCTTTTCTTGCATTTTTTTATTCTCTCTCTCTCTCTCTGTTTTTCATTTATAATGCGACGATGCGTCGTCACAGGTGTATATACAATCTCTGACAACTGCGTCAGGGAATCGACTCTTTGGCTCAGTGGTTAGAGTATTGGGCTATTCGATTTGGGGCCGGGCCGTGTTTATTACAATATGTTGAAATTAATATTTTTTTTCCTTTCAGTTGTACATATGTTTATTTGTTCTACGATGCTCCAGTCCTGCACATATATATTCAATTGATATTTACTTTATTTCACTCTCTTTCGTTGATACATAAAATTACTAATAAAAGCCACTAAACAAAATGACTTGGAAATTTGCCAGTAAAAAAACAACAACAACAATAACACGGTTTGATATTACTTGATCGGTGTATTATAGTATATATTATATATCTTAATGTAACATGTGACATTGTAAATTGTGTAAATATTTTATAGGGCCGTAACCAATGTTGTTAGAACTTGTGGCCCGACCCCATTTTAATAAGTTTGAAATAAAATATGTTTAAACTAACTAGCAATTTCCAGTGACAATTAATCAGTTAAA
>CM037794.1:21663623-21713623 GCA_021229015.1 Solen grandis
TTATAAATTCTAGTCATTTTTTATTTTCTTAGATCCTTTTGACTCTTTTAGTCTCACTTTGTAATTTAATTTTGCAAGAAGTCTCACTGTAAGTATGTAACACAGATACATATATAGAGAGAGTGAGAGAGATAAAGGGGATCTTACACAGGTAATTATTTGATATAAAAATATGGAACTCAATAAATATGATTTTATATTTTGCAAGATAGACATATCAAGTAAATACAACTTTAACCCTTTCCCTCATATAGACTCATTTTGACGCACTCAATAGGTACCACATAAATCCTGATCTGCAGAAAACCACAGTTAAACCTTACCAAATTTAATTACAAAATCCTCATTTCCAGACCACTGAGGAGCAGCGAACAGTATAAAACCTGATCAGCCTACGAGTTACTCGCCTGCGAGTTACTCGCAGGCTGATCTGGTTTTATGCTGTTCGCATATGTCTTTTCATGGTTTCCTCTATGAGGGAAAGGGTTAAGATTATTATTTCGTTATGCTGGGAAAACCCATGACCAATTTACATCTATAATATATATGAAGTTAGCAAAAAAGATTTCTTTATTATTTTTTTTTTGCTTGTAAACACAATATAATATTCTTTCAATAGCAACATAAGTAGAATTTACTAACACTAACTACCTTCATTTGGATCTTCTGACATCTTTAAACATTCGTCCTTCATTTGTGAACTTCATACATCCGACTTATGGCCTGCGGTACTATTTTTAACTTGTTGATATAACGCATGTAAGATTTAAAAAATATAAATGGTTGTATTAACTTGTAAACAAGCTGAGTTGTGTGATAAATTTATATTTGTGTGTCTGTGTGTTCTTTAAATTTAGAGATTTTGCTTCAGGGGATATGTCTTATGCTTGACTAATGTCATCATGTTGATAAGGTTATTAGTGAAAAATTATTTTCGACATTTACACATTCCTCTTTAAACTGTTAATTTAGTTCATTGTATTATTGTAGGATATAAATTATAAATGTGTAGTTTCACTTATAAATAAGTATAAAAAACGTGTATCTCTGAGTACATGTGTCAAAACATCCAATTTATTATATTTATATCTATGATGTATGACGATGAGCTTATGTATGCTTAAGTCTAAATAAAATTTCTGTTCTGTTCTGTTCCGACACGCACACCCTGATAAATCAACCCGGGTAACCCTTTTATTACCCCCTGATTGACCCCAAACAGGAAATTACATAATCATACCAAACCAAAAAGTTAATTCTCATCAGTAGATATGTTCGAGATTTTAGGATTTTATTGGAAAATAAGAGGGATCTTTATATGAATGTATGTAAAACGTTTATTAACGTTACTCATGTTTTTTATATGACCAGGACTTTTATGTCAATATCATCAAATACTGTTGACATTTTTTTTTTCATAATGCCCCCCCCCTCAATCACTCTTCACTACATATAGCCGCCAGTAAGTCCGAATGAGAAATATATAATATCTTAATATTTTTATACGAATGTAAATTAATTAATTGAGCTACACATTTAACACCCTTATTCGTTCATTGTCATCTTGGATTTAGCTTGAAATTAGTTACAGTAACTGTGAATGGTTCAATAAGATATATAGTGCTGGCAGAGTTTTGTCTATTGATGACGTCATAGCAAAGGGAGAGAAGTCAGTCAATCTTTTCTCACCTGAGACATTTTTGCAACTTTCAATAACCGATATCATACAAACTACAAATACTTTTAACATATTTTTCGTACAGAAGGTCTTACACTCATGTATTCTAACAGATAATAATGAAAATGAAATCTTTGTGGCTGACCTTTAAAATCAGCGACTTTACCCTCTCGGCCATGGAGGCCCCGCAGAATTTTTTGATGTGAGTGCTAGGGGGTTTCGGGGGCATGCTTCCCCGGTTTTTAGTATGGTGGAGATTATGCATTCTGAAGGGTATCCGAGGATGAAAGTGATTTTTTCCCCTTTTTTAATCCGATATATATTTTTGAAACTTGAAGGCCACGGATCTAATGCCTATGTCCCACCGGGGGAAAATAATCGGCGATGTGGAAGAACACATTTTTTTCTACCTATGGCTCCCGATGTTTGAGCCAAAAAAGACTGAGCAGTCCCATGAGAATTGACAATGATTAGGCTTTGGGGCAGGTCCGTTGAACGTTCTCTAACGTTTCGGCTATAGTACAATGGCCTTGAATCCCGATGTTCGGAAAAGCACCGGGGGACCTTCTCCGATGATCGGCGAAGATGCCCCAGAGTTTCATCGAGTTTGAAACATCATCGGGAGAATATCCCTGTAGATTAGGGAATCTTGCGAACCATCCTAGGTGTCTCGGGGAAGGTTATGGAGATTATGAAAATCTGATAGTGGAATAAAGCGACAAAGTCAATAGAAGACTTTTGGGTGTTTTAACGGATGCCCTAAGCAATGTCCAATGACTTTTTTGACCGTCTCGGTCTAAGATAGACCAAAACAGAAACACATTACTGATTGCGCTTTTCAACCCTTGCCGATTTTTTTTCTTCAAATATTCTGAGATTCAACCACAAGATCGGGAATGTGTCACAGATAGGTCGCCGAATATCCCCGAATGTCCCCTGATACTTCGGCCAGACATCACAGAAGCATCGGGGATTCCACACAAATTTGTATTAACATAATATGGCGTACTCAGAGAAAAACAATACCGTCATTCTGGAACTATTTTCGCCCCCGCAATATGGAAAAAAAAAATGAAATTCGGTTAAAAAGGGGGCGGTACTTGGCTGTTACACTCAATGGATGCTTGATTGAATTGTTTCCCTTAAAACATCAATTATGTACGAGCCGAATTTCATCTTAGAAAGTGCTACAAAGCGTATTGACTTGACTATTTGAGTTTACCGTCGCTTCGACAGTATTTCAGTCATATGGCAACGTCCAGCTAATTACAAATGGAAGAAGACCCCGAATGCACGGAGGCATCCGGGTAGAACCATCAACCTACCACAAGCCAGCTGGAAGGCTTCCTCACATGCTACAAAGTATACACAAAATATGTAAATATAAGGATTGAAATACATTTCCGGTGCATTCCAGCGATCTTGACGCAATTCATGGATTGCAAGTTTGACCTGTGCTTTCAAGATCGTTTGAATGCATCCAAAATGAATTCCAATCCTTAATTAACAGTGTCCTCTGTCTTACTCTGACAAACATGAACTGATTTTTACCAAACTTTGTTACAATGTGTATTGCCTCAGTATCTCTTACGAATTTGATAACAAATCAGAATGTCCCAAACAATCGAGAGTTGCAGCCCTTGAACTGATAAAATTGCAGAACTGTTGCGATAACCAGCGTTCTTGTTTATCTTAATTATTAATATACGAGAGGCTAATAAATGTTAATCTAGCATATTCCGAACACCCTTGGCGGTTTTGTTGTTGTTGTTGTTGTTTGGTTTTTAATCTTCAAAAAAAAGTCCAAAGGGCCATTATTTCAGTCTCTTTGAGATAATGTCAACTTGGCGCTGGCCACACCGAAGTATAACTACGTTACATATCATCGTGATATTGAGCATGTGAAGGAAATGTTTCTTAAGGAGGTTGGGGCTGGGTGGTATGTGGTGCGTGTTTCCTGACTCACGTGATCGGGGATAAGATATTCTATTGTATTGTGTTCATTGCATTGTTGGGCTACAACGGGGATCCATGCCTGCGGCGATACCGCTCTTATCAGGTAATCTTGTATCTCTTAATCAAAAACAATAAAGTGTGTGTGTGTGTTTGTACAGTTGGCACGCAGATACTGGGATTGTATACATTACTACAGAAAAAAGCCTTACAGACGTGGTATCGGTGTCAATTTTAACAATCACATTTACAAGAAAACACACTGAATTTTTCGCATGAAATTTGCACATATTTTATATCGTATTCTCTATATAAATACTCTATAAATTTCTTACGTGGTGGCTCCATCAAATACAGTTGGCGCGCAGATACTGGGGTTCAACATCTTCTTAAAACTCGTTTTTTAGGGACTTTGATTGAAACTCTGTTCATTCACATAATGCAAATTTCAGCATGATCTTTACATACATTTAGGTTATTTTTACTGTAATTCTTGTAAGTTTCAATAAACACAAAAAATTTGGGTATGAAATTTTCATACAAACATAGTCTCTATAATGTATTTGGTAAAATTTCATACCAAAAAGGGCTAGGACTTGATTGGCTAGCATGATGTTGACTAGCATGACGTATCCGGATACAAGAGTCGTTAGATATACGAATAATTTCAGCAAAGAACATGTATCGGTGCGATATCGGATGACATTCGGTAAAATTTTAGGAAGAAATATGATAAAAATATTTACTCATCAGCATAGAAAAATGCTATAATTTTGTCGCATATAAGATTAGCAGCTGATGAGATTTTGCCCGCTCAGTATTATGTGTGCTTCATGAGTCATAGATATGAGACGGGATCCAGTCTGAAGTCACATAATATCGAAGTCCGCCATTTTATCGGCCATTTTAGCTATTTTGATGAAGTACAGGTTTTCTGTTAAGTTTACAACGAATTTGTAACTGCATGATTATGTATTTATTTCATAGTTAAATATTTGATTTTGAAAATACATGAAAGAGATACAAGTTTTAGAATTCAAAATGACTTTCTGGCATAAACATGAGTTGAGGGAAGAATTGAGAGAATGAAAGTATTTAGTAATACATAATTTATTTCCAATGACGATTATTGTAAGGTTGGCAATCTTTGCTAACATTTGCCGAGCCCATTAGGGTTCCTCTACCTTAAAATATTTTTGGAAATTCTTGGGCTATGTATGTTTATATACATCCATTATTTTGTGTTTGTTAATGTGTATTTGCTTTCGTTTGCTTTAAGTCTTAGACCTGTTAAACAGGTTAGGTTATAAGGTCAAGCTGTAGAAGAGAGAGGGGGACAATATGCTTTATTTATTGTAAGCCATCCATTAAAACATTTGTTTTTATTTTTTCTTGTTCTTAATCATGCAGGAAACTCGCCGATTTATCAATTTTGCTCACAGTTGTATATGTCAACTTGGATTCTACTTATCTATTGTCCCATGAATACCTAGTACAGTACATAAATCTGCTCTACGTAAAATGCATGCAGTATTATCATTACATCTCACTGGCTTCTAGTTTTAAAAAAGCTTACTTGTGCTATTTGAAATCAAAGTAGAATTATTGGATGTATCAACTCATCTTTCCTTCAGACTACATCCATGTTTTATCCCAATGCCCTTCAAGATGAATGTTAAGTTATCCGTTTTCCAGGCAAAGCTATGTATCCAATGACCTATGTGTGGCCTTTTGGAGATGTTGCCATGTTACCAATAGCAATCCTGTTTTGATATTGTTGACTTCCAGAATTTTATCAAATTAGAACTAAAATAAAAAAGATTTAGTATAACAAATAATACATGGCATTTCGGGCAAAATGCAAGCTTCACTTCCGTCCATATGCCTTCCTCAGTCAAAGACCAGTCCATGAACTTACAATCAACCTCAATGCCATGTATTATCTGTTAGATATATTTCAGCAAATAAAGCTTACATTTCTATTATTTTAACTTTAATGGGTATTAATGAAAAACTAAATGATTATTAGTTTTTCATTAATGGTTTAAGGGATGGACAAAAAATTTAATGAGATTCAATTCCACATTCTATCAGTCTGTATTCATCTAGTGGAAATGGTGCCTTGCATGATTAGATAATCTGTAGACCAGCTGATCGCAAAACACCCGAGGCTAGAATGCCTTTAATTTAGGCTGCTGTCCTCAGGGCAGACAAGGTTGCAATGTGGTATTATGTTGTTGTTACGTACCACACTGTGATAGTATTTCATTCATAATATAGCAAATATAATCCAGCCAGTACAGGTGGAGGAAGACTTGTTTTCACAAAGACACCTGGTTAGAACCACCAATGTACTGGAAGGCTTCCACACTGATTCTGATGGGCTTCAGGCAACAAAGAGACACATGACAGTGACCATTTCCACTTGGCCATGGAGGTTCCTTGTGTATCATGATTCCATTGCTAACTGCAACATGCTGAAATTCAATGGGATCCCATTCTATTCATTATTTATTTATAAAAAAAAATGAAATAAAATATCAACCAAATAATGCTGATGATTTTTGTGTAAGGTTTGAAAAAATTGGGAGTCCTTGGCTCTACTGACTGAGCTACTGCAATCTCACAATGATTTTTGAAGTTAAAAAGGGGTCATAATTTGTATTAAATTCAGTCAAGGGTTATCTACCTTGGTTATCTGATGCCCCTGAACATATACATAAACATTCAAGTTAATACCATGATTGATTATTGAGATATAAGCTTGATAGTAATGAAAAACTAAGCAAACGGCTACAATGCTACTGCCGGTGCAAGGGTAACTGTAATAGCTCTCATATACTTAGAATAGTCTCACTAAAAATACTTGATGTATCACACATAACAAAGCCTTCAATTTTCTGAGAGAGAGATACACAGAAAATGAGCACAGCAGTTATCGCAACTGATTGACATAGAATAGCCATTAAACTGTGTTGAATATGCAGAAGTAATTGATTTTACTATGAAACAGGGCAAAAATCATATCTTACATTCTTTCAAGTCTATGCCTACATGTGACATTTTGACTTGGTCATCTTGACATGTGAAATGTCAGTTTACTTACAGATTGATCTGGATTTATACTAGTTTCCAAAGGCCTGATTACATGCAGGCTGTTCTGGTTATAGGTCAGCTTACTTTCAGACTTACCGGTCTGGGTTTATATTTGTCGCAGAAGTAAGTTACATGCAGGCCAATCTTTGTAGCAACTGGTTGCAGAAATCAAGTATAAAAACCAGATCAGCCTGCAGATTATCTGACCAATATAAACCCAGATCAATCAGCGTATAACAAGTTTTACCTGCAGGCTGATCTCCGTTTATACTGGTTCTTAACAATTAGTTCACTTGCAGGCTGATCTAGGTTTATACTGATTGCATAAACGTGAGTTTGCTTGCAAGTTGATCTGGGTTTATAGTATCTCCTAATGAGGTCTTAGTATGTTAATGTATTTTTGAAAGAAGCTCTAAAAAATGTTACAGACTGTGGCAGTAGGACACCTCCATAAATACTACTCAAAGTTTGCTAAACATCAATAGTATACTCTGCAAAAAGAAACTTCAAATTTTTTACTAAATACTAAAATGGGCATTTTTTGTTATTTAAAGGCAATGAATCTTTAGAAAATTTATTACAGCAGTCTTTCTTTGTAGTTGGGTCTTTTAATTGATAAGAATCAACAATAACATTTTTTAAGTTGAAAAAAAAAAACAACATAAAAACACTTACTCTATATTTTAGATTATAAGTGGATGTAAAATGAATTTTTTTTGACTGCATGATGTTAATTATTTGTTTAGAATAGAAAATATTTTGCTTTTTTGTTATTGTTTTGAAATCTCAAAATTAAGATCTTATATTGGCTTTAAATCAAAGGGGTTCATTATACCCCTAGGATTTGGTATTAGGTTTTATGCAAATCAGGGCCTGGATCCTGGATGAAGAATAAGAAGAAAAGAACCCCTTAATCTGGACACGAAGATTAGAGGAAAATATTGAAGAAGTCCAGGCCTGAGAAGTCCCGGATCAGACCCCCCTTCCCAAGTTTAACCCCTATCCCAATCTCCGATGAATTTTAGAGTTGGCTTGGTATGGTAATTTTTATAATTGGCCAACATATTTCTGTTGACACCCTATCCCTTTGAGTTAATGGCTTGATAGTTTAAACGTATTTTATTTCATATAATACTTGAAATGGTGTTGGTCTACAAGTTCTACCAATTTAGAGTCAGACCTACAATTTTATGTTAAACAATGGCTTATAAGTGTTCATAGAGAGACTGAAAAAATCAACAACAAAAACCTGTACAGGAGAGAGAGATAGAGAATGAGACAGACAGACAGAGAGAAAGAGGGATGGGGCCTCTGAGCGGATCCATGTGATTACCACTATAACAATACATGTTTGCAACATTAACATGACAGTGATATAAATGATACAAAACCTTTTGTCAAGTTGTCAATATACTACGTGACATAAACAACAATTTAAGATAAAACAAGAGGGCCAAGATGGCCCTTGATCGCTCACCTGAGAAAGATGATTGCTTAAGAAATAAAGATGCTTGAGTGTAAAAGTGTAATCTGGCTTTTTTTTTATGGTGAAATGGGCATAACTCCTAAATTTACAAGTCAATATCAGTTATAATTGAACCCGATTGTGAGATTATGGGCATAAACATTGTCTTAAAGTTTAAAAATGATTGTTAAAAAAATGAAGTTGGTAGAGAATAAACAAAGTGAAATCTTGCATTTTTTGTATTAAACGGGGCATAACTCCTGACCTAAATGACCCATCTCAGCCACAATTGAACTCAATCCAGACATTATGGTCATTAACAATGTCATAAAGTTTGAAGATGATTGCTAAAAAAAGGAAGATGCTAGAGTGTAAACAACGTGAAATCTGGCTTTTTTTATATTAAAAGGGGCATAACTCCTGACCTAATCAACTGATCTCAGTCATAATCAACCTCAATCGAGACATTATGGTTATAAGCATTGCCATAAAGTTTGAAGATGATTGCTCATGAAATGAAGATGCTAGAGTGCAAACAATGTGAAATCTGGCTTTTTTGAATTTTAAAAGGGGCATAACTCCTGACCTAATGTTCTGATATCAGCCATAATCGAACTTGGCCGAGATTTTATGGTTATAAACATTGTTTTAAAGTTTGAAGATAATTGCTCATAAAATGAAGATGCTAGAGTGCAAACAAACAAATTGTGGACGACGGACGACGGACGGACGGACGACGGACATTCATCGATCCTAAAAGCTCATCCTGAGCACACGTGCTCAGGTGAGCTAAAAAAAAGTAATAAATATATTAACAACATTAAAGGACCACACTAACAATAGCAGAGCATCAGATCAAAATCAGGTTAGTAGCTGAATTAAATACTTCACTACTATTACTACCGGAGTGATACATTTATATCAGAAAATCTTCTCTTTATCTATATCAAGAGAATATTCAAAGGTACATTTTCTAGAGACAAAAAATATTTACAATTTTCAAATATAAACTGCATGATTAAGTTATGTTTGCTATCAAAATATCAAAAAAAGGGGGGGGGGGGGGCGTTATATAAATCTTTTGGACTTTAATATAGGTATGAACAGCTTCAAACAGTATAATATTCTGTTCAATAGTTAGGTTAGCACTCCCAGAGAGTAGCATATCTATATTTAGAGGATGGAAAAGCCTTGTTACCTGAAAGAGAGAAATTCTTATGTCAGAGAATCTGACACACTGGAAGAAATAATGTTCAGCACTCTCAATTCCATTTCGACAACCACATGAAGGATCTTGTCTCAGATGATTTAAAAAAAAGTCTTCATTTAAGTTGCTACATTTATTCTGGCATGGAGAATAGATAAATATCTATTACCTATACAGAAAAAATCTGGAACTTTTTCAGGCTTTGCCTTGGAATTAATTTTTCTTTTAAATGAGCTAAATGTAGAGCTATTTCTTATATCTAAATCTAAATTATTCCATAGTGAAATTGAAGAAGGTATGCAAGATTTCTGATATAGTGATGTTTTAATTGGTAAGCTCTCAAAGTTTTGAATCATTTCTTAATGAATAATTAGACCTTTCACCAACTAAAGGAGGCATTAGATCTGTAATGTATTGTGGAACAAGATTATTTGAAACGTTATACATAAAACAAACTTTACAATTTACCCTTCTACATGAAAGAGTTTCCCAACCACATTCTCTATTTCAAGAGATGCTAATCTAGTAAACCCAGTTACAATTCGGGTGGCCTCGTTTTGTATTTTTTCCAAAGAGTCTGAATAAGAAATAGTACAGCCATCCCAAACAATAGAAGGATATTCAAGAATGAGCCTTATATATGACAGATAAATTTGATTTAGAGCAGAACGAGTGAATTGCAATTTTCGCATGATATTTATAACTTTTGATGCAGCTTCTAAATTAGCGTTAATATGATCATTCCACTGCCCAGAGCTACTAAGAGTTACACCAAGGTGTTTGTGTTTATTAGTTATCTTAATTCTGGCTCCATCGAAAAATAGACAAGGTTCTTGGTATTCTTTTCTAGGTGAAAATAAAACAGCTTCAGTTTTGTTTGGATTGAAATCCACCAACCACTGTTTAGCCCATGCTGCAATTGTATTAAGGTCATGATTAATAATACCCTCTATATCTTGTATTGAAGTTGCTGAGTAATAAAGGGAACTGTCATCGGCGTATAACCTAGTAAGACTAAGTAACGATTCAGTAACGATCAACGGCTTGATCAGTGCATGAAACACGCGCACATTGAAAGGGAGAGAGCAAAGAGCAAAGAGAGATAGAGAGTTAAGAGATGTGTAGAAAATGCACTGACCTATTATTTCTTTTGTCAAAAGTTTCTTTTTGGTCAAAATGTAGTTCAGTTCTTGGTGGTTTATGGTGATAGAACACTCTCTTAGCATGTTTTTACACTTAAAAGAATTACAATTCTCTTTGGAATATTGATATGCCAGATGTTCAGAAAGTGCTCTCCAGGAAGGGCTGAGAAAAAAGTACAACCACACTGTTTACAGAGCTTGCTTTTTAGTTTCACAAATCAAATTGCAGTCAACGGAATGCATTGTTGATCTAACATTGTGAATCAACATAAATACATGAAAAGAATAAGACATTTACAAAGATAGAATAGCAACATCAATAGATGAGAGATGGTTACATTTGAAATTTAGATTGTATGTCATAAAAGCAGAATAAATAATAAGTGAAATAGAATTTTGACCATTATTGTTCCGTTTAACCCAGTCAGCTGGCAAGTATTGAGCAGTAAAAAAATAAAAAAAGAATGAATTAATATAAATACAAAATAAAACAAGGTCAGCCAGTCAGTATAAAACCAGATCTGTCAGCAGGTATTGAACATTACAAAATCAGATCAGCCAGCAAGTATTAAGCAGTATAAAACAATATCAGCCAGCAAGTATTGAAAATTACAAAACCAGATCAGCCAGCAAGTATTAAATTAAAACCAGATCAGCCAGCAAGTATTGAAGTTTGAACATTACAAAAACCAATCAGCCAGCAGAACATTACAAAAATCAGATCAGCCAGCAACTATTAAGCAGTATAAAACTGGATCAGCCACCAGCAAGTACTGAACATTAAAAAATCAAGTCAGCCAGCAAGTATTGAACATTACAAAAATCAGATCAGCCAGCAAGTATTAAGCAGTATTAAAACCAGATCAGCCAGCAAGTATTGAACATTACAAAAATCAGATCAGCCAGCAAGTATTAAGCAGTATAAAACCGGATCAGCCACCAGCAAGTACTGAACATTAAAAAATCAAGTCAGCCAGCAAGTATTAAGCAGTATAAAACCAGATCAGCCAGCAAGTATTTAACATAACAAAATCAGGTCAACCAGCAAGTATTGGGCAGTATAAAACCAGATCAGCCAGCAAGTACTGAACATTACAAAATCAGGTCAGCCTTCAAGTATTGAACATTACAAAAATCAGATCAGCCAGCAAGTACTGAACATAAAATCAGGTCAACAAGCAAGTATTAAGCAGTTTAAAACCAGATCAGCCAGCAAGTATTGAACATAACAAAATCAGGTCAACAAGCAAGTATTAAGCAGTATAAAACCAGATCAGCCAGCAAGTATCGAACATAACAAAAATTAGATCAGCCAGTAAGTATTAAGCAGTTTAAAACCAGATCAGCCAGCAAGTATTGAACATTACAAAAACAGAACAGCCAGTAACTATTTAGCAGTATAAAACCAGATCAGCCAGCAAGTATTGAACATAAAATCAGGTCAACAAGCAAGTATTAAGCAGTTTAAAACCAGATCAGCCAGCAAGTATTGAACATAACAAAATCAGGTCAGACAGCAAGTATTAAGCAGTTTAAAACCAGATCAGCCAGCAAGTATTGAACATAAAATCAGGTCAACAAGCAAGTATTAAGCAGTATAAAACCGGATCAGCCAGCAAGTATAAAACATTACAAAAATCAGATCAGCTAGCAAATATTGAACATTACAAAATCAGGTCAGCCAGCAAGTATTAAGCAGAATAAAAAAGTATCAGCCAGCAAGTATCGAACATAACAAAATCAGGTCAACAAGCAAGTATTAAGCATTATAAAACAGATCAGTCAGCAAGTATTGAACATTACAAAATCAGGTCAGCCAGCAAGTATTAAGCAGTATAAAACCAGATCAGCCAGCAAGTATTGAACATTACAAAATCAGGTCAGCCAGCAAGTATTAAGCAGTATAAAACCAGATCAGCCAGCAAGTATTTAACATAAAATCAGCTCAACAAGCAAGTATTAAGCAGTATAAAACCAGAACAGCCAGCAAGTATTGAACATTACAAAATCAGAACAGACAGCAACTATTAAGCATTATAAAACCAGATCAGCCAGCAAGTATTGAACATTACAAAATCAGAACAGACAGCAACTATTAAGCAGTATAAAATCAGATCAGGCAGCAAGTGATGAGCTGTATAAAACTAGATCAGGCAGCATATATTGAGCAGTATAAAACAAGATCAGGCAGCAAGTACTGAGTAGTATAAAACTAGATTCTTTTAAGCAGATGTGACAAAAAAGAGGGTAATAGTCAATTACTTTTTCCTAACATGCCCTTACTTATCTTGGTATTGAGGAAATCTATGATTGTATTGTCTTTAAAACCAATGTTTCCATACATAAATTTACCCTCTGATCATTGTATTTGTGTTGAAATGTCCACTTTTTGACCAAATATAAGGCGTAAAGTAGGTGTGAAGGATCAAGTCACCCTTATACTGTACAACACAGAATATACTTAAATTCATATTCTTGAACATTTCAACTTTGGAAGTCATATGCATTTTACATCATTCATATACAAAGGTGAGATCATTTTCTCTATGTACATGTATTGTTTTTTTTTATTATAATGAGTATATTCTCATTTGACATTTATCATTTCAATTTACAAACTCACTTTGTTTCTCTCTGCCAGTGCTCTGTCTCTCCTTCTCTTTCTGATAGTGATTGAGTAGTCTCAAAATATCATTATTTTATTTCATTTATTATATAAAAGTGTTCTATTAACTCATAAAAGTTTATTCACTGTACAGCCCTGTCAATTTATAGATAAGAATATCATTAGCATTTGCCAGACAGATAAGACTTAGTGATTTAAACTTTGAGACTTTGATAGTGATTAGATTTAATCAAGGGGCCTCCGTGGCTGAGAGGATCAGTCACTGACTAACACTCACTCAGCCCCTCACCGCGTGGGTTCAAATCCCGGCACGGATGGTAAACTCAAATAGTCAAGTCAAATTTAATCAAGACAACTGAGAGATGTTTTATAAAAAAATTACAATAACATGTGTCAATATACATTTACAAGTACAATGTAATAAATTAGTGGTCTTATGTCGAGTGGTGTAAATGGCAGGATGCATTTCTATTATAAGTTCATTATGATCTTAATACTACTACAGTAAAATCTCAATAAGACCACTCTTGGGACTGCTGTTAACTGATCTTAATGAGGTGGTCTTTTAATGTTTCAATTAACATGAAATATGGAAAAAAGGACATGATACATTATTGACGTCTTTAAAATGAGCCAAGCATGTTTCTTTTCAGGACATTTGTTTGTTTCCAAAGGATTACTTAAAACTTGTTCAACATTGAATTCCAGCTACAAGTGAACCATCACTGTATTCTACCTGGAAGTGCTAGTGTCAATCTCAGGAAGAGGTCTTGGAGGAGGTGAGAATTCAATAGCCAACACTGAATACTTATTAAGGAGCAGAAATGTATTTTTGGATCAGTATATAATGATAGTTCCAGGAGTCAGGATAATGTTACTTAGTGTGGTATCATGTCTCATGTCTACAGGCTTTATACTGATTAAGAGATACAAGATTACCTGATAAGAGCGGTATCGCCTCAGGCATGGATCCCCGTTGTAGCCCAACAATGCAATGAACACAATTCACAAAACGAATAGAATATCCTATCCCCGATCACGTGGGTCAGGAAACACACACCACATACCACCTTGCCCCAACCTCCTTAAGAAACAGTTCGTTCACATGCTCAATATCACGATGATATGTAACGTAGTTATACTTCGGTGTGGCCAGCGCCAAGTTGACGTTATCTCAAAGAGACTGAAATAATGGCCCTTTGGACTTTTTTTTGAAGATTAAAAACCAAACAACAACAAAACCGCCAAGGGTGTTCGGAATATGCTAGATTAACATTTATTAGCCTCTCGTATATTAATAATTAAGATAAACAAGAACGCTGGTTATCGCAACAGTTCTGCAATTTTATCAGTTCAAGGGCTGCAACTCTCGATTGTTTGGGACATTCTGATTTGTTGTTGTTGTATTGGGGTTTACCGTCGCTGCAATAGTATTTCAATCATATAGCGACGTCCAGCTAATTACAGGTGGAGGAAGACCCCGAGTACACAGAGGTACCCGGGTAGAACCACCGACCTACCACAAGCCAGCTGGAAGGCTTCCTCACATGAAAAATCCGAAGTCCCTACCGGGATTCGAACCCACAGCGATGAGGGGCTGAGAGATTTGTCTGATTTGTTATCAAATTCGTAAGAGATACTGAGGCAATACACATTGTAACAAAGTTTGGTAAAAATCAGTTCATATTTGTCAGAGTAAGACAGCAGACATTGTTAATTAAGGATTGGAATTCATTTCGGGTGCATTCAAACGATCTTGAAAGCACAGGTCAAACTTGCAATTGAATTCCATGAATTGCGTCAAGATCACTGGAATGCACCGGAAATGTATTTCAATCCTTATATTTACATATTTTGTGTATACTTTGTAGCATATGAGGAAGCCTTCCAGCTGGCTTGTGGTAGGTTGATGGTTCTACCCGGATGCCTCCGTGTATTCGGGGTCTTCTTCCATTTGTAATTAGCTGGACGTTGCCATATGACTGAAATACTGTCGAGGCGACGGTAAACTCAAATAGTCAAGTCAACACGCTTTGTAGCACTTTCTAAGATGAAATTCGGCTCGTACATAATTGATGTTTTAAGGAAAACAATTCAATCAAGCATCCATTGAGTGTAACAGCCAAGTACCGCCCCCTTTTTAACCGAATTTCACCAGTCCCAAAGCATAATCATTGTCAATTCTCATGGGACTGCTCAGTCTTTTTTGGCTCAAACATCGGGAGCCATAGGTAAAAAAAAATTGTGTATTTCCACATCGCCGATTATTTTTCCCCGGTGGGTCATAGGCATTAGATCCGTGGCCTTCAAGTTTCAAAAATATATATATCGGATTAAAAAAAGGGAAAAAATCACTTTCATCCTCGGATACCCTTCAGAATGCATAATCTCCACCATACTAAAAACCGGGGAAGCATGTCCCCGAAACCCCCTAGCACTCACATCAAAAAATTCTGCGGGGCCTCCATGGCCGAGAGGGTAAAGTCGCTGATTTTAAAGATAAGCCACAAAGATTTCATTATGTTAAAAGTATTTGTAGTTTGTATGATATCGGTTATTGAAAGTTGCAAAAATGTCTCAGGTGAGAAAAGATTGACTGACTTCTCTCCCTTTGCTATGACGTCATCAATAGACAAAACTCTGCCAGCACTATATGTCTTATTGAACAATTCACAGTTACTGTGACTAATTTCAAGCTAAATCCAAGATGACAATGAACAAATAAGGGTGTTAATGTGTAGCTCAATTAATTAATTTACATTCGTATAAAAATATTAAGATATTATATATTTCTCATTCGGACTTACTGGCGGCTATATGTAGTGAAAGGTGATTGGGGGGGGGGGGGGGGGGGGGGGGGGGGGGGACATTATGAAAAAAAAAATGTCATATCAGGATGTATTCTAAAAACAATATTTGATGATATTGACATAAAAGTCCTGGTCATATCAAAAATATGAGTAACGTTAATAAACGTTTTACATACATACATATAAAGATCCCTCTTATTATCCATTAAAATCCTTTATCTGCATTGGGTTTCCACAAAGACCATGTTTCTAAATTAGTAAAATCTCGAACATATCTACTGATGAGAATTAACTTTTTGGTTTGGTATGATTATGTAATTTCCTGTTTGGGGTCAATCAGGGGGTAATAAAAGGGTTACCCGGGTTAATTTATCAGGGTGTGTGTGTCGGAACAGAACAGAACAGAAATTTTATTTAGACTTAAGCATACATAAGCTCATCGTCATACATATATATATAAATATAATAAATTGGATGTTTTGACACATGTACTCAGAGATACACGTTTTTTTTATACTTATTTATAATTTTACTTAGAATTACAAAGCTATAGTACTTTATATAAACACACACACACACACACACACACAAAACACCGTTCATGTGAGAGCGAAAAAAAAAATTAAACAGTTGATGATATTTTACTATTTTGTCTTAAATACATAAAGCCAATATACATACGAAAAATAACTGCCTAAATACACATACTTAAACGCACACACATCTATACATATAAATGTAGCTATATTCTACTTTAAATGGTGTATATAGTCATAAGTACTCAATCACACACACACACACACACATGACGGATATAACATTTTCGGATATAAACTTTCATAATCATCACGTATATTTCCCTATTATGTTGTACCCTGATCTCTAATACTGAAAGCTTCCAAACAATACAGAGCCAATTTTTTTTAACAATGACTGTTTATTCGTTTGAAGTAATAAAATAAATTTTGCCATACTTTGATTAGTTGTATAAAATCTCGGAATATATAAATTACGAATTGCGCTTTACAATGGGCATTTAATTACATAATAAAATTCATCTTCGATATCATTTTAATCGCAGTGCGTACATTTCCTATCCTGTCTTTCCATATTATTATGTCTACCTAATTATATGTTTAATCTAAGTGATGAAAGGCGCAATTTAGCTAAAATATTTCTATGTTTAGTATTTTTCAATTTATATATATAATCTGACATTTCGTAAATAGTTTTAATACTTCTATATAAAGATAAAAATGAACAACTTTCCATTCCCACCCTCCAATTTGATACAGTAGTATATCTTTATTTACATCTCATCATTGTACAAACATGAAAATAATAACAAAATCAAAACGTTTTAATTAGTACAATGCCATTCCATATGGAATTATAAGAGATGAATATTTACATATTAAAATAACGCTTTATAATAACTTTATAATAACTGACCACAACATTCTAATAGCATAAAAATCACTATAAACATGGCAACGAAATAAAACATGCAGCTCATTCAACCGAGGTGTCATTACAAAATGGACAAAACCTAGCTTCTTCACTCAAGCCCTCATAACGACCAGCCTCAATACGACTTGGGGCCACCCCTAATTTAAATTTACTGAAAGCTGATCGATGAGCTGGTGGTAAAATCATATTACAATATTGTTCAGTTTTAAAATCAGATTTCACAGACCTATACAGTCTTAGTTTATTTCGGCCTTGCCCTGATGGCCCAATAATATTATTTAAACAAGTTTGCCATTCATCAACAAAGTTATTCATTGCAGTAGTCTCAACAACGTGCACAAATTTACCAGCCACACGATTTTGTAAACATATGTATATGTTGAATAATATATATAGATATCTCGTAACCTTCTCCTAATTAAAGGTACAAAGATAGATATGTTAATAGAGTTCGGGTATTCCCATACTTCACTGAAACCTGACTGCTGCAAAAAAGATCGTACCTCTGAGATCCAATTTACTGCTTTGTCATTTCTAGCCAGATCTAAATATGTGTAATTTAATGATGTCTGAATTATGCAATTTTTGTAATTTTCGTTATGTAATTTAAGAAAATATTTAATTATTCTAATATGCCGCTCTATGTACAGAGGAAACCTCCTTAACTCACTATATAAAGACAGAGTATTGGTTGTTCTCTTTACATTTGAAATCCATTTACAAAATCTTTTTTGAACTCGCTCTAGTACCTCATATTTGCCAAAACCGAATATCTCTGACCCGTAATTAAGTATGGAGAAAATATATGAATCAAAGAGGTTAAACATTATATGCACCGGGACCTTATTTTCATGTAAGAGTGCTAATAGCGGATTCATTGCCCGAATGCCTTTACCCGCTAGTGTATTTACAGCTTGAGCGAATGAACAGAACAGAACAGATATTTTATTTAGACGTGTACAGTCATGGTACATAGTTTTGTTCACATGATTGGTACAATTACAATATTCTTTTACGCAACAAAAGTATAAATTAGAAAGTAATATTGACATTAGATAACAAATACATTTCAAAAAGAAAGAAAAAAGGGAAAAAAGATATAAACGCATGTAAATGAATAAAAATAATACAGACAAACCAAAACGAACATATTTCTTATTCATATACGATCCATTTTATCTACTTATATTTCCAGGAGAATAAAGCTAAGAAAAATTACACATGAATAATTATTTTCATAACGTATATAAGTCCCAATACGAGACCGAAGTGGCGAATTTAAAGTAAGAATAGAGAAAACGTGCGGTCGCACGCGACCGTGCCTCTGTATTTTTAATTTAATATTGATACACAATCGATTGTAATTTCATTTAACATTCATCCTTTATCATTAATAGTTGGTATTTTTAAACACAGTATGAAAACAAAATACATTTTAGACGGCTTCATTAATTTACGACTAACGTAAAGGAACCAGAACGCGGCAGGAACTGTAACTCGTCACTCTTCTTTTTTTATCACCTCCCTTTCGTTTACGTCATCATAAAGTTTGAAGGCTGGCATTTACTTACAAATACATTGTATTCGAATATAAAGTCCTAGAAAAGGCTCAACTAAAACACCTTTTGATGAAAAAAAAGAGCTATTATAAAGGTGAAATAAAATTGACGACTTACGGACTCCGTGTTTTGGTACAACATTTTTAAATAATTACCTCCACCACTTTGCAAAATTACGAAACTCTATTTTTGCCATTAGCTATTTGCTGAAATATCATTAAATTATAATGATTATGTTATTCTCAAAACATGTGGTAAGAAATAGTCTTTCGAATTTCTGGTTTATCATTTTGAGGTACTCAGTAGTAGTAGTGACGAGACAAAGTTCCAAGAGTCCGTAAATCGGCAGCCTTATTTTACCATATTCGGGGGCCTTTTGCAATTGATTTATAGGTGCCATGTGCACAGGGGATGGTTTAAAAGGCGCCGAAAGGGTGCCGGTATATCTTGGGACACAGATAATAACCAAGAATTAATGCATTAACCCACTGGAACCTCATATATACCAAAAATTGACATTGACGAGTTAAGGTTCCTTTATGTTATATATTCGATTAACACTTTCTTTTTCCGAAATATAATTAGTAGTTAGTAAAATATTAGAGATAAAGTATTTCAAATTTATAACTAATTTATAACTAATAGATCTTTTAAACATTTCATGTTACTTTCAACACTGTCAAGTTTCATATTCATCGTTTCTGCGCATGCACAGATCACCAATCCGGAACTTTTATCACGGGGTAACTTTCAATATTCAGCAGCAACATTTTGAGAGCTACCCAAATTGCTGCGCATGCGCAGATCACCAATCCGGAACTTCCATCTAGACCTAGGCTAAACAGAAGTCGAGTCCCAATACTGAAAGTCCGTATCCTATTTTCATTTCAAAAGTTTTCCCCACTAAATTCATCCAGCGGATGAATTCAAAACGCATCCACAGCGAAAAACATTGCTTCTATGATGTTCACGGGACCGTGCATTGTTAATAAAAAATCACTGTAACAGCTTTGGTAGATCCTGGAAAGTTAGTACTTAGGCAATATAATTAGTGAGTCTGTCTCGTTGTATACAATAATAAAACATAATGAAAGCTATACTCTTGATAACTCTTTACAACATTTCAATATGTCGAATAGGCCTGCAAACCATTTTTGAACAGAGTTGCACACATTATGGATCTTACAACAATTCGGGGCTATATTTAGAAATTTTATATTTATATATTTCCCTCTTGTTTACTTCACCGAGAAATAAGTCTAAAATTTGTTTCCTCTCTTAACACTAAATGGTGACAATTTTCATGTTTATTTCAGTACGAGTCGAAATTGAATATCAATGCTGGAGATACCGTGTTTCATAAACTGTATGAAAAAAAAAGGAAATACGCAGGAAACAATTAGCAATCTTATGCGGAGATATTTCGAACTTTGACTGGCTGGACTTTCCTTTCCCACTGTATCTACTACTTCCGCTAGTGAACAAAACGTATTGATTTTGTATACAGTATAATAAGTACATTGCTGCTTTTGATCACTATTTTCGTATGTAAATACCCGCTAAATGTAAGTAAACCTTTTGTTCTTTGTTGTAACGAATTGCAATCTCCCTTTCCAATGTACACGTTAAGTCTTATATTCCAAGATAATACGTGAAATCCTTAAGAATCACCAGCGAATCGTGAAGACACACGTTAAGGCTAAGCGTATAACACCAATTGTTTGAATTATTGATTACTGTGAAGTAATCATTGGTGTTGAATTGTACAAAAAGAGTGTATTATAAAAGCGGTTAAGGTTATGATTTAAACGCCTGTGCAACATATTCCACTCGTATTCGTTAGTGCAGAATCGCATTGCATGGATCCGCACTAAGCGCGGAGAGGTACAGTTAAAAATGTTGTGGAAAATATGCAAATAAGCAAGGCCTGATTTCGATTTTCAGCATAAGACGGCTATCGCCGTCTAAAAACCGGGCAAAGAAATTCTGACTCACTGATTGGTTATATACCACATGTTGCTGTAATTTCAGTCATGGGTTGCGTAACGACTGTATCATATTTAGTTTTATTAAAATTTTTTTTTTAATTTCAGGTAAAATATGGAAGAACTTAAATGTGAAAACTGCAATTTTGCAACACAAGATTTAGAAGAAGTAATTTACCACTGTATAAACGACCACAAAGACAAAATACTAAAGATAAGAATAAGTAAATATTCAGCCAGAAATGAACTCACGTTTCTCAATACAATCGTTTAGTACAGTACAGTATTAATGCTTTGTTTTGTTGTGTTGTTTTATTTTAAAAATATGAATGTAATGAAATATAAGTAGTTGTCAGGAATCACGAGTGTTCATTACTATCATACGGCGCCAGGTCACATGAGGTATATTTTTATTTCAGTCATTACGAAGGCATTTAATTCGAAAACCCTTGATATTTATTAAAATATCTTATTTATTTCAATTTAGATGGTAGGTTGCACGCAGCCATAACGAAATATTAAACCAATGATTATACTGTACTGATGCTAACCTTCAAATGAGTGGAATAACGCCCTCTTCAATTTTTTTCAAATAGTGCCACTAAAGACTTAACTTGCCTAAAACCAAATGATCAACATAATAAATAAGTTGGTGTTCTGTTTCATACTCAACCAATATCTGGAGCCCAGTAGCTTGAAATGGTAATTAGAATAATTGTTGAACAATTAAACGGAGAATATAGTTTCTTCCATAGAAAATACTAAAAGCTGTTTAAAACAAAAATATATAACAACAAGAGTTGTCCCTGGACATAGTGCTATATGAATCATTGTCATAAAATTCCTAATATACTAAGCACATTTGAATTGAATTCATGACAAACCTGTCTTAACAAGGAAGATGTAAAATGTATTCAAAAATCTATATAAAGGTGGTTGGTATAGTATACTACTATCTTTTAACAGATAACAGAGAATGGCCTAGAATATGGCATAATAAAGTAAATTATTTTTGTAAGAGTCTACTTTGACTTAAAATTTATCATGCTACTGACTTAATGTTTCAACAATGTTTAATTATTGAGTATATGCATAAAAGATGCTTGCCACAAAAATTTCATACAATCCTCTCCAGAAGGGGCATAATTATCAATAAATTAAAGAGTTATCCACCTTGATATTTTTAGTCTCCTGCTGCAGCCAATTGTATAAACCTTGGTTAAAATTTAACTATCGGTTAAAATCATGTTTTGGTTAAAATCATGGTTTAAATCATGGTTAGCGATTGTATAAAAAATTAGTTAAAATTTTACCAACTCTTTTTTTGGTTAAAATAACCAACCTCCATAAGGCTGGTTAAGTTTTAACCAGAATCAATATGGACGCTCATATTTTGACACAGACTCGACGACCTAGACAATTTCGACGGACAAATGGACAAATGGAAGACTACGGCGACGAAGAACTAAGACGACGATACAGATTCTCAGCCCAGAACATTGACAGACTTACTGGGCTTATTGGTCACCGACTGGAACGACCGACGAAGAGGAACAATCCTCTGACCCCTCGACAGCAGATCATGATCGCTCTGCGTTTCTATGCATCTGGAAATTTTTTACAGGTCATCGGTGATACCTTTGGGGTTGACATTGCGACTGTCTCACGAGTTATTACCGACGTGACAGACGCTCTTTTTGACCTGAAGACCGAATTTATCAAATTCCTACAAACGGAAGAAGAACTTCGACAGGCAAAACTGGGATTTTACAAAATCAAAAAATTCCCAGGTGTAATCGGTTGTATTGATGGAACGCACGTCCGAATCATTTCTCCACCCAAAGATGAGAAAATGTTTTACGTGAATAGAAAAAGATACCATTCAATCAACGTTCAAGATTCTTGTGATCACCTTGGTGAGTTAATTAGCATGACCTCCCTTTAAATTATACCCAGTAGCTTCCCTTGATTTTAATTTACTGGCGTGAAGAATGTACTCGTTATTTACCAATTTGTTTCTCTGGTTTCAATCGTTTTGTGATTCTACGTTTAAAAAAATGTTCACAAGTGTATATTTTAAGACCTATACTTTATTTTCCATTAAGTCCATCAAAACACTTGTATGGTAATAAGAAGTGATATTCTAAAGGAAAAATAAATCATTGGAAATTGTCGATATTTTTTGCGTTATTAAAAAAATCGAATGAATCAAATATGTTAAACTTACTGTAATAAATTCCTCTTTGTTGCATTTTATTTAGAAAAAAATAAAGAATAAATTATGTCATATGACAACAATTATATTAACAAAATGCATGTTCAAGTTAAAAGAAAGTCATCACATTTATAGTTACAGCGTACATGCTATCAATTTTTACTTTTTATAGTCCGTTTCAAAGTCTGATATAATTAAGCGAGAGAGCGCGCGCGCGCGTTTAAAATGTGTTAAATGTTTTGTATGAGATAATATATGTAATAATAATAATAATAAAAATAAAGAATAAGCTGATAATCATAAGATATTTGTTTGTGTCTATTTTTTATTATACCGTTTTAGTTTGTAATTGATATTTAAAAATATTTATGCAGCAAATTAATTTCCAAATCATGACTTTTTATATCTTTAAAATTTATCGAGTTATTAATTATCCCAAACGAAGTTTGGAGACTTATTGTTTTTACTCCTTTTACTCTTATTATTATTCGTATTCTTCTTCTTCTTTCTTTCGCCGGTAACTTTGTATGGGCCATATCTTGGAGGTCAAACTTATAAATAGTCCTCAGTGAGTAGTGGTTCCTGCCTGATTTTTGTAAATGGGTTGTTCCTGGGCCCCATCCTTTCAACAATGGATTTATTGCATAAAAATGAAAAGAAATGAATAGTACTACTTTGATGTCACACAGGTGTCAGACTCCACCCTATGCATTTTACTTATGACCTATTTTATTAAAAAATATTCAGATCCCCTCCCCTTAACCATATATATTCTTGTTCCTCATCATGACTGAATGGTACTACTTTGGTGTCCCCCTGAGGTCACCCAAAGGGCCAGACTCCACCCCATGAATTTTACTTATGATCTTATATCTCAAAAACCATTAATGTATGATTTTCTAAGAAGAAATACATTAATGGTCTTTCTAATACACAATGTCTTTATTATTATTATTATTATTTTCATGGTAGATGATATTGCTGTTAATGATATTATCTGTTTTAATTCACCTTTTTAACCATTACAGGTAGAATCACAAGCATCAATGCTGCTTGGCCAGGTAGTTCTCATGATAGTCATGTTTCAGGAGCAGTAACCTTTGTCCCTATATGGAGCATTATCATCAAGTATTGTTACTATCAAGGAAAAATTTTTTAAAAAAATAATTTCAATGAAGATGGACTTTGTTTTGCTCATTTTTTTTTACACAGAGCAATTAACTCAGTATATGTTATGTTTCAGTTCCTGACAATATATGTGTTTTTTATATTTTCATAAGAATTCCAAGATACATTAGGTTTTATTTCTGTGATATTAAATTATTTCTGCATTTTATTTTCTTACAATACTTAATTTGTAATTTTCAACAACTAAATTTGCCTAATTTTACTTTTAATTATTTTTTTAAACCTGCTAACAGACATGGAAAAGGGAGTTTTATTGGGAGATAGTGGATACCCCTGCAGGCCATTCCTCTTGACACCATACATCAATCCATCCACTGCAGCACAGGAAAGGTACAACAAAAGCCACACTTGTACGAGAAATGTAATAGAGAGAGTTTTTGGGGTTTGGAAGAGGAGGTTTCATGTGCTCCATTCAGAAGTGAGCATACAATTTATTTAAAATTTACTATAGTTTAAGTCAATCAATTTTAATATTATTCTGTTCATCCAACAAATTTACTTTTTTATATATTCTTACCTTCACCTACCTCGTGGAGTTTAACTATCAAAGATTATAATTACATTTTTTTTTTATCCCATTTTACATTAAGATAAATACATATTCTAAGATAGCTTTAGTATTCACAATGAGTGTTGTTATATTAATATATAAAGTATTTGTACAATTTTTTTTTAACATTTACAAATGTTTTTTTAAAAAAATTTTTATGGATATAAAATATTGAAATAAAGCAGTTCAGTTTTTATGTATTTTCTTTTACCTCATGGCTTCATCATATCTCAAAATGAATTAGGTTTTAAATAAACATTGTTTTAATCATCAGTACATGAAATAATTAATTATATGACAGTTAACAGACATAAATATAATTTTATCCAGGTGAGGATGAGGCCTGCAAAGGTTAGCCGCATTGTTGTGGCATGTGCAGTACTGCACATTGTGTCCATCCTATGGAAGGAACCCACACACCTGGATGACCAGACTGAAGACCAGCAGCCAGACATGGATCCCTAGCAAGGGCAGCAGGATGGCAAGGCCATCAGGGACCATGTGGCTGTCACATATTTCAGTATCTGAAAAAAAGAAAAGGTTCAATGACTGCCATTATTTGTAAATAATGAAATCAAAATACACATGTTTGATGCTATTTCTTTTATGTATTAGATATATTGCATTTACATTGAAAATTACATTCCTTTGGTGTTTTCTTATCACAAATATGTTTCTTTCTTTTTTTATTTTGTAAAATTATGTAAGGCTTTCTATTAATTTTAGTGAAAATTAGGTACACCATTTAAAGCAGAAGAAAATAAATATTTATAGCTTAAGGAGATATCATTTGATGCTTAATGTCAGCTGTGAATTTGGACTCACAGTATTTGAATGTAAAATTTATGAAATTACATTTACCTAATCTTCTGCACATACTTTAGTGTACATTTTGTCCACTAACTGGTTGACTTTCTGAAGAGTCTCTAATTATGCCTGGCAGCATTTCATCTGAATGTGTTGAAGCTTTACAGCACCTTCAAGATATTCACTTTGGAGGTCCTTGATACTCCTTTTCCTTCTGCCAGGGGAACAATTTTACATACATGTATTGTTAAAATATACAAATATTGGTAGAAACTATTATTCCATATATAAAAATTATTTACATTATGATAAAATGAAATAAATAACTGAAAGAATTATAGCATAAATTTTGTTTTTTATTGTATAATGAAATGTATGAATATTTCTGAAGTTCCATGCAGTTGTCCATTTATAAGTGATATTTTCTCTTTTGAGTTCTGAAAAATACCCATCTACTTACTGAAAATGTTGCAACTAATTTGTTAATTAATTCAATTAATATCAGTAATGTTAAAAAATCATTGCTAGGCATTTTAAAAATTGTCATTTTTATGAATATCTATGAACTGTTAAATACATGGCAATATTTATGTTGTTTTCTTTAATTTCAATCACTCAAGCAACTATATTTACCAGCCAAACTGGATAGCCTGAGCACTTCAATTATCTTTACCCTCTTCCAGTGCAGATATTTGGCTCAGCTTCAGCTGGTTCCTGTTGTGTTCCTGTAACAGTAAAAGGAATTCAAAATAATAATTTGTATAATCATAACATTTGATCAATAATTATTGATCACTGATCATTAAGATTATCATCAAACACTTATTTCATGCCAAACAATCATAGCACATTTGTCTTATTTTTTTTTTGTAAAATTTAAGGAATTATATTTCCAAATTTAAAAATTTAACTGAGTAACATAAAGAATAAAAGTTATTTTGTTTGTTTTTTTCAAAAATGTTTTTTTGTAGAAAAAATATTAGATTTTATGCAATGTACTATTACTGAGTCATTTATTTAGCAGGTAGGATAATTAAAGCCATGAGTAACACTTAGGAAGGTGCAGGTACATCATGAGAAAAAAAAAAACTACCTGTAAATTTGGTTGAATTTGAACTTGGCAATGCATCCTCTCCAGATGGTGCTTCTGCACTTAGTAATGCCAGGGGTGCCTCAACTCCAGATACTGAAATAAGTTAAAAACTTTACAATTATTGTGTTTTAAGGTAATAAACCCATGATGATTAAGGTATATAAGTGATATTTAGGATCTAGTAAATGCAAGTCTTTATAGAAGCTGATCAAAATAGCATATTCCAAGTAAATGGATGCTGCCTTGACTCTGCATTAAAGTTTTAAATGACCTTTTTTTAGCATTTGCAGGACTATTATTATATACTTTAATGATGTATGGATTTATTCAAACAATCAAGTTTAAACAGTATATTATTGTAAATGCGAGAGAAAGAGAGAGAACATCTATATTTTGTTCAAACAAGAACAAAACTAAGTGCATAGGTGTTAAATTTTAAAGTTATATCACATCAAATTTTTTAGGTTAGTTAAAAAAAATGAAATAATATTATCTAATAATTTAATATTAAAACTTGTTACTTATTTTAAAGCATGGTGTCCCTTTTGAGATTTTGAAATTAAGCCAGAAACAAAAACACACAAACAAAATTTTGTTTCTGGTCTCCAGCAAATAAAAGAGAGGGTCGGTAGGTCAGGATTTTATTTTATTTTACATGAAACGAAAGGTAAAAAAGGGAAAATATATATTTTTTAAAGGCGGAAAGGTAAATAAAAAATTAGGGTCAGTTGTTAAAAAAGAAGGTCGGTAGGACGACCAGAAAAGGAACTTTTTTTTTGGCCTTAATATTATGATTTAAAAAAAAAAAAATTAAACCTCAGGAAAGCAGAATAAATGAAAAAAAATCTATATAGCTATAGGCAAACTTAAGAAATAATGATGTGTATTATCTATTTTTTCAAATTAATATTATTATCATTTTTTTCTATTTTTAAATGAAATTGTCATTCATATATCTTTTTATATACTTTATAGATAGATAGGATTTACATAAATCATTTTTTATCTTTTATTTTTCTGTTATTATTAATTTTTTAATTTTTTTTATTTTATATTTATTTATTATTTTTTAATATTTATAATGTTGAATATGTCACCCTACCATGTTCTGCTAAGTTCTGCAGTAAGACAGTCCCATCAAGAATTTCCGCCTGTGTACTATCTTTCAGTTCTGTAATATGCAATCAAACAGCTTCATTAGATCAGTATATATATACCTTATTAAAATAGTTGCTGCAATTCATATCTGTAAATTAAGCACGGTACACAAGACTACAGGGAAAATTACCAAAGGCAAAAAAGTAAATGCAGAGGAAAAATAACAGAGGAAGACATTAAATTAATGTGAAAATTTTTACCAATGAAAGCGATTGATATTCAATTGGATATACCGCTCTTACTGTACCAAATATGAAACAGACTATAAAATACAGTGGCTATATAACGATGCTATGTTTTTTTCGGCGTAGCTGTATAATTTCGATTTCAACTCGCATCTTAAACCAATCAAATGTACGCTAACAGCGGTAAATAATTCTAAGCTGAATAAAAGGACCCCTGTTATTGGTTAACGCATCGTTATGGACTATAAAATTACTGTAAATAAGGGGTGCAGCTTGTATATATCATTCAGCTTGGTGTTATTACTTTTCTTTTTGATGTGAACATGAAAGTGATTTCAGTAAGTTAAATACAATCCTTTTCCATCAATTGAGGAATGCTACTTTGTGAAAATGATTTAAAACAATAAAAAAGAATCCACCGTGTTATGACATGAATCCCCTTAATTACTATGTATATTGAATTCTTCCAGCCTGCCGAGATGCTCTCATTGAAAATTAATTCGCCAAAACCAAAACGACTAATAACGCGTTTATATCATAATTGTCATATGCAATAATGATATGAACAAATATCAAACAAGCCTATTTTCAGATATAATTTTTTGTATTACCGTCTATAAATAAGTATATTTCATAGAAAAAATACTGAACTATTTCTAGAGCGTACTAAATTTGTTGTGTGTCGGTCTTTCGCGCGCTTTTCCTGGGAATGTTCTAGAAGTCTGGAAATCTCGTTTCTCTTTCATCCTACGCCGAATATCTTTTTTAAAGATATTTCTTGTTTATATTGCATTTCATTGGCTGTAGTCATGGATCGATGTAAACATACTACAGACGATATGTTTATAATGCAGTTTGCAGAGCAAGACTAATATGTAGACCTATATATGGTATTTTACAGAATTGTTAAATAAACTTGAAGTCTTACCATTGAAGTTTAGGACGAGTGAGTCACACTCACTGGCCCCTTTGATGCTAGAAAAACCAGCGGTGTCTCTAAACATGTCAATGACATCCTGTGTGATAGTGTCTCTAGCTGGAGGAGGTGGTCCACCGCCGGTCTTCCTCGTCAACTGAGTTTCTTGGGAAAACTCTTGTTTTGCCTTTCGTTGCATATTCCTCCACTTCTCTTTCACCTCCTCCACCGTCCTCAAGCAAACTCCAACAGCCGCCTCCGTGATCGACTTCCACCTATCTTCCTGCATACGTTTCGTAACTATACAGTCACCACCGCTTGAGTGTTTGGCTTTCAGAACCCAGCCGTGTTCTTTCATCTGTTCAGTGATCACTGTCATTTCACTTACTGAGAAGTTTTTAGATCGGGATCTTTTTTTTTCTGCGATGAGTTCCATTTTATTTTATAGATCGATATAGCGTCTGTCTATATACAGTACCGGATGAACGGATTATTTGATGGGAAGGTTTAATTGGTTATTTTAACCAAAGGTTAAAACAAAAATCATGGTTAACTAACCCAGTGGTTATTTTGGGTAACTTGGTTAAAAGATAACCATGGGTTATACAATTGTATACATTGTACATTACATTGTGAATACTGGAATATCATGAATATAGAGACTAAATAATGGTTCATATAAATTGCTCTTCTCATTAAGATCGATGTTAATGCAAGTTTTCAAGTTCATAGCTCACTCGGTCTAATAATTATAATGGAGCAACATGAAAAAAATGAAAATTAACATGGACAATCAATCGAAAAAAAAAAACGAATTGCAAAATAAGGTGACTAAAAATTAGAAATCTTTACAAAATGGACATCAAATGATTTTTCTGTGAAAACATGGTCACAATTACTTGATAAACGACATGAGATGTATGCTTAGATGAGCTAACAACAAAACTGTTTGGACAAATTGGCTCAAAAATATTTGGCATCAACATTTACTGAAAGAAGAGAAGAAGAAAAAAAATAACATGAGAGTGTAGTCACAAGTGATTTATACATGTGATATCAGACGACTTTAAGTTATCTAACTAGATCTCCATTTGAATTTTCTTTCACATTTTGGACAATCAAATCTCTGACTTTCATGCCCAACCCTATCGTGCTATATCTTGCGGAGGAACACTATGTACAGGCGAATACACTGTGTGTTAGCAGTGATATCAGTTGTTTTTACTTTTTGAACGCTTTTCAAAGGGGTTGATGTCACTGTCACTTTTTTTTTCAATAAAACTTCCATCAACGCCAACGATTTCAAAGGATTCGTCTGATATTTTTACCTGGAAAAAAATATATCACTTGGCGATATAACCGCATAATACCTTTGAACAGTGTTTAATCTCTGGGTACTCTTTGAGTTGAAAATTAACCAAAACAAGTACGTGCTGCAAATCAATCTTAAACCTTCCAAATAATCACATCGCTGGCCTCAAAATAAGATAGAACATACGCTAATGATAAATAAAACATGTACAATTTGTTGTCGAGTTTCTCATTTTGAAAGAAACGAAAAACACTATTTCAATAAAATAAAGTCGAATCTTATACATCCGCTGTTGGGAAAAAATTAGTTGTAAATCTTTACTCCCAGCTCGTTCTGTTTTACTGTAAGCCTTAGCTTGCTAATAAATAAATAAATAATATTCAGGAACGACAATTCAAAATTTTGGTCCAGCTAGAAATCCTCTACATGTACTTAATCTGAATATTACCAAATAGATCATATATCATAAGTCACTCGTCAACTTTTGCTTAGCATGATACAGTATAAAAAGCATTTTTCACATATAAAGAAAGATAAACTTTCAATAATTGTATGTCTTACCTTTTAATATTGATATATCAGTGATAATTACGTACGTTCTCTGTTATATTTAGGTTATTTTGGAAATTTCTAGATAAAGGCGAGGGTACATGTTCACTGTTTTCGGTGATTACCTGGATTATTTAACCCTATACTTAAAACAAACACTTCGTAAATAACAATGGACCAGCTTTTTATTATTCATTTAATCATTCCATTCCATAAATACGATTATATCAACAAAAATACAGAAAAACTTTCCTTTCTCGGAGTCGTGAACATGTACTCTGAATAAATCCCCGATAAATTATTCACTAGCGGAAGTAGTAAATACAGTTGGGTGCATGACTGTGGAAATGGCGACTGCATCCTACCAAATGCGCAGTTAAATCACTTAGCCTAGTTTCGCTCTCACTCTTCGTTTAATATCATTACGTTTTAATTAAGCCATCTATATAAATTACTTAAAAAAACGTGTGTCGCATTTGGCGCCGGTACGAAACAGCACTATGTAAAAAGAGTAGAGCCTATCACGATTCAACAGTTGTGATAGATCTATATAAAATTGCAGTTTGCGAGAATTTATGGTGAATCCTTCGAAACTGAATAAATCTAAAAATAGGACCCCAAGCGCGGGAAAAATGAAACGGTGCCAAATTGGTCAGAACAGTACCAACTGGGTGAGAAGACTAGTCAAAACAACCCCATATAAACGGACCCATTATATATGAATGGTTACGAACGTGCATGTGAACAATCAAATGATTTGATTAAACACTCAGTCTTGCTTAAGGTTGACACAGCTGTCCTCAGCATTCAGCTGGTAAAGCTGACCCAATGGCAGTACATTATGTGTCCACAGAGAAATGGCTGAGTATAGGAATTGGGATTGGTCCGTTGAAGGCTCACTGAGGTTTCGGCCTTGAATTACGATGTTCGGGAAAGCTCCGGGGGACCTCTGATGATATAGGCGAAGGTGCCCTGGAGCTTCACCGAATTGAAACATCAGCGGGGGAATATCCTTTCAGATTAGAGGTTGTATCGTTGAGTACTTGCAAAACATCTTAGGTGCCTCAAGGAAGATTATGGAGATTATGAGAATTTGATGATGAATTTGGCCAACTCCATATGTAGTAAGAAATAGGGGGTGAACTGGACTATTTCAGTAACTACATATGAAGACCCAAAACAAAACCTATCAGAATATGATTGTATTTAAATAAATTTTGCCCCACTCCATTTGTAGTAAGAAATAGGGGGTGAACTGGACTATTTCAGTAACTACGTATGAAGACCCAAAACAAAACCTATCAGACTATAACTTTACTCAAATAAAATTTCGCCCATTTTATAAGTAGTAAGAAATAGGGGGTGAGCTGGACTATTTCAGTAACTACGTATGAAGACCCAAAACAAAACCTATCAGAATATAACTTAACTCAAATAAAATTTTGTCCCACTCCATATGTAGTAAGAAATAGGGGGTGAACTGGACTATTTCTGTAACTACATATGAAGACCCAAAACAAAACCTATCAAAATATGATTGTATTTAAATAAATTTTGCCCCACTCCATTTGTAGTAAGAAATAGGGGGTGAACTGGACTATTTCAGTAACTACGTATGAAGACCCAAAACAAAACCTATCAGAATATAACTATATGATAAGAAAAGGTGAACTGGACTATTTTAGTAACTACATATGAAGACCCAAAACAAAACCTATCAGAATATGATTGTATTTAAATAAATTTTGCCCCACTCCATTTGTAGTAAGAAATAGGGGGTGAACTGGACTATTTCAGTAACTACGTATGAAGACCCAAAACAAAACCTATCAGAATATAAGTATTTAAATAAATTTTGCCAACTCCATATGTAGTAAGAAATAGGGGGTGAACTGGACTATTTCTGTAACTACATATGAAGACCCAAAACAAAACCTATCAAAATATGATTGTATTTAAAGAAATTTTGCACAACTCCATTTGTAGTAAGAAATAGGGGGTGAACTGGACAATTTCAGTAACTACGTATGAAGACCCAAAACAAAACCTATCAGAATATAAGTATTTAAATAAATTTTGCCCAATTCCATATGTAGTAAGAAATAGGGGGTGAACTGGACTATTTCAGTAACTACATATGAAGACCCAAAACAAAACCTATCAGAATATAATACTTAAATAAAATTTTCCCATCCATAATAGAAATAGGGGGTGAACTGGACTATTTCAGTAACTACGTATGAAGACCCAAAACAAAACCTATCAGAATATAACTGTATTTAAAATGAATTTTGCCCAACTCCATAAGTAGTAAGAAATAGGGGGTGAGCTGGACTATTTCAGTAACTACGTATGAAGACCCAAAACAAAACCTATCAGAATATAACTGTATTTAAATGAATTTTGCCCAACTCCATAAGTAGTAAGAAATAGGGGGTGAACTGGACTATTTCAGTAACTACGTATGAAGACCCAAAGCAAAACCTATCAGAATATAACTGTATTTAAATGAATTTTGCCCAACTCCATAAGTAGTAAGAAATAGGGGGTGAACTGGACTATTTCAGTAACTACGTATGAAGACCCAAAGCAAAACCTATCAGAATATAACTGTATTTAAATGAATTTTGCCCAACTCCATAAGTAGTAAGAAATAGGGGGTGAACTGGACTATTTCAGTAACTACGTATGAAGACCCAAAACAAAACCTATCAGAATATAACTATTTAAAGAAATTTTGCCCAACTCCATTTGTAGTAAGAAATAGGGGGTGAACTGGACAATTTCAGTAACTACGTATGAAGACCCAAAACAAAACCTATCAGAATATAAGTATTTAAATAAATTTTGAACCCCTCCATATGTAGTAAGAAATAGGGGGTGAGCTGGACTATTTCAGTAACTACGTATGAAGACCCAAAACAAAACCTATCAAAATATGATTGTATTTAAATAAATTTTGCCCCACTCCATTTGTAGTAAGAAATAGGGGGTGAACTGGACTTTTTCAGTAACTACGTATGAAGACCCAAAACAAAACCTATCAGAATATAAGTATTTAAATAAATTTTGCCCCACTCCATTTGTAGTAAGAAATAGGGGGTGAACTTGACTATTTCAGTCACTACGTATGAAGACCAAAAACAAAACCTACCAGAATATAACTGTATTTAAATAAATTCTGCCCCACTCCATAAGTAGTAAGAAATAGGGGGTGGACTTGACTATTTCAGTAAGAAGATCAAAACATATGAGAAAATAATTTCACTTGAAAAATTTTGCCCCACTTCATAAGTAGTAAGAAATAGGGAGTGCTGGACTATTTCATAAACTACATATGAAGACCCAAAACCTATCACAATATAAATTCATTTGAAGAAATTTTTCCCTGCTTTGTAAGTAGGAAGAAAAAGTGGATGAGTTAGACAATTTCAGCAACCATATATAGTTCTTGTAGATCGTCCCTTACAGTTTAGCCTGAGGACACAAAGGTCCTCAGTTGACGTGTGTCGCCACGAGGAGGCATTGAGTAGGGCTTGACCATGGTGAGGCTATATACTGGCAGGGGAGACAAATGCTCCCTTTTCACCAGAAACTGGCTAGCCAGCGCAGTGTGGCCATACCACGTGGTATATGACGTCATTCTAAGCTAATGCGTAAAGCATATTTTTACACTGATTTAGAAGGAAAAACTAAAGTAAGTATTTTATTTCTTTATCAATTTTAAATGCATATAGCTCATGTGAAGCAGAAAATTGTGCCCTACACATAGGTTCCAGTGATTCTTTTGTCAGATGTACAGTTTTTCCTCACATTCAGGAAAACCTTCCGAGTTCGTGAAATTTTGTTGGCGAACACGAAACATGTTTTCCCGAATGTTTGGAAATAATAAACATCTGACAAAAGAATCATTAGGACTCTTATGTAGTGCACAATTTTCCGCTTCGCATGCGCTATATCGCATTAAAACTGAAAAAAGAAAATACTTAAAGCAGTTTTCTTTTCGAATCGATGCAAAATATGCTTTATGCGTTAGCTTTAAATGACGTCATATACCACGTGGTATGACAACACTGCAGCAGTGGAGGCTGAAGCACACCACACCAGACGCGTCACATGGCCCATTTTGACACACACACAATTTCTCAGAAACTAGGGGACGTTATCAATCGAAATTGATATCTGTGAACCCTGAACACAGAGAACTCTTGAACTTTTATTTCTGAACATTGTGTGCCACTTTTTGAGACTTTGACAGGTCTATGAGATAGCTGGAAAGAAAATATAACAAAATTAAATGAAACACAAAAAAAAAAAAACAAGAACTCACATGGCATACATGAAATTTTCCTCCACCTTATAATTAGTAAGAAATAGGGGGTGAACTGGACTATTTCAGTAACTACATATGAAGACCCTAAACAAAACCTATCAGAATATAACTGTATTTAAATGAATTTTACCCAACTCCATAAGTAGTAAGAAAACTGTATTTAAATGAATTTTGCCCAACTCCATAAGTAGTAAGAAATAGGGGGTGAACTGGACTATTTCAGTAACTACGTATGAAGAACCAAAACAAAACCTATCAGAATATAACTGTATTTAAATGAATTTTGCCCAACTCCCTAAGTAGTAAGAAATAGGCGGTGAACTAGACTATTTCAGTAACTACGTATGATGACCATGAACAAAACCTATCAGAATATAAGTTAACTCAAATAAAATTTTGTCCCACTCCATATGTAGTAAGAAATAGGGGGTGAACTGGACTATTTCAGTAACTACGTATGAAGACCCAAAACAAAACCTATCAGAATATAACTGTATTTAAATGAATTTTGCCCAACTCCATAAGTAGTAAGAAATAGGGGGTGAACTGGACTATTTCAGTAACTACGTATGAAGACCCAAAACAAAACCTATCAGAATATAACTGTATTTAAAGAAATTTTGCCCAACTCCATTTGTAGTAAGAAATAGGGGGTGAACTGGACAATTTCAGTAACTACGTATGAAAACCCAAAACAAAACCTATCAGAATATAATATAAATAAATTTTCCCTTAAAAGGGGGAACTACTATGAAACCCAAAACAAAACCTATCAAATATAGTATTTAAATAAATTTTGCCCCACTCCATTTGTAGTAAGAAATAGGGGGTGAACTGGACTTTTTCAGTAACTATGTATGAAGACCCAAAACACAACCTATCAGAATATAACTTAACTCAAATAAAATTTTCTCCCACTCCATATGTAGTAAGAAATAGGGGGTGAACTGGACTATTTCAGTAACTACGTATGAAGACCCAAAACAAAACCTATCAGAATATAACTTAACTCAAATAAAATTTTCTCCCACTCCATATGTAGTAAGAAATAGGGGGTGAACTGGACTATTTCAGTAACTACGTATGAAGACCCAAAACAAAACCTATCAGAATATAACTGTAGTTAAATAAATTTTGCCCCACTCCATTTGTAGTAAGAAATAGGGGTGAACTGGACTATTTCAGTAACTACATATGAAGACCCAAAACAAAACCTATCAAAATATGATTGTATTTCAAGAAATTTTGCCCAACTCCATTTGTAGTTAGAAATAGGGGGTGAACTGGACAATTTCAGTAACTACGTATGAAGACCCAAAACAAAACCTATTAGAATATAAGTATTTAAATAAATTTTGTCCCCCTCCATATGTAGTAAGAAATAGGGGGTGAGCTGGACTATTTCAGTGACTATGTATGAAGACCCAAAACAAAACCTATGGAATATAACTGTATTTAAATGAATTTTGCCCAACTCCATAAGTAGTAAGAAATAGGGGGTGAACTGGACTATTTCAGTAACTACGTATGAAGACCCAAAGCAAAACCTATCAGAATATAACTGTATTTAAATGAATTTTACCCAACTCCATAAGTAGTAAGAAATAGGGGGTGAACTGGACTATTTCAGTGACTATGTATGAAGACCCAAAACAAAACCTATTGGAATATAACTGTATTTAAATGAATTTTGCCCAACTCCATAAGTAGTAAGAAATAGGGGGTGAACTGGACTATTTCAGTAACTACGTATGAAGACCCAAAGCAAAACCTATCAGAATATAACTGTATTTGAATGAATTTTGCCCAACTCAATAAGTAGTAAGAAATAGGGGGTGAACTGGACTATTTCAGTAACTACGTATGAAGACCCAAAACAAAACCTATCAGAATATAACTGTATTTAAATGAATTTTGCCCAACTCCCTAAGTAGTAAGAAATAGGCGGTGAACTAGACTATTTCAGTAACTACGTATGAAGACCCAAAACAAAACCTATCAGAATATAACTATTTAAATGAAATTTTGCCCAACTCCATATGTAGTAAGAAATAGGGGGTGAACTGGACTATTTCAGTAACTACGTATGAAGACCCAAAACAAAACCTATCAGAATATAACTATTTAAAGAAATTTTGCCCAACTCCATATGTTGGAAGAAATTGGCGTGAACTGACTATTTCAGTAACTACGTATGAAGACCCAAAACAAAACCTATCAAAATATATTGTATTTAAAGAAATTTTGCACAACTCCATTTGTAGTAAGAAATAGGGGGTGAACTGGACAATTTCAGTAACTACGTATGAAGACCCAAAACAAAACCTATCAGAATATAACTGTATTTAAATGAAATTTTGCACAACTCCCTAATTAGTAGTAAATAGGCAGTGAACTAGACTATTTCAGTAACTACGTATGAAGACCCAAAACAAAACCTATCAGAATATAACTATTTAAAGAAATTTTGCCAACTCCATATGTAGTAAGAAATAGGGGGTGAACTGGACTATTTCAGTAACTACGTATGAAGACCCAAAACAAAACCTATCAGAATATAACTGTATTTAAATGAAATTTTGCCCAACTCCATAAGTAGTAAGAAATAGGGGGTGAACTGGACTATTTCAGTAACTACGTATGAAGACCCAAAACAAAACCTATCAGAATATAACTGTATTTAAATGAATTTTGCCCAACTCCATAAGTAGTAAGAAATAGGGGGTGAACTGGACTATTTCAGTAACTACGTATGAAGACCCAAAACAAAACCTATCAGAATATAACTGTATTTAAATAAATTTTGCACCAACTCCATAAGTAGTAAGAAATAGGGGGTGGACTGGACTATTTCAGTAACTACGTATGAAGACCCAAAACAAAACCTATCAGAATATAACTGTATTTAAATAAATTTTGCCCCACTCCATAAGTAGTAAGAAATAGGGGGTGGACTGGACTATTTCAGTAACTACGTATGAAGACCCAAAACAAAACCTATCAGAATATAACTATTTAAAGAAATTTTGCCCAACTCCATATGTAGTAAGAAATAGTGGGTGAACTGGACTATTTCAGTAACTACGTATGAAGACCCAAATCAAAACCTATCAGAATATAACTATTAAATAAATTTTGCCCCACTCCATATGTAGTAAGAAATAGGGGTGGACTGGACTATTTCAGTAACTACGTATGAAGACCCCAAAACAAAACCTATCAAATATAATTTATCTCAAAAAATTTTCGCCCACTCCATATGTAGTAGAAATAGGGGTGAGCTGGACTATTTCAGTAACTACGTATGAAGACCCAAAACAAAACCTATAGAATATAACTTATCTAAATAAATTTTTCCCCCTCCATATGTAGTAAGAAATAGGGGGTGACTGGACTATTTCAGTACTACGTATGAAGACCCAAAACAAAACCTATGAAATAATATTATAATGAATTTTGCCCAACTCCATAAGTAGTAAGAAATAGAGGGTGAACTGGACTATTTCAGTAACTACGTATGAAGACCCAAACAAAACCTATCAGAAAATAACTGTATTAAATAAATTTTCCCAACTCCATATGTAGTAAGAAATAGCGGGTGAACTGGACTATTTCAGTGACTATATGAAGACCCAAAACAAAACCTATGAAATATGACTGTATTTCAAGAAAATTTTGCCCAACTCCATTTGTATGTAAGAAATAGGGGGTGAACTGGACAATTTCAGTAACTACGTATGAAGACCCAAACAAAACCTATCAGAATATAACTATTTAATGAATTTTGTCCCAACTCAATAAGTAGTAAGAAATAGGGGGTGAACTGGACTATTTCAGTAACTACGTATGAAGACCCAAAACAAAACCTATCAAATATAACTTTACTCAAATAAAATCTTCCCCAAATTCTTAAGTATAAGAAATAGGGGTGAGCTAGACTATTTCAGTAACTACGTATGAAGACCAAAACAAAACCTATCAGAATATAACTAATTAAAAAATTTTGCAACCACTCCATATGTAGTAAGAAATAGGGAGTGAACTGGACTATTTCAGTAACTACGTATGAAGACCCAAAACAAAACCTATCATAACATAACTTATTTAAAGAATTTTGCCCAACTCCATATGTGAAGAAATGGTGGTGAACTGGACTATTTCAGTAACTACTATGAAGACCCAAACAAAACCTATCAGAATATGAATTGTATTTAAATAATTTTGCCCAACTCCATAGTAGTAAGAAATAGGGGGTGACTGGACTATTTCAGTAATTACGTATGAAGACCCAAAATAAAACCTATCAGAATATAATGTATTAAATAAATTTTGCCACTCCATTGTAGTAAGAAATAGGGGATGAACTGGACTATTTCGTAACTACTATGAAGACCCAAAACAAAACCTATCAAATATAACTGTATTTAAAGAATTTTGCCCAACTCCATAAGTAGTAAGAAATAGGGGGTGACTGGACAATTTCAGTAACTACGTATGAAGACCCAAAACAAAACCTATCAGAATATAACTGTATTTAAATGAATTTTGCCCAACTCCATAAGTAGTAAGAAAAGGGGATTTCAGTAACTACGTATGAAGACCCAAAACAAAACCTATTAGTAGTAAGAAATAGGGGGTGGACTGGACTATTTCAGTAACTACGTATGAAGACCCAAAACAAAACCTATCAGAATATAACTGTATTTAAATGAATTTTGCACAACGCCCTAAGTAGTAAGAAATAGGGGGTGAACTAGACTATTTCAGTAACTACGTATGAAGACCCAAAACAAAACCTATCAGAATATAACTTAACTCAAATAAAATTTTCTCCCACTCCATATGTAGTAAGAAATAGGGTGTGAGCTGGACTATTTCAGTAACTACGTATGAAGACCCAAAACAAAACCTACCAGAATATAACTTAACTCAAATAAAATTTTCTCCCACTCCATATGTAGTAAGAAATAGGGGGTGAACTGGACTATTTCAGTAACTACGTATGAAGACCCAAAACAAAACCTATCAGAATATATCTATAATAAATTTTGCCCAACTCCATATGTAGTAAGAAATAGAGGGTGAACTGGACTATTTCAGTAACTACGTATGAAGACCCAAAACAAAACCTATCAGAATATAACTGTAGTTAAATAAATTTTGCCCAACTCCATTTGTAGTAAGAAATAGCGGGTGAACTGGACTATTTCAGTAACTACATATGAAGACCCAAAACAAAACCTATCAGAATATAAGTTAACTCAAATAAAATTTTAAACCACTCCATATGTAGTAAGAAATAGGGGGTGAACTGGACTATTTCAGTAACTACGTATGAAGACCCAAAACAAAACCTATCAGAATATAATTATTTAAATAAATTTTGCCCAACTCCATAAGTAGTAAGAAATAGGGGGTGAACTGGACTATTTCAGTAACTACGTATGAAGACCCAAAACAAAACCTATCATAACATAACTGTATTTAAATGAATTTTGCCCAACTCCATAAGTAGTAAGAAATAGGGGGTGAACTGGACTATTTCAGTAACTACGTATGAAGACCCAAAGCAAAACCTATCAGAATATAAGTATTTAAATAAATTTTGTCCCCCTCCATATGTAGTAAGAAATAGGGGGTGAGCTGGACTATTTCAGTAACTACGTATGAAGACCCAAAACAAAACCTATCAGAATATAACTGTATTTAAATGAATTTTGCCCAACTCCATAAGTAGTAAGAAATAGGGGGTGAACTGGACTATTTCAGTAACTACGTATGAAGACCCAAAACAAAACCTATCAGAATATAACTGTATTTAAATGAATTTTGCCCAACTCCCTAAGTAGTAAGAAACAGGGGGTGAACTAGACTATTTCAGTAACTACGTATGAAGACCCAAAACAAAACCTATCAGAATATAACTGTATTTAAATGAATTTTGCCCAACTCCCTAAGTAGTAAGAAATAGGGGGTGAACTAGACTATTTCAGTAACTACTATGAAGACCCAAAACAAAACCTATCAGAATATAACTTAACTCAAATAAAATTTTCTCCCACTCCATATGTAGTAAGAAATAGGGGGTGAACTGGACTATTTCAGTAACTACGTATGAAGACCCAAAACAAAACCTATCAGAATATAACTTAACTCAAATAAATTTTGCCCCACTCCATTTGTAGTAAGAAATAGGGGGTGAACTGGACTATTTCAGTAACTACGTATGAAGACCCAAAACAAAACCTACCAGAATATAACTTAACTCAAATAAAATTTTCTCCCACTCCATATGTAGTAAGAAATAGGGGGTGAACTGGACTATTTCAGTAACTACGTATGAAGACCCAAAACAAAACCTATCAGAATATATCTATAATAAATTTTGCCCAACTCCATATGTAGTAAGAAATAGGGGGTGAACTGGACTATTTCAGTAACTACGTATGAAGACCCAAAACAAAACCTATCAGAATATATCTATAATAAATTTTGCCCAACTCCATATGTAGTAAGAAATAGAGGGTGAACTGGACTATTTCAGTAACTACGTATGAAGACCCAAAACAAAACCTATCAGAATATAAGTATTTAAATAAATTTTGTCCCACTCCATATGTAGTAAGAAATAGGGGGTGAACTGGACTATTTCAGTAACTACGTATGAAGACCCAAAACAAAACCTATCAGAATATAACTTAACTCAAATAAAATTTTGTCCCACTCCATATGTAGTAAGAAATAGTGGGTGAACTGGACTATTTCAGTAACTACGTATGAAGACCCAAAACAAAACCTATTAGAATATAACTATTTAAATAAATTTTGCCCAACTCCATATGTAGTAAGAAATAGGGGGTGAACTGGACTATTTCAGTAACTACGTATGAGTACCCAAAACAAAACCTATCAGACTATAACTTTACTCAAATAAAATTTCCCCTATTTTATAAGTAGTAAGAAATAGGGGGTGAACTGGACAATTTCAGTAACTACGTATGAAGACCCAAAACAAAACCTATCAGAATATAACTGTATTTAAATAAAATTTCCCCTATTTTATAAGTAGTAAGAAATAGGGGGTGAGTTAGACAATTTCAGCAACCATATATAGTTCTTGTAGATCGTCCCTTACAGTTTAGCCTGAGGACACAAAGGTCCTCAGTTGACGTGTGTCGCCACGAGGAGGCACTGAGTAGGGCTTGACCATGGAGAGGCTATATACTGGCAGGGGAGACAAATGCTCCCTTTTCACCAGAAACTGGCTAGCCAGCGCAGTGTGGCCATACCACGTGGTATATGACGTCATTCTAAGCTAATGCGTAAAGCATATTTTTACACTGATTTAGAAGGAAAAACTAAAGTAAGTATTTTATTTCTTTATCAATTTTAAATGCATATAGCTCATGTGAAGCAGAAAATTGTGCCCTACACATAGGTTCCAGTGATTATTTTGTCAGATGTACAGTTTTTCCTCACATTCAGGAAAACCTTCCGAGTTCGTGAAATTTTGTTGGCGAACACGAAACATGTTTTCCCGAATGTTTGGAAATAATAAACATCTGACAAAAGAATCATTAGGACTCTTATGTAGTGCACAATTTTCCGCTTCGCATGCGCTATATCGCATTAAAACTGAAAAAAGAAAATACTTAAAGCAGTTTTTCTTTTCGAATCGATGCAAAATATGCTTTATGCGTTAGCTTTAAATGACGTCATATACCACGTGGTATGACCACACTGCAGCAGTGGAGGCTGAAGCACACCACACCAGACGCGTCACATGGCCCATTTTGACACACACACAATTGCTCAGAAACTAGGGGACGTTATCAATCGAAATTGATATCTGTGAACCCTGAACACAGAGAACTCTTGAACTTTTATTTCTGAACATTGTGTGCCACTTTTTGAGACTTTGACAGGTCTATGAGATAGCTGGAAAGAAAACATAACAAAATTAAATGAAACACAAACAAGAGGGCCAAGATGGCCCTAGATCGCTCACCTAAGAAAAATATCATTCATTGCCTGTACAAAACAGATTGCTTTAGAATTAAGATGATGAGGTGAAACAATGTTCAGGAATTTTCTGACCCCATCCACAAAAGATATCATCATGACAAACATTCTGCCAAAGTTTGAGGATGATTGGACCAAAAATGTTGCCCTCAGAGTATAAACAAGATTTTTCTAAGATTTGACCTACTGACCTACATTTCTATCCAGCCCCACCCATTTTCAAACTGGTTCGAGATATCATCATGACAAACAATCTGACCAAGTTTGAGGAAGATTGCATCAAAATTGTAGCCTCTAGTGTGTAAACAAGATTTTTCTAAGATTTGACCTACTGACCTACTTTTTGATCCAACCTGACCCATTTTCGAAAGGGTTCAAGATATCATCAAGACAAACATTCTGACCAAGTTTGAGGAAGATTGGATCAAAATTGTAGCCTCTAGTGTGTAAACAAGATTTTTCTAAGATTTGACCTACTGACCTACTTTTTGATCCAACCTGACCCATTTTCGAAAGGGTTCAAGATATCATCAAGACAAACATTCTGACCAAGTTTGAGGAAGATTGGATCAAAATTGTGGCCTCTAGTGTGTAAACAAGATTTTTCTAAGATTTGACCTACTGACCTACTTTTTGATCCAACCTGACCCATTTTCGAAAGGGTTCAAGATATCATCAAGACAAACATTCTGACCAAGTTTGAGGAAGATTGGATTAAAATTGTGGCCTCTAGTGTGTAAACAAGATTTTTCTAAGATTTGACCTACTGACCTACTTTTTGATCCAACCTGACCCATTTTCGAAAGGGTTCAAGATATCATCAAGACAAACATTCTGACCAAGTTTGAGGAAGATTGGATTAAAATTGTGGCCTCTAGTGTGTAAACAAGATTTTTCTAAGATTTGACCTACTGACCTACTTTTTGATCCAACCTGACCCATTTTCGAAAGGGTTCAAGATATCATCAAGACAAACATTCTGGCCAAGTTTGAGGAAGATTGGATCAAAATTGTGGCCTCTAGTGTGTAAACAAGATTTTTCTAAGATTTGACCTACTGACCTACTTTTTGATCCAACCTGACCCATTTTAGAAAGGGTTCAAATATCATCAAGACAAACATTCTGACCAAGTTTGAGGAAGATTGGATCAAAATTGTGGCCTCTAGTGTGTAAACAAGATTTTTCTAAGATTTGACCTACTGACCTACTTTTTGATCCAACCTGACCCATTTTCGAAAGGGTTCAAGATATCATCAAGACAAACATTCTGACCAAGTTTAAAGATTGGATCAAAATTGTGGCCTCTAGTGTGTAAAAAAGATTTTTCTAAGATTTGACCTACTGACCTACTTTTTGATCCAACCTGACCCATTTTCGAAAGGGTTCAAGATATCATCAAGACAAACATTCTGACCAAGTTTGAGGAAGATTGGATCAAAATTGTGGCCTCTAGTGTGTAAACATCAAATTGTTGACGGACGACGGACGACGGCCGACGGACAATCAAGTATCCCAAAAGCTCACCCTGAGCTATGCTCAGGTGAGCTAAAAAACAAGAACTCACATGGCATACATGAAATTTTCCTCCACTTTATAATTAGTCTGGACTATTTCAGTAACTACATATGAAGACCCTAAACAAAACCTATCAGAATATAACTGTATTTAAATGAATTTTGCCCAACTCCATAAGTAGTAAGAAATAGGGGGTGAACTGGACTATTTCAGTAACTATGTATGAAGACCCAAAACAAAACCTATCAGAATATAACTGTATTTAAATGAATTTTGCCCAACTCCATAAGTAGTAAGAAATAGGGGGTGAACTGGACTATTTCAGTAACTACGTATGAAGACCCAAAACAAAAGCTATCAGAATATAACTATTTAAAGAAATTTTGCCCAACTCCATATGAAGTAAGAAATAGGGGGTGAACTGGACTATTTCATTAACTACATATGAAGACCCAAAACAAAACCTATCAGAATATGACTGTATTTAAATTAATTTTACCCAACTCCATAACTAGTAAGAAATAGGGGGTGAACTGGACTATTTCAGTAACTATATATGAAGACCCAAAACAAAACCTATCAGAATATAACTTTTTAAAGAAATTTTGCCCAACTCCATATGTAGTAAGAAATAGGGGGTGAACTGGACTATTTCAGTAACTACATATGAAGACCCAAAACAAAACCTATCAGAATATGACTGTATTTAAATTAATATTACCCAACTCCATATGTAGTAAGAAATAGGGGGTGAACTGGACTATTACAGTAACTACATATGAAGACCCAAAACAAAACCTATCAGAATATGATTGTATTTAAATAAATTTTGCCCCACTCCATTTGTAGCAAGAAATAGGGGGTGAACTGGACTATATCAGTAACTACGTATGAAGACCCAAAACAAAACCTATCAGAATATAACTATTTAAAGAAATTTTGCCCAACTCCATATGCAGTAAGAAATAGGGGGTGAACTGGACTATTTCAGTAACTATATGAAGACCCAAAACAAAACCTATCAGAATATAAGTATTTAAATAAATTTTGTCCCCCTCCATATGTAGTAAGAAATAGGGGGTGAACTGGACTATTTCAGTAACTACGTATGAAGACCCAAAACAAAACCTATCAGAATATAACTGTATTTAAATAAATTTTGCCCAACTCCATAAGTAGTAAGAAATAGGGGGTGAACTGGACTATTTCAGTAACTTCGTATGAAGACCCAAAGCAAAACCTATCAGAATATAACTGTATTTAAATGAATTTTGCCCAACTCCATAAGTAGTAAGAAATAGGGGGTGAACTGGACTATTTCAGTAACTACGTATGAAGACCCAAAGCAAAACATATCAGAATATAACTGTATTTAAATGAATTTTGCCCAACTCCATAAGTAGTAAGAAATAGGGGGTGAACTGGACTATTTTAGTAACTACGTATGAAGACCCAAAACAAAAGCTATTAGCATATAACTATTTAAAGAAATTTTGCCCAACTCCATTTGTAGTAAGAAATAGGGGGTGAACTGGACAATTTCAGTAACTACGTATGAAGACCCAAAACAAAACCTATCAGAATATAACTTATACTCAATAAATTTTGTCCCACTCCATTGTTGTAGAGAAATAGGGGGTGAACTGGACTATTTCAGTAACTACGTATGAAGACCCAAAACAAAACCTATCAGAATATAACGTATTTAAATGAATTTTGCCCAACTCCATAAGTAGTAAGAAATAGGGGGTGAACTGGACTATATCAGTAACAACGTATGAAGACCCAAAACAAAACCTATCAGAATATGACTTATTTAAATAAATTTTGCCCACTCCATAAGTAGTAAGAAATAGGGGGTGAACTGGACTATTTCAGTAACTACATATGAAGACCCAAAACAAAACCTATCAGAATATAACTATTTAAATAAATTTTGCCCAACTCCATATGTAGTAAGAAATAGGGGGTGAACTGGACTATTTCAGTAACTACGTATGAAGACCCAAAACAAAACCTATCAGAATATAACTATTTAAATGAATTTTGCCCAACTCCATATGTAGTAAGAAATAGGGGGTGAACTGGACTATTTCAGTAACTACGTATGAAGACCCAAAACAAAACCTATCAGAATATAACTATTTAAATAAATTTTGCCCAACTCCATATGTAGTAAGAAATAGGGGGTGAACTGGACTATTTCAGTAACTACGTATGAAGACCCAAAACAAAACCTATCAGAATATAACTATTAAATAAATTTTGTCCCCCTCCATATGTAGTAAGAAATAGGGGGTGAACTGGAGTATTTCAGGAACTACGTATGAAGACCCAAAACAAAACCTATGAATATAAGTATTTAAATAAATTTTGCCCCACTCCATTTGTAGTAAGAAATAGGGGGTGAACTTGACTATTTCTAACAACGTATGAAGACCCAAAACAAAACCTATCAGAATATAACTTAACTCAAATAAAATTTTGCCCCACTCCATATGTAGTAAGAAATAGGGGGTGAACTGGACTATTTCAGTAACTACGTATGAAGACCCAAAACAAAACCTATCAGAATATAACTGTATTTAAATAAATTCTGCCCCACTCCATAAGTAGTAAGAAATAGGGGGTGGACTTGACTATTTCAGTAAGAAGATCAAAACATATGAGAAAATAATTTCACTTGAAAAATTTTGCCCCACTTCATAAGTAGTAAGAAATAGGGAGTGCTGGACTATTTCATAAACTACATATGAAGACCCAAAACCTATCACAATATAAATTCATTTGAAGAAATTTTTCCCTGCTTTGTAAGTAGGAAGAAAATGTGGATGAGTTAGACAATTTCAGCAACCATATATAGTTCTTGTAGATCGTCCCTTACAGTTTAGCCTGAGGACACAAAGGTCCTCAGTTGACGTGTGTCGCCACGAGGAGGCACTGAGTAGGGCTTGACCATGGAGAGGCTATATACTGGCAGGGGAGACAAATGCTCCCTTTTCACCAGAAAATGGCTAGCCAGCGCAGTGTGGCCATACCACGTGGTATATGACGTCATTCTAAACTAATGCGTAAAGCATATTTTACACTGATTTAGAAGGAAAAACTAAAGTAAGTATTTTATTTCTTTATCAATTTTAAATGCATATAGCTCATGTGAAGCAGAAAATTGTGCCCTACACATAGGTTCCAGTGATTATTTTGTCAGATGTACAGTTTTTCCTCACATTCAGGAAAACCTCCCGAGTTCGTGAAATTTTGTTGGCGAACACGAAACATGTTTTCCCGAATGTTTGGAAATAATAAACATCTGACAAAAGAATCATTAGGACTCTTATGTAGTGCACAATTTTCCGCTTCGCATGCGCTATATCGCATTAAAACTGAAAAAAGAAAATACTTAAAGCAGTTTTCTTTTCGAATCGATGCAAAATATGCTTTATGCGTTAGCTTTAAATGACGTCATATACCACGTGGTATGACCACACTGCAGCAGTGGAGGCTGAAGCACACCACACCAGACGCGTCACATGGCCCATTTTGACACACACACAATTGCTCAGAAACTAGGGGACGTTATCAATCGAAATTGATATCTGTGAACCCTGAACACAGAGAACTCTTGAACTTTTATTTCTGAACATTGTGTGCCACTTTTTGAGACTTTGACAGGTCTATGAGATAGCTGGAAAGAAAACATAACAAAATTAAATGAAACACAAACAAGAGGGCCAGATGGCCCTAGATCGCTCACCTAAGAAAAATATCATTCATTGCCTGTACAAAACAGATTGCTTTAGAATTAAGATGATGAGGTGAAACAATGTTCAGGAATTTTCTGACCCCATCCACAAAAGATATCATCATGACAAACATTCTGCCAAAGTTTGAGGATGATTGGACCAAAAATGTTGCCCTCAGAGTATAAACAATATTTTTCTAAGATTTGACCTACTGACCTACATTTCTATCCAGCCCCCCCATTTTCAAATGGTTCGAGATATCATCATGACAAACAATCTGACCAAGTTTGAGGAAGATTGCATCAAAACTGTGGCCTTTAGTGTGTAAACAAGATTTTTCTAAGATTTGACCTATTGACCTACTTTTCGGTCCGGCCCTGCCCATTTTCGAAAGGGTTCAAGATATCATCAAGACAAACATTCTGACCAAGTTTGAGGAAGATTGGATCAAAATTGTAGCCTCTAGTGTGTAAACAAGATTTTTCTAAGATTTGACCTACTGACCTACTTTTTGATCCAACCTGACCCATTTTCGAAAGGGTTCAAGATATCATCAAGACAAACATTCTGACCAAGTTTAAGGAAGATTGGATCAAAATTGTGGCCTCTAGTGTGTAAACAAGATTTTTCTAAGATTTGACCTACTGACCTACTTTTTGATCCAACCATTTTCAAAAGGGTTCAAGATATCATCAAGACAAACATTCTGACCAAGTTTGAGGAAGATTGGATCAAAATTGTGGCCTCTAGTGTGTAAACAAGATTTTTCTAAGATTTGACCTACTGACCTACTTTTTGATCCAACCTGACCCATTTTCGAAAGGGTTCAAGATATCATCAAGACAAACATTCTGACCAAGTTTGAGGAAGATTGGATTAAAATTGTGGCCTCTAGTGTGTAAACAAGATTTTTCTAAGATTTGACCTACTGACCTACTTTTTGATCCAACCTGACCCCTTTTCGAAAGGGTTCAAGATATCATCAAGACAAACATTCTGACCAAGTTTAAGGAAGATTGGATCAAAATTGTGGCCTCTAGTGTGTAAAAAAGATTTTTCTAAGATTTGACCTACTGACCTACTTTTTGATCCAACCTGACCCATTTTCGAAAGGGTTCAAGATATCATCAAGACAAACATTCTGACCAAGTTTGAGGAAGATTGGATCAAAATTGTGGCCTCTAGTGTGTAAACATCAAATTGTTGACGGACGACGGACGACGGCCGACGGACAATCAAGTATCCCAAAAGCTCACCCTGAGCTATGCTCAGGTGAGCTAAAAAACAAGAACTCACATGGCATACATGAAATTTTCCTCCACTTTATAATTAGTAAGAAATAGGGGGTGAACTGGACTATTTCAGTAACTACATATGAAGACCCTAAACAAAACCTATCAGAATATAACTGTATTTAAATGA
>CM037794.1:21713723-21763723 GCA_021229015.1 Solen grandis
CTATGTCTTTTTTTTTTTTTTTTTTTTTAATAACCACTTCTGAAACTGATTTGTCATGGGGATTGAACCAGCATCTTTCAACTGAGCAGGGCACATTAATATTGGACGGTGAAGGAAAAAATCCCTACCTACTTACCTTTTTTTCAGCCATGTTCCCTGAACCACACATATTTTTTTCCTTAATGTTGGAGCAAACGTTGTCAGAATGTCACGCTATTTCAAAAAAAAAGTAGAATTACATTGTGAATCCTTATTGTTTGAATTAAAGGACTGCTTGCATGAAAATATGTGTCTCAGTCTAGGAAGTATTCGTGACTCTTCATATCTACCATACTTGCCTATCATTTAAGAAAAACATGCACATTTCAGATAATTATATTCCAACAATTTCTGTGATAAACATGAATGACTTGTCACATACGCAGACCCAGATAGCAATATATAAGAGACCCACATGGGTCCCATATGGTTTCCAACATGGGCCCCATATGGGCTACCGACATGGGACCCATGTCGAAAGTGCAACTTGTTTTTGCCTGGGTACCATATGGGCAGCCCACCAAGATCCAATATGGGCCCCTTAAGGGTCCCATATTTGCACCCCATTTGCATGTAATATGGCTCCATACCACTGCATTGTCTGAAAGTGCAGTCAAATGTACAAAATAATATTACTGAAAATCAGAAAATAGTCCCTCAAATACAACATACAGTTTATTTTTTCTTCTTACTTTAATTAAAACTTCAATTTAAGCACATGCTGAGAAAATACAAATCGAAAAGTCATAATTCATTTAAATACAAGTTGAAAACAAATGGATATTTTTCATTTTCAATGTGTTATTTAAAGTTTAAAAGTGATGTTTAATTTCCTAACAGTAAGACGATTTCTTATGCCACAAAAACAGATACTTAAAGATTGCATTTCTTTAACACTGCACAAAATCTCAATCATTCATTATACAAGAATGCATAATATTGTAAAACAAATAACAAGCATAACAGGACTAGAATAATAAATGCATCACAATCACACATAATAACTATTATCTCGTCTTAAGTTCCTAACCTTAAAGTATTTGAATATGAAGTGACGCTGAAATTCAAAATACAAAGGCTAACTGTAATGATGGATTACTTCAGCAGTAATGACGATCACTATGAAAAATACTAAAATCAACCATATCAAAATGGGTAGTGAAAATATAATTATACAGACTAAGCAGACTATCTTGTTCAGCCAAGTGATACATGGATATGTGAAAATATAATTCATATAATACATATAGATTGTTGGCATAGCATTTTAAGAATTTGAAAAAAATAATCTGGATTAATCTAATCAGCAATTCTCATACACATACTGGTAGTCCAATCTCCACATAATTGTTAGTTACAGAACATATTCCTATAAACCTTAATAAAGGAAAAAAATAGTATACTTAATTCAAAGTTTGACTTGTCTGAAAAATAATGGACTGATATTCAACTATTCAAAACTATATTCTAAACTATTCACTATGAATCTGTCCCTCCACTTATTGAGAGTGTCTCCTGTTGGAATTCCTACATTGAAGACTTGTCTGACTTTTGTTGCACTGTTTTCTTCCCCCTTCCCTGTCCAGTACCACCTGCCAGCCATTTATAGACCTCTTACTCAGCGTCTTCAGTGCTATGGCTCTGAAAGTTCAAAACGTATAAAAAATATAATTATTATGAGAGAAAACCAACAAGGTTGTGGCTGTTAAACTTGGCATTGAAACTAAAAATAAAACTGATGAGAATAAAGAATCATTTTATTTTCATGTGTGTTCCACTGAAAAATGCATTTTATAAATAAATCATAATGTAGGAGATGTGTGTTATCAGCTCAAGCCTCTGGGTTCTATTTAGTCTTAACATAACTTGCTTGTAAATGATATAAAAATTGAAAAATTCCAAGGCATTGACTATGACTTCATTACATTTAAGACTTGGCTAGAGTTTATTGCAGCAAAACCTACTGTAAAATTCAGCCATGATATGCAGTTTGGTAAATGGCAGCATCTCCTTCAGTCCATGGAAGTTGTAGTTTACATCCAGCTCATTTCCATTCAGAAACCTCCTCTCAACGTCCCAGAGATTTGAACTAAACAGGTTGACAGATATTCTATCTACAATTACACAAAGCGTATACATTATTAATCATCCTGTTCTATATGTCAGAAATGTGAATACCTTAATGTAGCTTCATGTATATCTGTAGCAAGCTTAAATAGCAAGGCATACTTTGATCGGAATACAAGTGATTTATAACAGTGCTTTATGATACAGAAATAAATAAATACATGATAATAGTAAACACAGATTTGTTATCTTGTTGGAATACCATACTGTATGGAATGTATACCAGAAAATTGCCCATTACAGTACGTAACGTTATCATTATTATTTAATAATACAGTAAATAATGCAAAAAGTAACAATTTAAAATTTTATCTAACTTTTGATCAAGATTATTGATCCTTTGGTCCTCAAACTAAAATTTATAGCAGATAAGAGTAAATTCTAGACTTAGACACCATGAATTTGAAATACCGGTACATACAATATACGATAAACAAGTCAAACTCAACTCGCGAAAATACGTTACAAACGAATTCCTTGTTCATAATCAGAATGATTTTCAATAAAACACAAGACTTAATTATTAGAAATGTATCTAAATCAATGTTATACATACGTATTTCACGTTTTGAATAGGCTAATAATGTTCGTCTGGCCGTCACTCTGAAGAAAAGCTAAGTAGGTTAACATCATGTTGTGTTGTTGACCGTTGGTTTGAATTTTGCGTTAACGGGAAATGTAGAGTGCGCATGTGCAAGACTCTATATCTGGGACCCACATGGGTCCCACATAATCGAACCCATATAGGCATACCCAGATACAGCCCATTTGGGTCCAGTATGGGAAAGAGAGCTCTATATAATGGGACCCACATGGGTCCCACATAGTCAAACCCATATAGGCATACCCAGATACAGCCCATATGGTCCGGTGTGGTGAAAAAATTCTATATATGGGACCCACATGGGTCCCACATTGTCGAACCCATATAGGCATACCCAGATACAGCCCATGTGGGTCCCATATACCCTTGCTATCTGGGAGGGGTTAATTAAAATTCTTCCCCTGTGTCTGTTACTTATGTTTATCTCAAGAATTGGACTTGTCAGACACAGTTTGTTTATTTAATGCGTATATCAGAGACAGACTATATGAGTCTCAAGAATCCAGTATTTGCTTTTAATCAGCATTATATGTCATTTAATATAAACATAATTATATCGATATTGAACATCTTAAAACATGTTGATAACCCTTCGTTTTAGTTAAGAAACTGAATTATTTATGCCTTTTTTTCAAGTGTATACACATGTGGCTATATATGGATGTTTGTATTTATGTTAATATATACATGTATGTGCAAATGTTATGGTATAAAGAAATTCTTCGTGTCTAAATGGCGCATATGAACAACAAATAAAGTTAAATGATTATGTAGAAAGACGCTAACATGAGAATAACTTAGATATGATGCAAAATATGATTCAAATTCAAATAGCATACAGGTATATAGTGTATATGATACATAAATATTTACGCTACATTTCATTGGTATGTCTGTTAATTTATTTTCTTGTTTAGTTTGCTGCATTTTAGTTTTATAAAAATTAATCTAAAAAAAAATAAATGTAAGTATTCGGCACTGTTCATACTAACTATTAAAAACGCTTTTGAAACAGTTCTCGTTCATTGATCTGAAGTTAAATCCATGATTAATATAATTTTGACACATGAAGCCGAAGCGCCACTTACATTTTGTTAGACATGAGACTAAAAGTAACGTAATTACCGAAAAGGGGATAGATTTCGCGAAATTCATCCAGAAACAAACCAATAGATATCAATTGTCAGGTACGTGTATTTGATATTTGATATTTTGATATGTCAAATCAAAAATTTAAAGAAATCATCTATGTATAACGAAAATGTTAAGAAAATTTCTAGTACAGTTTTATACCTGTAAGAATGAGAAAAGTTCTTATTACTAAATAACTTAATTTAAAATTTAATTGTCAATAAAATTAATTAAAAAAAATAAAACGCAAAATAAATGTGTCGAATCTCCATTTTTATGAGTTGAATAAAATTCGTTAAAACATCGGACGAAGAAATAGACGAGCAGTACTTCTAGGAAATCGGAAAAATTTCAGACTGAGTGCGGTGATAAGGTGTGTCATTTGAAATGCTTCTCTGCGACTTCTAAGAAATGAGAGAGAGAGAGAGAGAGAGGGCTAGAGAGAGAGGATATTAAGTTGTAGCGCAAATCATTTGCCTGTATATTTATCGCTCAAAAAAAACAAACAAAAAAAAAACGGGTTAATCTGAATTCGTCCCTGGAATAATGCTGTAGACAAGCATTTAGATGAGAGGTCTACCCCCACGATGTTCAATTAATTTGATGTAAATGGTACTGTTATAAGTGATACATACGGAACTGTAACATCTAATGCCACTAACAAGTTTATAGAAATGTTTTCTAGAATGAAATTAATGAGAGTGACACAAACACTTCCATTAAAAACATTATTAGAGATGACAGCGAAAATGCATTTAGTCATTATACAATAACAAGAAATTTCACTTCGGAAGCTTCGCTCATTTGAAGAGAAATCGGCAGACAATGCTCTGTATTAAGAAAATCAAAAGATAAACAATACAACTTTATCGAAAGGCCCAATTCTCGCAATAGGACTTGCTGTTTTCTTAGCAAATATCGGATACCAATATTATTCCGCGGACAGGGATGAGGCCTACTGTATTCGGGTTATTGGTCGTACGCTGTAACCATCTGGTCATTTGGACTGGTCATAAGAAAACCAAAATGTTTTTTCCGAGGAGAGGAGAAAGGCAGGTTAATTAACATATACTATTTTGTTTAACAGGTGAATTTAATATTCAAGATATTTGAAAACCTGTCGTTTACCTTGTCAACTTGCCTCTGGTGTAGAAGTTACATCGATGATATGAACATCCTGAGTCGTGGATTAACGATGTTTTCCATTTTATTTTCAATTCAAAAATAAATATTAAAATCAAAATTATTTTAAAATCATCTCGTTTTAATGGAAGAGAAGCGTAAAGTAGCAATGCATCAGTCTGATGACAGAACGTAGGTAGAAACTGTTATTCGTAGATGCATCAGCAATGTTTCACGAATGCTTCCGCCGATTCGGATTTGTAGTATTGTATTTGTGGGAATGTTCCTGCCAAGGATACACCTCTTCTAATGCATTCATCAATTTAAATGTACATTTGGAGAGGTATACGGGCCCGGATCTGACAGGAAGCATCATATCTATCATACTTGAAACAACGGTTATTTTAAAATTTATGTTTTTGAAGTTTATTATGGAATCAAAGACTTTTTTTGGTGTCTTTGTTATTTAAAATTATAACAAGCATGTAGAAAGGACATCTTGGAAACGGCATTGAAGACAAGTCCAGCATGTATTTAATTGTAATGGTTCTGTGTTTTCTTCATAAATTCAATTTTTTTTACTTTTCGTGTTTCTGTACAAAAAGATCTATTCTATAAAAATAGATCTACTCAGATGGCCAAATTATTAAATAAATAGTCTGTCATAAGTCCATCCTCCGAGCACGCCATTCAAAGGAAGTAAATCATAATTGTACATAGATTTTCCTGGCATTTATCGTTTTTAGGACTAAGTTAGCTTAATTGTTCGTTTCAGCGACTGAAAGCTACAGCAAGATAATAAATCTAATTGACAATTCTAATCCTCTTTAAAGCGTAGATAAGTACTGTAATATTAAGAGTTAAACCACCCAAATTTTAAGGTCGTGAATCTCTGCAAATAAAGAATAAAAACAAAATTCCAGTTTTCGTCTACAGACTTCTAATGAACACGGTGCAGTTACGGTCTAAATTGCAGAGTCACCATTCTTTTCTTAAGGTCAGGTCTAGACCCTTCAGGTTTACAATTTTGTCACACTTGTTTGGCAATCTTTCATCTGTATAATCATCATATATTTTTGTATTTCTATCGCTCCCTGGATAAATGTTCAAATCTGCTAGGCACATAATTTAGCTTCTTCAATATGCATATTTATGCCTATATTTAGAAACACTGTTATCTTTAATGGAAACAATATGATTGTTGCTTGTATGTTCCAAAGTACTTGATACACTTCAGTATATGCTGATGTTATGTCGGGCGACCGGCTTATGGGACCAAATTCGAAACTAGATCAGTTTCTGTGTTTAAGCGTGGCGAGTTCCTAATTTTCGCACCAGGCGATATGTTGGTATGTCGACTTTTTTTTCACAAAATATGGAGTCTTCGCCCTGTCGTCATTATTAAAATGAGTCTCTTGCCGTATTCTTATTTACTTTTTTGTAATTTTACCAAAACATAATCGTTTGTTAAAATTAATGATTTTCTTTTGATTTGTATATTGATATTGCCCGCATTGTTTTTTACCTGTCACAAGCGCACACATTACACGGTCACTGCACGGACTGTACTTAACTTCGCCCGATCTCGATTTGCGGGAATTAATAAGGAAAGTAACACTAGTTCATCAAAGGCAGCTGTGGCACATAATTTAATGTTAAACGTTTAAATGTTTGAGGATACAAGTTCGAATCTTTTTTAATAGTTCGTCACATCTATAAAAGATAATTGTGTTATCAATTAATACTTAAGTCCTGACAATGTCCTTGGCCACTGAGCCAAAACAAAAAAAGAAAAAAAGGATGGCCCGTAGTCTGGATACGGTGACAGGGTATCTAAGGCGTGATATCACAATTTGAAGGGCGCCGTAGTTCAGTGGTGACGTATCCAATTACGGACCCGAAGGTTGTGGGTTCGAACCCCGTTGGAGGCAAGAATTATTCATGACCTTCACAGGCGCAAAGTACTAGTCCAACCCTGGAACCGTCGAGAGGGATTAGTATAAGTTGTAAGAACTTGTTTCTCAATCGACGTAAAATAAATGTTTTAACTAAACTAAACTAAACTAAACTAAACTGATGTCACAACAAGATATCACTTTATCTGCCTCATACAGACGCAGTCCAAAATATCTGAAATACCGCCGATGTGAGATTAAACACAAATCAAGCAAATAGGCACACAAATAACGTACATCGTTAATGATTTAAATTCACAATCGATAGGCGAATGTCACGTCAAAGTTATTTTAGGGACACATTGCACCAATATATTTAGACAATGAATATATTAGCTTCTTTACGTGAACTGAAGCCGACTATCAATAGCACATTTAATCGTAAAATGATATTACAAAATAAAACTAACAACGCAGGAAATAAATCGAATGAAAAAAATATGAGAGACGTTAATTCTATTTTTGATAAGCCTTTATCTTCTCGAAAGTTTTTGATTGTCATTTAGGGCTTAAATTAATACGAGATTTATTGAATAGCTACTCAAAAAGACATTGCTGCATTAACACCGCCCCCTGGTGGTCTTGTGACATGTTTAGAATCAACAAAGAATGAATAAGTGAATTAAAAGATGTTTGTTCCAGCTTTATTTGTTAATAAACAATTAGTAACACGGTATCTCCATAATGCTTAATATCCTATTAGGGGGCTTTGTTTAAATACAGGAAATTGTGTCCCTGTTTGTCTTTCTTTTTCCCTCCATATTATTACCAAAAAATATATAAATGAATAAATGAATGTAACCGGGTCAGGTTTTCATTATTTCAATATTGCTGTCTTTAAATATCTTATAGAACAGAACAGAACAGAACAGATATTTATTGTATCTCAACGTGTACATAGAACATAGTTGCATCAATAATACAAACATGCAATCTGTCACTGATCGGTCGGTATTCTAACACACACACACACACACTACATAGTCTGCATCTCATATTTAGACATCAATACTCTCTCTCTCTATCTCTCTCTCTCTGTATCTATCTCTCTCTCTCTCTCCCTCATTGGAATTTACACTCAGAAATCTCATAGCATTTTAACAACAAGATTTAATCTAATTGGTTACAAAAATGCATTATTAATAAATGTCAAGGCACAATTTATCATTTTAGTCATGAAAGTTTTGTCGAAGATTGCCTTAATCAAGGTTAACTTATAATGCGAGATTAGTACAGGTCTTACGAAATTCTAAAGCTTCTTGTATATATCTAGACAAATCTATCAAAACTGCTTTATTATCTGAATTTAACATCTCACAAAATTTAATAAAATTTGGTTTTGCGTAGAATCTTTTGTCAATGTATCGCTTTCTCATTTCTTTGTAGGCTGTGCAAACAAAAATGAAATGGTACTCATCTTCGAGATCATTCTTATTACAAAACATTCTTATATCTTATCTTTTGGTGTTGTCATACCTATTGTGTAATGGAATTGTTGTGCTGATTGGATTATCTCCCTTGCTTTGAACACTGGTCAGTAGAGTGGGCAATCAGGTATGACATGTTCCCGCCTTTACCTGGATAATTGGTCTTGTGACTCTCACTTTTTTCTTCTCTCTGGTCATATCTAAGGTCATCGAGCGCCACGTCGCATGGGTCACCCCTCCCACATTCAGTCACTGGTATGAAACACTTACCGTCCCAAGATCAATTTGATAAACTTAATACTGATGACAAACTATCAACAATGTTCAGTATGATGTCTGCATTAGGGACTGTATGCAAAGGAATTGAACATTTATCTAAAAATTATCACTATCAATCGGCCAAACAAGATGTCATGGAGGCCCGGCTTCGGTTATTAGAATACAGAAGTATTGAAATGGAGGCCCGTATGCTCAAAAACAATTTATTGTTTAATGGTCACCCAGAAGTCATTGGTAACGACGATTGCCGTGGCATCATTCTTAAGTTCCTTAACGAACAGTTCAATATTCCTGATGGAAATGTGTCAATCGTACATGCATACAGACTCGATAGACGGCAACCTAACTCGCATGGTCGACAGAACCCTCGTCACAGAATGATTATGGTCACTTTCAGTAGTCCAAGTGATGTTGACACTGTTAAGTCGAAGGTACATTTATTACGGGGTACCACATATGGCGTCTCCAGGGACTACCCACGCGAAATTGCCCAGGCCCGTCGAGAACTTTGGCCCGACTTTAAAGATGCTAGGAGCAGATTTGGCCCTCGCAAGGTGAAGCTGAGGTATCCTGCGGCCTTAGAAGTTAATGGCGATATTGTCCGTGATTTATTCCCGGGATGGCATTCCATACTTCGAGGCTCAAGAAACTCCAATGTAGAGGAACGAGTACAAGAGCTGTTTCAGCGAGCCATTGACGAATCTGACACGGAACCTGTCAATGGCCAGCCACATATCTCCGTCAGCGATGATCAGCAAAGTGGCGAGGATGATATGGTCACCAATGACAACACGACTGGCGACACTCCCACCTCAAATACACACATATCTATGTCAGGGATGAAGCCCGGTTACCTACTGGATGTACACAAGCCAATTAAAAACACATGTACCTGATTCCAAGCATCTGTTGCACCCGACAAGACTGGACCCGTGTGCGAAACTCCAGCTGGCTCCTCCGCAAAGGCTGATTAGGGGCTTCCGGGGATCGTGGAAAACCCCGTGAGTCAGCTTACTGTGACTTCAAATGTAATCCGTAATGACAAATGTGAATCTTTAACGCCGTCTGTACGATCTTCATGTGATTATCTCCAAAGTTCTCCCCAGCCACTATTAAGATCTTTCTCCCACCTCGCAGATTGTGAACAGTGTAGAAACTCAACATGTTATTTTAAAAACCTGACTTAAATAACAATAATGTCCATGTATTTTTAGACAGAAGTAGTTCCCAAGTTTCAAAAGATGTCTTAGATGTCCCCATTAATGTGTTTTTCTGCTCAGAATGTGCCGATAAGCCGTGTTCATCTACACAAACTTTTTGTGAGCATTACGAAACAAGAAGCCAACAGCAACTGCTTCAGTTGACGTCTGTTGTTGACCAGGATGACTGTGGTTCATGTTATAGTCAAGATTCGCTGTCTGATATATCGTATGAATCCTCTGGTTCCTGTAGCTCGAATGAGCTAGGGGACGAAATACACTATTTATTTTCATGCCACTTTTTCAGTCATAAACGGCAAAATCTTATACCGGCCAAATATCGAATAAGACCAGATCATAGAAAATTCAAAGAATTATTAACTACTGACAACAAACAGGTTTTGCAGAATATTGGTGTTTATGTGAAATATCTGTTCAAACACTTTAATTAAACGTATTTAATCTCATTTCTTCTACCTTGAGCACTTGCTAACGGGGGGGGGGGGGGGGGGGGGGGGGGGGGGGGGGGGAGAGAGAGAGAGAAACCTACCAAGTTGATCCATCATCCTCATGGTCTCCCAACTACCTCTGTAATGTAAATACACCTGTCACCTGTCTCGCTTTGCACGTGGTCAGGTGTGCGTTCCACTTCTGATCGTCAATGAAATTCCGACCGAGGTCAAATGAAAAGGAGGCTATTATGTTTTTGCTTATAATAGATACTGTTTTGACAATTTTAACTTCCGTTATGATTCCATTCGACTAAGACATAAATGTAATATAGGAATGTATACATATGCATATTGTTCTATAAAGTTATGTCAGTGAGAAAAAAAGTCCGATTTCCTTTTACATTTAGTTCATTTAGATTTTGCTGGTAAGTTCATAATCTTACAAAGTCTGTGATTTATGCAGATATGTTTCGTGTCAGTAGTTGAATGCTATAAATAAATATACTTTAATTTTGATAATCTCTGGAAAGATCTTTGATAATCAAACAAAACAACACTTAAGATTGTAACTAATATCTCTAAGGTAGAATAAATACCAAACAACAACTTTCTTTAAAATTATATTTAATATAAAAATATAAACAACGAGAATATTAGAAAAAGAATTAAAGAATATGAAAAAACAAACAAAAAACAAACAAACTGCCGGCTAACTGTCTCTTTATCTGTTGGTACAATAATAAATAATAACTGCACTGAATGTTCTGTTTTCACTTTAAGCCCGCATATTAACTACATAATGGCTTACTGATATAAACGCACTTCAATGTGCCACATTCACAAAACGATTCTTAAATTCACAGTACTCCTAAACTATAACACGTGCTCTTATCGATGAACACTGACTTCCTGTCGTCGCTGTCCCTTCAGTATATGTGATCCACTTAGTCCACCGTAGACACCCTGTCGTCCATATGACGCATACGTAGATTCTCCCGTCCTTGCCAGTCTACCAATGGGGCCCACATAACTAAATGCTACTAGTCCACCGTAGACACCCTGTCGTCCATATGACGCATGCGTAGATTCTCCCGTCCATGCGACGTAGTCTACCAACGGGGTCCCGTATCGACTGTAATCTTCCAGCTTACATAGGCTCCATGCCCAAACTAAATACGGACAAGCTCCGTAATGAAATTTGGTCAGAATACTCTAGACTGGACCAGGTATCCACCGTAGCTCCCATCGATATCTGAACCTTAGGCTCCATACAAATCAGCTTATATACTAAAACCCCCCGATTTACTCTTAAAAAACAAATATCACGTGAATCGTGCAATAAATTGTAAATCGCTGAATCCCGTGCATCCAGAGAAACACTGACAACACTGAAGTATACTGATAAAAAGGGCTAATGTAAAGATACTATAGGTTTAAACTTCTAAACCTTAAATATCTCTCTTAATACACTTAAAACTTAGCAAAACAGTAGATATAACTATTTCAAACCCTAATCATATCTCATTCTGAACAAAAGGTAATAAAAGAAACCTGTGATAAACCTTATATAACCAAAATCGGTTAACACAGTTCCACTCTGGCCTATGTGACAAATACAACGTACTCTAAATCTACACTTATTTTCAGGCCACGTCAACATTATTTTGTGACATATATTTTTTTTTTTAAATATTTAAAGCAATACTTTAATAGCATAGGTATGTTCTGTCAATACGAAGTAGACTTAATTAATCTGATTTATAAGTTAGTGAAAATTTGATGTTCTAGAATATCATAATTTTAGCCACATGCTGGCAACCAATTAATATAATCAATCGACTTAAATATTGAAACTTTTAAGTTTTTTTTATCATTATTTGTATTATATTTTATGGATTGCAATCATCTAACTCAGTGAAAAGGCAGAGACAGGCACTCCTCTCGTCTGTTAGATTACATCTTAAACACTATGTTTGTCTGGTTATTTACTTTATTTTAGTTTAAAAAAATATTTATTTTAAAAATATTGTGACTGTTCCATATTGCAAACGCATCATGCCATCATGCAAATATGGCGTTGGCGTTTAAGGGCTCGCCAGTAGATCAAATCACTGACAAGTTCCCTAACTCTAAATTGTCATCAGGGCGTATGCTTACCTACGAAACGTTTATTATAAATAATATCATTTAAATGTGCTTTATGGAAAAAAAATAGCATAGCCAGTTAGTAAAAGACATGTTGTTTCTTTTTTAAGATCATTCTAAATCATATTTTACCCGTTTATTATATTTGCATCAACATTACCGTCGACAACCGGTAAATATTAGCATAATTCTCAGTTGTATAAATCCGGAAATGATTGATGTTTCAAGTATGATAGATAGATATGAGGCTTTAGGCCAGATTCCGGTCGGTTTATCTCATGAAATGTGCATTTATCATTTAAGTTGATGAATGTCTCAGAAGAAGTTTTATCTATGTCAGGAAGTGTCCTACAAAAACAATGTTACGAATCCGAATCGGCGGAAACTTTTGTGAAATAATGACAGCCGCAAGCATGGTTTTATCTTAAGCCGAAGAAATAAAATCGATAATGATTTATGCGTTATATTAAGTTTGCTTTCTATTAAATCTAGATAATTTTCAAAGAATTAAAAAGAAAAAGTCGGCATATATGGAACATTTTGTTTCTCCCAATCGTATATTACTTTGTATCAAGGAGTATGTATATATGGTCATGACGTCATAGATGCACATTGCAAATGCTTAGTGAGGGTTATACATCTTCAAATTAATGACCATATCCATCGTTTCATCATTTCATTTCAGTTAGAGTAAACAAGTCAAATATTTCGTTATGATTCAATGGGAAGTATGGCGTTCGACAGTTTTTTGCTTAATTATGATTAATACATATACCCGACAGTTTTTTGCTTAAATATGATTAATACATATACCAGTCCACAATACTTGAGGTAATTTCGCTAGAACCCTGCCGGTTGATATATATTTGCAAGACTTTTCTTGTACTATTCGGTTAATGCCCAAGGACTTCACAACAAATGAATGAACTCAGTCTTATAAGTGAGGTTTCTTGTTTCGACATAATTACTTAACGGAATTTCGCTGTCATCTTGCGAATTTACTACAAAAGAGACATTAATATTGCTCGCATTTAATCCTAAAGCAATTTCTGTAAACATTTTTAGGTGTATTACGTGTTACATTTATTCGTATTTCAGCAATGATTAACGTTTTATATCCCTTAAAAGCTTTATTTTAATTGAATACAATGAATCATGCCGGAATACAAGTGATTTTGAAGTGGATATTTCTATAAAAGTTAATCAGGTTTAATGTTGAAATCAAAGTTAGATATTAAAAAGTGTCTCTGATGCGACGTTTCAATCTAAAATGTTAACATATTTCTTTTGATGTCTTTTCAAGTTTATTATTTCTTCCACTATTCATAATTATATTACTCTCTGAATTAAGTGTTTTAACGACTAACCAACTTTTTCTCAAAATGCATTTTGCGTGTATACAAACATGCTTTCACCGATAAATGTATTAAAATATAAATTTGTTTCTTACAATTTCACACAATTATGAATCAACAGAAAGCTTTGGATCCATGTCGACTTTATTAAAATATCAATGCCCGAGTCTTGTTTGCCCCCCCCCCCCCTCCCCCCGAAACCCTTAGACTTTACTACAGACATCAATGTTTGCAATTGATTATTTCTGAACATTTTTAAATGTAAGTTCAGGAATGCTTACTGTTGTGCGTGTCTCCGAATCTTTGTATTTGACATAATATTAATCTCCATTATAATAACAACACCTAACTCTTCTGTGTGCAACATACAAGTTATTTTGAAAACAAAGAAAAGTTTTAATCATATGAATGCTCTGCTGGGAAATTGTCTCTACACACATGCATACATGCATGTAATACATAGAGGCAGGCAGACATACATACACATACATACATGTTGATGTGATAAGTCTTGATTTATTTATGATTTACTATGAGATAATATTCGTCTTGTTAAATAATTTTATTTTTGGTGGTTTATGTAAATGGTGTACTTTTTACGTATATATATTTTGCAAACTGATAAGTATCAATATACAGTTATACCGTCAAAAGGACTTTTGTTGTTGTTACTGTACTCGTAGACCATCATTCCCGGTGGCCTAGTGGTTAACGTGTCAGTCACGGGATCGGGAAGTCGTGAGTTCGATCTCCGGCCGCGGCATACCAAAGTCTAAAGAAAAATGGTACTGGTAACCTTTTTTGCTTGATACTGCAGTGTTGCAGTACAACATGTGCCAGTCTCAGAATGGTTACAATACTGTCTGTGGTACGTTAAACAGATTATACATGTAAGACCTTAACAAATGTATCATCTCTTTGTATATATATATACTGATAAATGAATACACTAATGAGATATCATCAGTGAAAGATTTGGTGCATTAAATAAATGACAAACATTAGGAACTTTATCCTTTTCTTCTCAGCTATTGCAGTTTTAATTATCTGCTCCTTTAAAAGAAAAGAGCTACATGTTTTTGTTTGACCTCATTATTCAGGTTTCTAGCTTAAATAATCATCCTTGAAAATTATACGATATAAACCCCCTTTTAGTCTGACATGTTCAGCAGGAATGAACTTGAATAGAATGTTTCTAGTCGAAGAATTATCACTAACACGCAAAGACGTGATTTGAATTGTCCTGCGTTATAATTCACAGTAACGGAATTACGTTATTTCAATGCATGATAAAAAAGAATCTTAAATTAAAATTGTACAATATTTTATTATACGGGGATGTTGAACATATATTGTAAGTCAAATCATCAGTTTTTGTTTATTCATCTCTGCATAACAGCACAGGATGTATCGTTAATCGTTTATATATATATTATTGTAACGAAAATTGACAGTTCCTAAGCAAAGCAAGCAGTGTGAATGTGAAATCAAATTTTGTGCTTCAAGGTCATAAAGGTCATGTCGTTTCAAGAATCGAAAGCAGAAAACTTGGTCGATTTTTATTGTTTGAATTACAGGACGGCTTGCATCAAAATCTTGGAAGTATTCATAACTTGTTATATCTACCATACTGGTACTTCATTTAAGAAAATACACTCCTTACAGGGTATGATACAGAGAATGTCTGCAGATAAGCATGATTGACTTATGACTTCATATCCTCTTAAAATATATCCGTAGACTGTCTACAATGGTTTTGTTTTTATCCTTTCTTTGGGAAGCTAATTGTCCTGAAGTGTTATCTTTCGTGCGTAAGTTGGCAAGTCAACCAAAATGCCACATAAACTGTATGTCGCTTGCGGTAGGTTGATTGTTCTACTCGGATGCCTCCGTGCATTCAGGATCTTCCTCCACCTGTAACTAGCTGGACGTCGCAAAGAGATATCAAGGAGATATGTCGCTGCATATATGGTATGTGCTATTAACATCAGACAAACATTAATTTAGGCATTTCCATATGTTTAGGAAATGTACATGTAATATAGATTGCATCGCTTTCACGAGTTGAGCTTGATTAACCTGCACACTATACAGCGACATATCTCCTTGATTCTCTCTTGAATGTGAAAGTGATGATTAAAACAAAGTTAACGTTAAAATTCTTTGTACTCTCCCTAATACCTATGTCTCTAGTATATGTATTCTGTAAACAAGTTGTGCCCAAGTCCCTTTCTTGAGACAAATGTAGGTGACAGACAGTTTAACTTGACTATTTGAGTTTACCGTCGCTTCGACAGTATTTCAGTCATAAAGCGACGTCAAGCTAATAACATGTGGAGGAAGACCCCGAATGCACGGAGGCATCCGAGTAGAACCATCATATGTTTAGGAAATTTACATGTAATATATATTGCATCGCCTTCACGAGTTAAGCTTGATTAACCTGCACACTATACATGAGTGCGCGCATGCGCACGAATGTATGTGGGCGAGTTAATCAAAATCACCAGTGACGCCAGTGCAATATATGTCTTGTAACGTGCCCAAATATAGGAAGGAGGCGGTATTACGGTCTCGTGACATTTTTATGCAGATGGTCCCAAATATAGAGCGTCGTAGCTATCAAAGAGAAACCCTGTAAAATGGCCAGTCAGTGAAAGGAAAAATTCTCTTTACCAATCAAATAACTCTTTCCAAACAAACCCTCTCATTTCAGCGCCTTCTGTACAATTGCAAAAATTTGAATTGAGAAGGATGTACTGAAATAGTTTCGCGTTTGACCTTGGATCTGAACAACGGATCTTTTCTTTTTCAGGAGGTCTGAATTCGGTGAAACCAAACCGGCCATTTTCTAATATTTGGAGAACATTATTAGTGGTGTGTTTTGAAGGGTTTCCCGAATGTTTGGAAATCCTTTACATTAAACAAAAGAATCATTAGGGCCTATGAGTCCGGTACAATTTTGTGCTTCGAATGCGCTATATCCTATTAAAAAAGGTGTAGAAAAAAAGAGTATAACTTAAGCAAATTTCTTTTCCGAGTCGAGGCAAAATTTTCTGCTTGTGACAGTTTAATATGGCGTAACATACCATGTAGTATGGCCATACTGTTAATGTCTACTTAATTTTAAAATTTAATGGTCAAATATAGAAAATATGTAATGGGCTAGGTATTCACATCTCTAGAAGATATTTAATAAACAAAGTGTCCGCCATTGCTATGCAGTTATCTGGATAACTGCATGGCTTTTCATCAGTTAATGCATGGGCGTGGAAACTCCGCCCCCTAAAAAGTGTGCGGTATCCAGAATAAACATGAGTACTTTTCTACAAAAAACTACCTAGGCCATGTTACAAGGATAAATAACATATATTGATAGTTTACGTCTTAAATACATGTTTTATAACTCTTCAATCTGCAGTTTCATTTTTTTTATCTTATTGTGTACGCATACGATGTGTCTATGTTTATATGTATGTTTATATGTGCATGTATGTATGTTGTGGTATATGGAAATATTATATTTCAATGGATATCATATGATGATTTTAATACAATGATTGAAATATCTACTATGGAAACTAACCGCCCTGTTTAGTAATGATTTCACAGATAAAAAGAACATAATGTTAAATGTTACTTCACTGACGAATAAAATTGAAAACGAAATATAGGAGTTCATGGTGACACAATGACATGTTCATCTTGTCTTGAGCCATAATGCGGGACCGAGATAAAGATAACAACAACAGGGTATCCACGGTCAGGGAAAAAGTCAGAGAAAATACTTTTTCAATGTCAGGGAATTAAAAAATGACTGATAAGAACATCAAAATTTTTTTTTATAATAATGATTCTGCTACTACTACTAACAATAATAATAATAGGTACATGTACTTAGATATGTTAAGGAAACTTACTGTACAACCTATACATGTATGTTTTAATATGTTACAACTAAAATCATTCTTATTTGTTTATATTAGTTAAATTTCATTCTATCTTTTATATGATTGACCAGTTATTTTATGATTTGTAGCCCAGTTAACTCTGTGTATAAGGACATTGTGGATTAGCATGTCAAATTAGACAAAATGCAAGCTAATAATACAAGCTTTGGTGTAAAAACGACTTGTATCATTTAAATTTTGAAGTGCCGAAAAAGACTTATATCAATTCATTTTGAAGTGCATACTTATAGGTTAGGTTGTGTTTTTGTCCATTTTGGTATGCATCTAATTTCAAGTACCATTTGTTCATGTGAGGAAGCCTTCCAGCTGGCTTGCGGTAGGTCGGTGGTTCTACCCGAGTACCTCTGTGTACTCGGGGTCTTCCTCCACCTGTAATTAGCTGGACGTCGCTATATGATTGAAATACTATCGCAGCGACGGTAAACCCCAATACAACAACATCAAGTACCATATCCAACAGTATAGATTACTTTTGTAAATTCATATACGGGCATGTATGTAGAAAAGAAATAAAAATAGAAAAAAACTAAATCAAAGAAAAAAATACAAAGAGTAATACAATGACAATTGGTAGTAAAAATAGTGGTAAGGGTTGGCTGTAGGGGAGGAGGGTGCCAACAGATTTCGCTGTATTATGACATGCATTTAATTGCAAGGACACATCCAGCAGTATTAATAACTTTTGAAAATCATGTACATGTATGTAAAATAAGAAAAATAGAAAATAAATTAAAAAAAATACACAACAACAACAACAAACAAAACAAAATTAAAAATACATGTATAAAGAGTAATACAATTACAGTTGGTAAAATAAAAGATTAAAAGGGTAGGCTGTAGAGGAAGAGCTAGGAGGCCAACAGATGTCAAAACTTGACGAGTAAAATAAAAAAAAATAATAATAAAAAAACTTTAGTCAGGGAATTTTGACTTTAGTTAGGGAAAAATCAGGGAAAAGTCAGGGGAATTTGCTTTACTCAAATTGTGGACACCCTGAACAATCTTTTTATATCAAAGCGCGTATTTTATGTCATTTCTAAAATGGTTTCTCGTTCAGATGAGATAAATATCCCTTCCTTTCGAGATATCTTCGTTTCCCATTACCGAAAAATATAACAAGTTAGTTTTTCGTTGACATTGATGACAAGAGTTACAAGGGATGTATTTTATTTCTTCTCAAGATGGTATTCTATTCCACGAGGGGAGTCACTGCTTTGCCAATTTGTTTTCAAAGACTATGAACTTAGACTTAACAAGAATAGACTCATTATCATCTTTGTAAGATGTGTGATTGATTTTTATATTAAGCAAATATTCCTAATTAAAACAAGCAACTATAATCCATATTAATTTCGTCGACACAATAATGCAGACAGAGAGACTGGTGATGTCACTTGGAACTTCTGCTATACTTACACACCGTCTTATCTAACACGGCTACGTTCTTGGGATTCCGGACATGAAAGAACCAATGTATATAATAATTTAGCGCCGTTTTATTACGCCATCTTATTCATTTTAGCGAAGATTGGGAAACAAGATATTATAACTTAGACTAATTTCACTCGACGGTGTCTGGCTTGTATAGATACTTTGCGCCTTGGAAAGTCAACATGAAGGAAAATCTTTTAAGTGAGAAATCCGGTAAGAAGGTCGATCTAAAGACAATGTATAAACAAAACCAAGGTATACAAAGGCCAAGTAAAATAAAAAATAATGTTGTGTTAGTGAACTGTAAGTGGAAATAGATTTACATGTATGTAAGTAACATGTTTTTTTTGTATCTGAAATAATATTATGCTAATATTTATTTGTCACATATGTGAATATTGATAGATTTGTATGATACTATTACTGTCAGAAGTCAATAGGTATATAGATTTTTTTATTGTTGCAATGTTGGCCATCTACAAACTTATCTGTAATAGGTTTTCGTCATTCTCTATAACAAGGATATACTTAAATGAAATGGAATTAATTTTTTATTATATTCATGTTACAAAAAATATATATATCTCCCTTCTTCTATTTAATAACTGAGAGGAACAACTGAATTAGGTAAAGCTTTGCGATGGCAATCGTTTTCTATAATTTTAATTTATTTTTCTAGTCCGAATGTAGATTTAATTGTATAGAGTTTTGAAGGAGATCCACTTTTAGCATATCAGCTTGTTTATATTCATCATACTTTCGTTTGATTAATTGATTTAAATTAAACCCAATTATACCCAATGTCGCACATAACATTTAAATGAGAGGCCCTTGCTTTTATCACAGTTAATTCGTTATTCAATATATGCTTTTGAAGTCATTTGCAGTGTAAGAAAATAAAATTTATCATCTGCGAATAAGAGTAGACATATACTTATCTGTATTTTATTCAACTTAAGATAATTGCCTCTGTATTTTTTATACTTAACAGTGTTGTCATATCATTAAATTAATAAAAAAAAAAAAAGAAGAGATGAACAGCAAGGGTGATAAAGTTTCTCTTTGCTTAACGACCACGCGATCACTTAAAGATAATGTATTAGACTATTTTCTTGAACGTACGATTTAACTGACGCATGTATAGCCCGCAGCATGTGTAATGAAGCATTCATTTTAGGTGTTAAGATTTCAGTAGATTCAATAACAAAAAGATAAAAAAAAAAGGAATTTATTGACCATCACCTGGACTTCCCTCTTCTTTTTGAAATGCTCATAAAATCTTCAGTAGAATATTGCTAATTTAACTTATTTTTCTCTAGCTTTCGGATTTTATCCCAAAATTTGATAGGTGAGCTTTTTTCTGTAAGCTTTTTTTGTTTATCAATTATTTTCGTTTATGTTATATTTTGATTTCGGCTTACCTTTACTGGCACGATACACTCTAACCTTCAACCAAGTTTAAGTTTTCTTGTGTCCTGAATTTATGGTACTATTTGCAAGGCAGTTTTAATATCTCGGCGTGCCGCCTCACATTCCTCCGTGAACCACGGGCGGATAAATTAACGTTTTACACTAGTTTTTTTCTTCCTTTTATTCAACCAATACACTCTGTTTCCATCTTAGACAAGTATAGTCTGGCAATATTGACCTGAAACTGATTAATCTTCGGGATGTTCTTCGTTAGTTTCCGTGAATAGTTACGATCCAAACATGTATTTTTAATCATTATATGGTTTGCAATGCATCTTACTCTAGATAAGATTGAATCATTAAGGCTAGCAAGGCATCTGGTGAATAATACATATTCGCATTGTATTGTACTGTCGGAAACCGACATTTGCCGAGAATTCAGATGTCTCGGATTAATATTGCCAAACTATACAAGACAGAAAGACAAATTCTAGCAAATAAAAGGGATAATTTGAACAGATAATTGAAGTACTAAAGTTCCAAAAGTAGTTTAACGGCGAATTTATTGTAACGTATAATGACTGTCAATAGCCCTGAGTCGACTAATCCATAAGGGTAAATACGCTAGAGCGAAAAAATTGGGGCTGAACTTGTAGGTGATCTCATTTTCCTCACAAAAACACGACTGTTAATAACATTGGCCAAATGTCACTGTAGAGCAAACCTAATTTTTCACACTGTACAATAATAGCGTGTAGATTGTCAAAGGATTGGTTGAGTGACAAAATACTGTAACCAAATAAACATGATATATGTTCTTGTTAATTTTCATTTATTCACATAATTCTAAAACAAAAACTTCATTGCTTCACACGCGCGCGCAAAGAGAGAGAGAGAGAGAGAGAGGTTGCATATGTTTAGTATACTTTAGACTAAGATTATTTTAATACTTTATAAGTAACCCAATATCGCAGTATTATTGTATCGTAATGCGTATTGTTCCATTTGTATCGCGGTACGTAGTTTATCGACAGTGGCATAACGATACACAGCTTAGAGTAGTGTTCAGTACAACACTTTTATTGATCAATATTAGTTTGAACTGTTCAGACGTATTGCCATCCCATTTAATTCCGTCAATATTGTTCATATGCGTTTTAGGGATATCATTTTCATATAAGACCTTAAAATTTATTTGTATAGCTATGTGAAATGAACACACATATACACACACTATGATATATATTATGTAAAACAGATCATGTTCAAATTAGGTCAGATCTATCACGCTTTTGACCAGAAATATATACAGTCGAACCCCGGTTACTCCACCACCTCTCATTCAAATACCCGGCGTCATTCGAAATACTTCGTTGGTCCCGATCACTCTCCTTCTTATTTCTATATAAAAAATATCTGGGTTATTCGAATTTGTGCCATTCGAATACCTGGCCTCATCCGAAAAGATTTTTGGCCCCTGCCAATCAGTTCGTATGATTTTCGCACCCCCTTATCCGAAGTCGCTGACGAGCATTGATTACCGGCGACATTTTGAAAACAAACAATGGAAAGGCGCGAATGTCAATTAATTACCGAAATGAGTGGGAGACGGCCGCTTACAGTTTGCAAAAGTTGTTAATTGATTGGACGTTTGTCCAGCAGATCAATCATAAAGGTAATGATTAATGATTTAGATACCAGTGCAGTATTTCGGATACGCTGGTAAAAGAAGATTTACATAAGTGTAACAAGCAGACCACGATTACATCGTTTTTGATACGTTTATACATGTAGTTCTGACCTGATGAATGTTTATGTATGTATTGATGTATGTATTGGTTATGTAACATTTATTCAGAAAAAGATTAATTTTGTCAATAAATATAATTTATCTATTGCTGTTTTCAAGACGACGTTGATAGTGGATACATGTAGTCGCTTGTGATTTAGTCAGACCTGAAAAAAATGTACATGTATGTATCGTGGTTATTGACGTATGCATTGATTGTCTTTTTATCGATATCTTTTATGCATAAAAAGATGAAAGTTGTAAAATAAAAGTTAATTAATATATATTCGTTTTAAATTACGCTCCTAAATCTTAATAACATATTTTAATAAGAGTACATTATATATTACGTTCACTGCATGACAAAGTGGGTGGGATGGGTTTTTGTTCCAACGGTCGACGTGGTTTGGGTTATTCGAAACCATGTCTTACTCGAAATAAAACGCCGATCCCCGGGATTTCGAATAACCGGGGTTTTGACCAAAAATATATATATAAAAATAATATATTGACTAATGTCTGCATCGTCTCCTGCCGTACCATTTACAATTCTCATTTTGAGCTTTGTACATGTCAAGTAATTCTAGACAAATTTACGATCTTTTATTTTATGCTTTTTAGTGGTTTACTGCAAAATGAATAAAAAATGTATTTGATAATTTCACAGTGAAATTTAAAAAAAAATAATATATAATACAATTTCAGTTCTTTCAACATAAATTGAAAAAAAAAGTTCGTTCTATGGTGGAAGATGCGATATTTTATTTCATCTGACTATGCCATTTGTGAGAATTTAGTTCATTAGATATTACATAAAATAGTATATTCCACACAAAAAAAAGGAAAAACCGAACACAAATATTTTTAGTTTAAGTTACAAAAACGACCTTTTTTCTAATTTTATCTGGATCAAACCATTTGAATCAACTTAAAAAAAAAAAAAAAAAAAAAAAATACTCTCTATGTCCACTATTAAATTTCCCTCCGTGTTGAGTTATTCTCAGTTCTCAGGTACACTAATGCACTCATGTCCATCTAGTTCAAAAACATCACGCTTACCCTGTCACGTCTCAGTGTAAAACAACAAAGCAACAATATAAATTTAGAACTTTATTTAAACAGTGTCCCAACGTTACAGACAACTGTCGTTAGTCCACGCTCTTCCTAGTCCCCCTTGTTAGATCCGTGCTTGTACTGCTTGTTGCCAATAAACAGCTTCTCACGCACTAAGAATGCGATTCCCTTGAAGTTTCAACATAAAACTTAAGGCAATATAGAGCCTTCCCGTACTCGTGCATTTCCTTTCGGAGCTGGTCAAAGACACCATATATCCACCTTAATGGTTGATTGAGATAAGGGCAGGTTTCGCACAACCAAATCGGTCGAATTCTTCCTGACAATGACCCTCTCATGCAATGTAGTTTGTGTATTTGCTCTTTGTTTACATGTAAAGTGATTGACATGTTATCATATTTTTCACTAAGAATTTTCTTGCTCATTTCTGTATCGTTGGTTTTGCTATTGCATAATCTAAAAGCCCTTTCGTCAATTGTATATAGACTGGTTTCTGTCTATTATACTATATTATACTGTCGATAATACCGAGTTTACTAATTTTGCTATAGTCAATTTTGGGCATAATTTTCAGAATTCGTGATCTGTGGTCGGGACGTATACTCAAATATTCTTTGATTTGGGCTGGATTACTCACATTTAAGACTGACAACTGCTGTAAAGGTAAAGCCTTTTTTCCGCATTGTCTGGCGCAATTTTGTTCATAAGAAATTTAAGAACTTCGTCAGCGCCGTTTCCTAGACTGTCTTTCCAACAAACGTATCAAAATATCAGCAGTATAGATGTAGGTACTCTCGTCAGCAAAATAAACTTAAATTAACGCAAAGTTACCTCTAATTTATCGATTTTCCATGGCGCTACACTATGTATAAGATCTTAAAAGACATTTCTTTAGACAATAGAAGATCGAAGCGAGCATAGCGAGCATAGTCATCTTTTGAAATGTCTTTATAGACTGTATCCAACCTAGACGTCACCCTAAATTTGTGAAACACTTGATTTTGTCAAATGGATCGATCTATTTTGTACATTGCGGGAAATAAGAGCGAAACGAGGCTAAGAACATATACATATATAAGCACTTAGCTTAGTTTCGCTCTCACCCCTCATTTGTAAAATAGAAAATACATTGTTGTTCTATTGAAAGTAATCATTGACAAGTTTGAATTTTCTGAGCTTCTGATTAGCCACACATGTCAGATGACTTACAGCTACCAGCCTCGTTATCGTACTGAATTGAACTGAATTTTGATAAACACCCTTGTGGATCTCAACAACGCTTTACCAAACATGATCTAGCTAGGAGAATTTAGTAGCACAGTGAAGTAAAGCATAGGGGAGAATGACTAACTTTAAGAAGTACCGAAGTCTTTTACTTCACATAAAATGTGTGACATCATTGACATCAACTGTTTTTGACAATTATATTTTCCTTTTTTGGTTGGTTCTATTAATTATTTAAGTAATTGTCTCAGCTGACTAGCATAATTATCTTACCATTTCCTAACTAGCATCATCCATCAGCACATTTTTCTATTGCAGCTTTCTAAACTTTTTTTATCCATACAGCAACTGTTGTTTTACGGTAAGACAGGCCAGAGTCGAATTTCACCAACACTTTTTAGCGCTAAGTAATACTTAAATGTTTAAAGGCGAATTTAATAAATAATTATTAATTCTCCAATATAAAACCGCAATATTTCATTTCTTAACAATTATTGTTAGTTATCAGATATTAATGCATTTGAGCCTAGTCATGTTCTGGAATGATTAATTAAATAGAAATGGTTGAATGTGTACCTACCTACTTTAAGAATTCAAGTATTATTTAGCACTAAGTATTGTTGGTGGAATTCTCGCCAGATCCGCGTTCACGGTTTGATGCCATGTCTTCTTTGGTCGACCTTTTGGACAGATCATCCTTCCCATAATTCCCTGACCCAGTCCTCCTGGTCCTCTCTGACAATATGGCCGAACCGTCTCAAACTTTTCCTCATCATTACGTCGGCAACGTAAGGCAATAGCTAGCAATATTTGTACAGAAGTGAAATGCTACATAATCAGAAAATAAACAGATATAATGAAAAACGTTGGTGGAATTGTCGTCTGGTTTTTAGCTCGACTATTCGAAGAATATGAGAGCTATTGTAGTCACCCTGGCGTCGGCGTTGCAGCTTTTGATTAAAGTTTTGCGTGCAAGTTACTATCAACCTTATATCTCAATAACCATTTATGGTATTGACTTGAAAGTTTATAAATATGTTCCGACAACCAAGGTAGATAACTCTTGACTGATTTTAATATGAATTATGGCCCCTTTTTAACTTAGAAATTTTGGTTAAAGTTTTGCATGCAAGACTCTCATGCTTATATCTCAGTATCAAACATGCAATTGATTTGAAACATCTTTAATATGTTTAGGGGTATCATACTTTCATGGTAGATAACTCTTGATAAAATATGTTACAAATTATTGCCCCTTTTTAACTTAAAAAGTTTGGTTAAAGTTTTGCATGCAAGTTACTTTCATGCTTATATCTCAGTATCCAGGCATAGGATTGATTTGAAATATCTTTAATATGTTTAGGAGTTTCATACTATCAAGGTAGATAACTTTTGATGGAATATATTACAAGTTATGGCGCCTTTTTTAACTTAGAAATTTTTGGTAAAGTTTTGCATGCAAGGTACTTTCATGCTTATATCTCAGAGTCCAGGCATGGAATTGATTTGAAACATCTTTAATATGTTTAGGGGTATCATACTATAAAGGAAGATAACACTTGATGGAATAAATTAAAAATTATGACCCCCTTTTAACTTAGAATTTTGGTTACATTTTTGCATTCAAGCTACTATCCAGCTTATATCTCTGAAATTGCTTGTGGAATTGACTAGAAAGTTAAGGAGTGTCTTCAAGGGCATCAGAAAACAGGAGAATTACTTTTGGATTGATGCAAATTATGGCCCTTTTCTAATTTGGGTTTTTTGTTTAAGTTTTGCATGCACAGTGTTATTGTGTATGTCTCAGTAACTAGGCATGGGATTGATTTTAGACATCATAAATATATTAAGGGGTATCAGACTATCAAGGTATATCATTTTTGACTATTATTATGTTCAGGGAATGTGAAGGGCAAGAATTTAAATAGATTTCATTTGATGTACCAACAAGCATTTTGAATAGTCGAGAGTGCTGTCCTCTGACAGCTCTTGTTATACTTCTCAGTTATTTCTTCTTATCACTCCTTAGATGGCTCACTTTTATGGTCTCCTTTCAACTTTTTTAATGGAAGTGTGTCTAAACATTTGGCAATTCCTTCGCATGTCAATATTTTGCCTCACTGTACTATGTACACACAAGTTCGTGAAATAACAGATTATTATAGACGATCTTGCTAGAAAGAAAAGACAATGTTTAAGTGAACTGACTCGAATTCCACCAACAATTCTTAGCGCTAAGTATAACTTAAATACTTAAGGGGGAATTTCATCAATTTTGTTTCTCTTAGAAAACAACAACAACAACTATTTCATTTATAAACAATTATTGTTAGTTATTAAGGTAACATTTCATTTCAGCTAAGTCATGTACTTGAAAATTAATATTCATAAAATAGTTATGTTAGAATGTCTACATAGTTTAAGAATTTAAGCATCACTTAGCGCTAAGTATTGTTGGTTGAATTCGAGCCTGGTTGGAATACGACTTAAATTGAATACTATTTTAAGTCTTGAAAAATACGAAGTGGAAAATTTATGTAATTTTATCAGAGAAATATGAATCCAAATATATATAAGTATGACATAGTGCTACATGTCTAGACCCAGCATTTTTTCTCCGGGGGGGGGGGGGGGGGGGTATGCGACGGTGCGACATGGATATGTTGACCAACTATGAATATTATCATACCTAGCTCGTTCTGAAATTCACCGTACGTGGAGGGGTAGGGGGTATGAAATTTGCCGTACGTTGAGAGGTGGGGGTGACTTTTATACTTTCCTCTTTTCCAAGAGAGCTCCAGCAGTATTTTCATGAAGAGATGGGAGGAGGGGGGACTTGATGTCAGAACACTAGAAAACTATATTCTATGCAGATTTTAAACCAATACCCAAATCCCGAGGGGGTGGGTGGGGTATAACGATCTCCTAACCCACCCACCCTGCTCTGATCCGCGAATGCGCCAAGTTTGTCGGTGGAATGCATGTCTGAACGTATGATAATATCAGTCTCAAAATAAAGCAACGTTTCACGGTATGGAGCACGTTGATTTATAACTACAACACAGACGAAATGTCATATGCACTGTGGCTTTTTGCAGTTTCAGTCCCTTCAACTAGCCAAAACATTATGCCACAAGTCGAAGTAACCAACTACCATTGTCAGATAATGTCTAAACATAAGTTACATTAAATTAGATCATGGTGCATTTAGCTAACAACTAATTATTTCCTTACGACTCTCCTGCTGATGTTTAGGGGTGTCTAGCCAACGCTAAATGACCGGACTGTGTATAGACCGGCAAATTGCAGTAAGAGTTGAATAGAGACTCACTTTCGCAAAATAAAAGCCTACTTACCGAAACCTTGGAGAAATGCTGATTGACGCATCGTTGTTTAAAAATACAGTTGAACCTGTATTAGCGGCCACCTGTATTAGCGGCCACCTGTATTAGCGACCACCTGTAATAAACTGACCGCTTACCGTATTTAGCAGTCAGTTTTGATACTACCAAACTAACATTTTTGTTATGTGATTTAACTTCAGTTAGCGATCACCTCTGTTAAGCGATCACTTTCTCTTGTTTTCTTGACTGGCCGCTAAAGACAGGTTTGACTGTATCACGATATTAAAGCTGCGTCATGGTGTTGTTTATGGATGCTAATTAAACAAGGAAAACTTAACTCAAATGACACGTCATTTTTATTATTTATTCCTTTAACAGATGAAGTACAATGTTAACATCTTCAATAAATTTATATGGACATGTGTAATAAATTAGTTTGTTCCTATGAACATGATTAATGCACTTAAACGTGAAATGGAAATAATCAGGTGTTCCTGATTTGTTTGATTACTTATGTTTAACGTCAAGCTTCAGTATTTGACTTATTTGGGGACTTTTGTCTTCACAGATTATTGTTTTTACAATATAAAGTTTCCGCATCTGGACTTCAGTAACTCAGCTCAGAGTTAATGATTCAAAGATGTCGCCAAAACAGACGCGCCATTTCATTTTATGCTTTGGGAGGATTTATTGTGATATTAATTAAATTATATTGGATAATTAAATTGAAAATAACCAACTCGTGAGAAAAAAAAATTCAAAGTAAGATTACAAAAAAATAAAAAAAAAATAAAAAAAATTAAAACAACAACAACAACAACAACAAATATCTTCTTTTTTTTCGGTACGATATCTTTCCCGGAATACTTTTTTCACATAATAAATAATTTCATGACTATGCATAATATAACGCTAAAAGAATTTTAGATAATTATTTCAGTGGGAACTACCAATTAGACACGTTTAAAGCAGTTTAAGTCTTAAAATAAGTTAACGTTGTATAATCATAAAGGAATCAATTTATGATTATACACCTTCCAGTTAAGGATTAAACAAATTCGGAATACTTTATTACACATGTTTTTGCATTACATTTCTATTACATATCTGTTTATTTTCAAGCTGGTGTAGAGTCATAGAGGATATACGCGCTCGTGAAAGTATTAGATTTGTACCTTTTGGAAATGAGATACATTCCATATTCTCTCAAAACAAACTTTTTATCTTAATATGCTAACTGCTGCTATAAATCCATACCCTTTATAAGTTAAAAAAGGGGTTCCGGAAAACCTCTATCATTCACCCTGTGGGTGATATAGATTTTATCTCACTTATCTCACAAAATAATCCATCAGTTAGCATAAAATAAAATAGCATTGTGTGTTGTGAGGACGGAACTAGATATCAATTAAGCCACCCATGACGGTTCGATTCCCGGCAATGTCATTTGTATTTTTTTCATATGCGGAAGCTTTCCAGCTGACATGCGATAGGTCGATGGTTTGTGTCCCTGTGCGCTTCCAAATGTAATGAGCTAGACGTCGCTATTAAATTGCTATTGAAGACGATGACCACACTATCCGTGTTGCGCGAATACAGTGCGACTGGGATCGGCATATCCGAATCTTGCCGGAGCTCAAATTCTACCAGAGCACGGTGTTCATTTTCCAGATTTTCACTTTTCTTGTGCGTATTATCATGGAAAGAACATTATTATCTGTGTTCTGGTATTTAATCACTCACCTGATATGATCTTACTTAAAAATTAAATGATAATAGCAGATATTTCTGCTGAATATCCAACAATGTTACATACATAGGGACTATTATGTTGAAGTAGATTTTCGTTGCTTTGTATTTTTCTACGCTGCGAGTACCTATTATACCTTTTTCCTTTTATAATATACCTATAAATATTCAAGACACAAGAAGTCAATTTACCCGGGTTTTAATGAGTTTATCAAGTTATCTCAAGAAAGCGACTTCACGAAAGTCGCTACCACCGTATTTGTCACTGACATAATACAGAATTTTTTTTGCCTCGTGTTTTGCATGCATGTGAGCCAGAAAATGTATAATAGATGGACTCTGTATTATACACAAAGACCGTGGGTGAAGTGTTTATTGCTGTCGTCACAGCAGTGAGATGTGAGGTTGATTATCTTGTTCATAAATAATGTTTCCTGCTCATTATAGGTATATTTAGTATAAAGGTTGTTCGAGATTTGGTTTCAAAATTATATGATTCAGTGTAAATTCATACAACATATTTACGGTTTAAAGCTGCAGTGTCTCATTGCCATTATATCGTTCTTAAAAGTTTGATAAATGTAGGATTGTTTCAGAACTTGTTGCCCCGGTGCCATAATTAGGCGTGAAACTGCAGTGTGTCAATCATAATTTCCAATGGCAAATCTAGTGTTGTTGCAGAACTTGTGGCCGCGGTGTCAAGATGTGACATGAAACTGCAGTGTTTTATTGCTATTATATGCATTCGATATAAGGTCGTTCCAGAATGTGTACGTGTGTGGTATCATGTCACATTTATACGTTTTGATACTGGGGATTAGAATTACTATCATACATGTGTATTTTCCAAAAGAAGACGTTGTTCCACCATACCGAGTGAAATTATATCGACTGAGCACTGGGCCCACCAAGCAAATATAATACAAAGTTCCTGTGTGACGTCAGGCACTGACGAGACATCTTTTGGCAGCCATTTCCTTTGTCTTGATTTAATGCAGGCCGAAATTAATCTGAAAAAGACTTGCTGTCTTTAAATCAACACAGTGATTTTAGTTTTTAGTCTATCTTTTCTGAAATCAGTGTCATATTAAACAGCCTTAATCAATCATTTTAAATGCGAAAATAGTATTTTGATAAATCCTAAGGTGAACACTTTATATCCCGCCCCCCACCTCCCTCCAAAAAACCATACTTTTTTTTCCTTAATGTGCATTTATTCCTTTTTGCATATGTCCATATTAGAAAAATCTTATCTTTATAAATGAATGATAAGCTTTTAGTTGTGTTTACATTTTGATTTTTTTTAGCAGAAACTATGTAACTGATATAAAATACCCTTGAATTAACCAATCGAAATGGCCACCAAGAGTAGGTATATTTACTGATGTGGAAACTATGAAAATTTAATTTGTTACTATTTCCAAATCGTTTTCTATTTAATTTTTAACACGGCGATCGTATTTGTTTCCTTTAAATTACTCTTAGATTATATACTTAGGCAATATATTTAGATTTCAGTGGAAGAAAGAAATATTCATTTTTAAAAAAGAATGGGGATAAAAATACTAATTATCAAGAGACTGTCTAAGACGACATTACACAGCAGGTGTACAAAGAAGACATTAGACAAGAGTTGACCATGAGTTGACCGTAGATGACATTAGACATTGGTCCATACAGTGCATGTTTGATCAGAATTTGGTTAATATATATTTAGATATAACACGTGGTTGTGTAAAGTGTGAAATCGTTTTGTAGGTTAGGGCCGACTCCATTTCAATATCAATTTTGAAACAAAACCTGTTTAAACTATGTTTGGTACTTAGTGTATGGTATAAATATGTAACAACTTTTATTATAAAATTTTATTCAACAAAACAGTACACTCTCAGATGCACCAAAGACGTCATAACGAACCATATATCATATATATATAACATAATAAACTAAATTTAAAATAAAGTTCCATTCTTAAAAATAAATTTGTAAAACATTTTAATGACAATATATATATGATGTTTATATATGATTGTATGATTGAAATTATATGAGTTTAATTGAATGACTAACTGATGATGATACTGTAAAACAATGATGTTGTAAAAACATGAGCGTTAAATGTTACTTTCATTCAAAAAAACAATGCCACTGTTTCATATTGAGTAATAACAGTAAATAACATACTATTTCAAAGCAGCTGAATAATCCTAGTAAAATAGGAAAAGGCTTTTTTGAAGTTAAAATGTAATGCTTACAATATAGTATCGGTAGCCATCAACAATTGCTTGGTTTTTTATAACTGCACCTTGTGATACTCAAGCAGTTTTCAATACAAATGATGATAGTAATAGTGATATAATGTAAATGATAACAAAACCCCCTCTTCGTTCTCTGTTTCCTTCTTTCCTTTTTCTTCTTTGTGTTATGATTTCCCGTCGATGAAGAGGACGGCAACAGTAATGAAGATGATGAGAATAATGATGATGGTTACCGAGGCAGTAAATCTAATAAAGCAATTTATATTCAAAACATATGTCTACTGTCATTAATAAACAATTTTCTTAATCAGTGATTTCATTAAACGGCATTTTTGCTAATATGTATTGTACTCTTTCAATGAAACTGCACTTTTATTATAAGGACTTTCCTGTAAAACGAATTACCCTATAAAAAGATGCATATTCGACCGGCATAGCAGTAGAGCTTATCACGTATCCATCTAACATAAACCATCGACCGATTTATGAGCCATTTATTGAAGCTTAAAGAGGTATTGCGACATTCCATTTATGCACATTGAAGGGCCAACTTGACCCTGCCCTGGTATTAAAAAATGATAATGTTCCAGACGCTAATTTCCAGACGCGTCAGTTCTGCTGTGCCTGTTGAAATGCATCCTACTGCTGGAATATCGTGTATTGCTTATTGATAATGTAAATTTACATTTCAACCTGTTGTAACGACGATTCAGCGGATAACCACTGATTTTAATTTTTGTATTTTTTTTTTTAATTTCTTATTTATTTTGAGTAAATGTTATAGTATTCTGAAAATATCATTTTGATTTTTTTTCATTAAATTTAAGCAAACAGTGATGTTGTACCTTTAGCTAAATCTCTTAATCGAGCATGGTGACCCCCTATTTTCAATTCATATGTCTTTTATATATAGTCTAAAGTACTTACGTGCAAAATTTTAGGGGCCTCCGTGGCCGAGAGGGTAAAGTCGCTGACTTTAACACTCACTCAGCCCCTCACCGTGTGGGTTCGAATCCCGGCAGGGTCATTCGGATTTTCATGTGAAGAAGCCTTCCAACTGGCTTGCGGTAGGTCGGTGGTTCTACCTGGATGCCTCCGTGCATTCGGGGTCTTCCTCTAACTGTAATTAGCTCGACGTCGCTATATGACTGAAATACTGTCGAAGCGACGGTAAACTCAAATAGTCAAGTCAAGTAAAGTCAAAATTTTAGAAATACAACAACCCCTAAACGCCTTTAAGCGGTCAGTAAAGGGAACGGAGAAAGTGACAGCTTAACAGGCATGACCGCTAAAAAGGTTAAATATATAACAAATGCAAAAGTTTGGCAATATCAAAACTATCTGCTAAGTGCAAGTTGACCGCTTAATACAGGTGGTGTTTATACAGGTTCAAATGTATATACAAAAACTCTGTATGATCAAATGAGTTCAGAATATGATTATCATTTATAAATTCATAATTGAAAGTATCACACCGGCATAATAAAAACAACGACAAAAAATTAAATAAAATAAAACAATATGGAATATTTAACAATAAATGATTATGAAATGTTAGTTGTGTGGTATTGCACTTTACGAAACTGAGTATAAAACAATAATATAGCGATTGTTCAAGAATCGATTTTCAGGATACAATGTACTTGTAGCAGACTTTCTTCGGGGTAAATATATTTGATCTGTACTTGCTTAACTATTTCAACGAAACTGAAGTTTTATAAATTTATTTTTTTTTCTGCTGCTTTACAGGGCCTTACGTTTTTCCGATGATCATGTATTTCCCCTTCGATCCTCGAAAGTTCGAAATCTTACTCCATACACTAATATATCTACATATATACATACTGTACGTACACTTGTCTTTGAGCAAGGAAATACGAAGTTTTAATCACAACACTATAAAGCAAAATCACAGTCTTTAAAACCCACATTTAAACTACAAATGCATGTACAAATACAATACATGACACATAATATGTATTCCACCCAATCCAGATGCCTTCATTTTTGAACATTCTGATTTTTTCCTAATTTTGATAAAAAAATCACATTCAAATACTCTAATTTATTGGGTTTAAAGTTATCAAACAAGGATCGAATTAACTAGAAAAAAGGAAAAAAATATTTACCATTAAGGATATTTTCTACCAAAAAAGTGCATTTTTTTTAAAAATATACGATGGAAGAAATCGAAGAGAGATTCTGATAGAATACGGTACTGCATCTGAAGTAAGAGCTGAAAAACCATGATCGGAAAAGTAAACTGCTTTGTGGAAAATATATCCAGGGTTCTATTAAACATCATTTATTGTTGTAGAAAGCATTTATTTCCTCTTTGTCAGATTTATATGACAGAAAACATCCTTCATGGATGTATAACATCATTTCTTTCTTAGAATGCAAAGCTTAATGGAACAGGGCAATGGTGGATTACGCTAGAGTCCTTAAAGCTTTCGTCATAGTTTAAGATAGAATGTTGCAATCTGAGCTAAGTTTTGTAAGTACAAAGTCAATCCGCTATTAATTTGAAATCTTTATTATTTCATAATGAAATTTGGGAGTGTTGTCTGAATGGGGGATACGTAATGAATAATCAGCTGCATTATAACAAATCCTGCATCAAGTTCTAACTCATTAGTTTGAAATCATGTCTCCATCAAGTTCTAACTCATTAGTTTGAAATCATGTCTCCATCAAGTTCTAACTTATTAGTTTGAAATCATGCCTCCATCGAGTTCTAACTCATTAGTTTGAAATCATGCCTGCATCAAGTTGCCTTTAACACCATTTAAACTGGAACTCTCTATCATGTTTTATCTGCACAAACAAACATAAATAAATAAATTGAAAAGAATGAAAAATAATCGATTTTCACAAAACAATGGTATGATTATTACATTGATATGTCAAACATTTAATACTAGGATATTGGACCAGGCGTATGTCTATCAGAAAATATCTATATTTCTGATCATAATTAATTTTTAGTGGACCCTTGGCAATTTAGATGAACTGAAATCAAATCAATCATTTGAACAATATAAAGAAACATCATTCTGTCTGTTTACTCGTTTGACTGATAAAAATGTCACCTCGAATATAACAGGCCACCGATTTTTCTAATTACAAAATCGCAACTTGGTTTAATTTCCAATATTCTCGAATCAAAAACTAATTTCAGTTTGCGCCATGTGGAACGGACTTGATGTGATAAACTTCCCTAACAGAACAACCGCTGGGATGCTGACACTTTGATTAAATTTTGATATCACCGATCTGTTAAAACTCATTTTTCCATAAGCATGTTGCTCTGGGAATCAAAAGTAGCTATCTTGTCAGTCAAAGTATATCCATTTTCCATTCTTGTTTTCTGACGCCGGCAATATCCGAAATCTCCGCAATATAGTTTGAAAAACGTCTGTCTAAATTTTGTGCTCATTGTGCAATATAAAACGAAATTGACGGCATTATTGACAAGCGCCACGATATCCATGACGTCACCCAGTGGAATATACACATCTTTGAAAAATCCATTCACGCATGCGCTACATATAATCAGGATCCCTTGTGGGAGTTCCGTTAAAATAAAAAGAACGATAACCGTCAACAACATTTTTGTGGTCCTGGAATGCTCGGAGAGTCGAATGCTGTTATTCCCAGAAATTTGCAAAACCTTTCGTCGCTTCCGTATTTTCACGTGGATGTTATATATAAGTAAACTTCCAAACACAGACATTAGGAGACACGGAACGACTTTTGCAACCATGGCGTAAAGCCACACGTTGACAAGTACTGTGGCATCTGTATTTGCTCCACCGATTTTTAAATCTTGTAAATTATACGCTGTAAAATTATCCTTTTGCGTTTCTTGCAACTCGTTGCTCAGGTAATGAGGGATGAGAATGATAGCAGATAGTATATACACAACAACTATTATAATCCTCGTCTGCTGAATTCGACGTATTCGAAAAACGTTGGCCTTCGTTGGCTTCCGGATGTGGAGATACCTCACTATTGCCAGAACTACGCACATCCATATTGAGATAGTGTGTGTCGTTATGGTTACATTTATATGGATGACCAGAAACGTCATCCATCCATATGTGTTTCGCTCGTGAAGCAAACTGTCGCTGCTTGGATACTGACAGTTGAAGTGAACCGCGAACGGTATGTATGACGTCATAGTCAAAATATCTGACACGGCCAGCCATGTTAATATTTCGTTCACCGGTGTGTGCATATGCTTTCTCGTTAATACTGAAACACAGAAAATAAGAAAATGGTAAAAGGACAGCATTAGTCAGGGATATTATCAGTAGAATGATAATAAGGTAAACAGCAACATATTGTTATCCGTAAATCATTAATATTTAATGAAAGCGACGACCGGAAAATATCCATAACACATCAACGTCATGTTTGACTTGATTTGACTATATGAGTTAACCGTCGTTTCGACAGTATTTCAGTCATATAGCGACGTCCAGTTAATTACAGGTGGGGAAAGACCCCGAATGCACGTAGGCATCCGAGTAGAACCACCGACCTACCGAAAGCCAGCTGGAAGGCTTCCTCACATGAAAATCCGAATGACCATGCCGGGATTCGAACCCACGCGGTGAGTGGCTGAGTGAGTGTTAAAGTCAGCGACTTTACCCTCTCGGCCACGGAAGCCAAAAATGTCATGTTTGACAAAGAACTAAGTTTTTTGATGCATGTCTTTGTACAATCCCCGATGACATAAGGTACGAGCGTTCGCAAGTTCGATCCCCTCTCTTAATATAACAAAGATGATGGGAGACGGTTTAGAGTCATTTAAGGTTTGGTTTGGAACATCATCTTGATAATGCAACTTGTGTTCATAAAATCTTTAAAACTGTCAGATGACAGAAAAATCCATCGTTTTTATAGGAAAGTAGGTCTCTCTACGAAGTAAACAAGTGCGTTCAAGGTCTACTGCTAATTTATAAATTGTTGTGCTTACTATTACCAAAGCTCGTAAATTCATACGTAATTAGTGGATCAGTATTCCACGAAAACCACTCTTCGTGCTCATTAATGGCACATTAGAACAACGATTTCGCTATTTTCAACTTTAAATCTCGAGCAAAACTATTTTAAACATTAAAAATGGAATCGAAATTTATTAATACTTGTATATATTTACCTAAAAGGAACTTTAACGTCAATGTAAAGCTTTAAGTTAATTAACATTTTTATTTTACGACATACTGTAAAATCCGATAAACAAAAAATATGCAAAGTTTAAACTACTAAACGGATTTAAATTTGCTATTTTAAAGATTTACAACAACTAGACGTTTATTGCAGATTAACCCTTTCCCTCATAGAGGAAACCATGAAAAGACCTATGCGAACAACATAAAACCAGATCAGCCTGCGAGTAACTCGCAGGCTGATCAGGATTTATGTTGTTCGCTGCTCCTCAGTGATCTGGAAATGAGGATTTTATAATTAAATTTGGTAAGGTTTAACTGTGGTTTTCTGCAGATCAGGCTTTATGTGGTACCTATTGAGTGCGTCAAAATGAGTCTATATGAGGGAGAGGGTTAAGGAATCATTATAAATTGTATACTTTTTTAAATTATTGATCTCACAAATAAATCTATATTTGGATTCTGGAAATTCAGCATTTTGTCTATATTAGCCTAGCTTACTTCCTACCCATTGGCATCAAAATGGTATTTTATATTAAATTAAAACTATACCATTTATGTTCCTTTCAAAATTTGACCCTTTCGAGATTTAAATTTACTTTAAAGGGGTGCAGGCACACTCCGGGGTCTAGACTTGAAGTGCATATTGTTCGTATGGACCCTAATTAAACCCATTGTCAGAATTTGGATTCTCGCAAAACATTATCATTAAACAGTTTCATTATCGGTACTTACCAGATATATTGAATAAATTGGTGACAATTCCGAAAATACAAACAGATATGCTCAGGTAACCATGGATACCGGCGTAGGACTTTGCAAACCGCAATAAGCCGGTATCGTCATACTGTGAGGGCGCCCCAGTTGTTGTTTCAAAGGTGAAATTCCCCTCCATCTTACTGAAACAGATTATAGAATTACAGTTCTTTGTTCAAATGTCACAATCTTGTGTTATGTGGTTTATTAGTCCCCTACCGGTGTTTACACCGGAGGGGACAATAGGTTTGCCTTCCGTCTGTCTGTCCGTCCGTCTGGATGTCCGGAAATCTTGAACCCTCGATAATTTAGCAAGAGTGCCACTGCCGCCACCATATACGCCACCACAAAATATAAAGATCAGGATTATAGAGGCTTCCGATATGAAAATAGGTCAAATGGCAGTATCAGTATGTATCCGTTTTTCCTCCTGAGCATTTCTTTGGCAACAATCACTGAACCGAATGATCCATTCTTTATGCACTTCTACCAGTTATAGTTATGATATTGATAAAGATCAATTCGGGAACTTAGGAGTTGCGTTCTTAAGTTAATATGCTTTATAGACAAAGTTCGAAAAACAGAACTATTGCAAAAAGCGATTAACCGGATAATCGCTGCTTCACGCACATCTACCCATTATAGTAATGACATTGACCAAGTATTGAAAAAAATCGGTCAGAAATGGAGGAGGAGTTGCGTTCACAAGGCTGCAATATCAAACAGATACAGAGACTAAGTTTCAAGGGACATAACTCTCTTGCAAAAATCAATGAACCAGAAAATCACTGCACCCATTATAGTAATGACACTGACCAAGTAATGAAAAGATACAATCAGAATTGTATGAGGAGTTGCACAAGAAATGGACGTACGGGCGGACGGACTTGATGGAGAAGATGAAGCCAATATACGAAAATATAATGAATCTTGGTATATGAACAGATGACAGTATGGAGATTCTGCACGTCACTTTGTTTTGTTTTTCTCGAACCAAAATTCTGGTTGCTGTGGTAAAGGAAAAATATGCTCCTCGCCGGTAGGGGACTCATGTGTTGCGAGCAAGTTTTCAAAACTTTCCTTATTAGAAATCCAGCATATTAAAAAAAAACAAAAAAAAAACAACAAAAAAACATAATATCTTAAAAAGAGGTAAAGGTAAATGGACGAAACTGGGCTAACATAAAATGGACCGATACCAAGAGTTACCGTAACGGTCATTCGGCAAAAGGACTATGTTGGGTGCTTAAACTAGGTGTTTAAGGGGGGCCAACCTCTTATTTTCTCTGATACGAACACACTCATTGACGTTTTAAAATCCTCTCTACAAAGGCGCTATACATAATCCAGTTGTAGCCTACGTGAGGGTGGATCTGAAAAGTTTAGATTCGAACCCCGCTAGGGGCAAATACCTTTCATGATCTTCCTTGCTCCTACACAGGAACTATCGAACAGGATGATAATGAATCACTTCAAAATATAAACGAAGTTGAATTATACGCTTATCTCTTCATTTTTGACTGACTTCTAGTTCGAACATATCACCAATATCGACAATCCTCATATTCATCATCATTATCGCACTTATCATTTTTTTCTCTTAAACAGTTTAAATACGAGTAAATTTTTAATACAGCCTTATCTGATAAAAGTAGAGTCTTTAAAATCATCTTTGAAGGGCAAAATCGGCAATTCCTTATTATACGAGTTGTCTCAAACTGTCACGAACAAAAATGAATAAAAACCCACAGTGATGAGTTTCTATCAATCTGTCTAGTTTTAATTTGGAAAGATATATCCAATTATCCAAACCCATCTAGCAGCTGTGTCCAACCTTGAAGAGCTGTGATATACCTTGCGCAACATAAAGTTGTCACATAAGATAACGTCAGCAACTTAAAGGACAAGTCAGCAGATTTAATTCTGACTCTAAACCCCGATATAAAAATTAGTATAATGAGGTGTGCGTTTGTCAGTTTTTTCTCATCATCTAAATCATTTAATTGTGGAACGTATTCCCTCGTTATCTAAGAATTAAATACTAGTATTACTAAATGCTAAATTTTGTTTCCACATCTTGTAAATCCGTGTGGCCATACCACGTGGAATGACGACATTTTAAGCTATTTCAAGCAGCATATTTTGCCTCGATTCGGAGAAGAAAAGTACCGTAAGTATTATATTTCTTCATAAATTTAAATTGAATATATCGCATGCTAAGCAGAAAATTGTTCTTTACACAAAGGCTCTAATAGTTCTTTTGTCAGATGTCTTCGTGAGCATTTGTTTGTAATCACGAAAAGCACATCACTCATCACGTTTAAAATGACGTCATATACATGTACCACGTGGTTTGGCCACACTGTAAGTAAGCTTCAGACGTAAACAATGATGATAATCCTTATAGATGCAGTAACCTTTGTCAAAACGTTTCTCAAACCAGAAAGGTAATGCAAGGTAGTACTGACCAAGATTACAACAGCTCGCGAAGTATATGTAAAAGCGAAAACAAAGCAAGACAACAACAAAAACAAAACTAAACTGTTTGTCACAGCTGCTTACCTATACTGTACGTAGTTCCTGAAAGCATTTAATTATCACGTTAACCCTGTTTTGACATAGTAAAAAAAACCCTAAACTCTTATATGTTAGGTAATATCCAAGTATAACACCATATCAGGGAAACAATGGCATCCTCATTATGTAATCAGTTTTCGTGCTGGTTTCCTTGATTCACATACATATATATAGGCCAGATGGTATACTTTATAGTATATGGACCGTAGAAAATTAGACAATGGTTGTCAGTGATGTTTATATGATAAATGTTATGTCATTTAGTGAAATCAATGATTTAATGGGTGTCTTGTTGACGAGTTGTAGCAGCTGGTACCCGTACAGCTATGCGAACTACGCGGCGTATTGAATTCGCAGCGTCTGGCCATATTTTTTCTCATAAAACAATACAAAGGCACAAATGAATAAACTTGATACAGAAGAGTAATAAAATATATTCACTGAACAGATGGCGGTATTTTCCGTTTATTTATTCTGCCCTCGGTTTAGATTTGATTTTTTCCAGGTATATGGCCATATTGTACTAACTGGTAGCTTAGGCATATGTTAAATCCAAAATAAAGGTTTAAACTGTATTTATTTTTATCGTTTACGATACAAGTTTGACAACTTCCATATTCCTTTTCGGATGACGCCATATGCGGTCATTATAGAAAAAATAGCAAAATGCCCGGGAGTCTCTCACGAGCGTTGCCACGAATCGTTGAGAAACGAAATGCGTTACCACTTCTAGCTGGTCTACCAATATGGTACGGTATATCTACCATGAGATTAAAGTAAACCTGTTCCAAATGTGAAGATAATGCAGTTCATATTAAACCACACACAAACACACGCGCACACACAAAATGTGATAGTAAAGACATTTATATGTAAGCAGCTTAATGGTGTTTCCTACAGTAACAGTTTTGAAAATGACAGAAAAGAACATAAAACTCACTTTTGGGGCAGATGACCCCAAAAGTAGAATTGGGACCCCTTGTTTTCTATAAATAAGGTTCTAATTTGATCATCTATAATGATTTAAAGTTTACGAAACTTCTCTGCTAAAAACCTTTTTCTGTAGGAAACTTTTTAATAGAAATTTATTTTAACTTGATATGTGTTCACCGGTACACGGATACACAGTAGTTGCACCTTTTAACCGGACTAGGGGCCATAACTCTGCTAAAACTTGACTAATTTCAAGTCTAAATGTCCCAATTTCCCATGCTAGTGAACATTCCTGCGAAATTTCAAGATCTTGACTCGGATACTTTTAAGGATACGTAGAATATTACTTTAACGGACAGACGTACATTCTTATTAGATCATCAGTGTGAGCTCTTCAGTTTGATAATTTGATCTGTAAGAACCCGATCATACAAAAAAAAAAACAAAAAAAAAACAAAAAAAAAACACCCTCTTCAGAATGCTTTGGGCTCAGCATGTAAAGGTAGTTCCAGGACGGATAATGTGACCGGGTGTGGTATCATGCCACATATCTACGGCGTGACACTGCAGTGTGGTAGCACTTTGTCTGTCTAAGGTAGACATAGTCCTCAAATGAATGAAATAGTGTCTGCGGGACAAACAAACAACAGTAATTTAGAAACGTCCAGCTAATTGCTGGTAGAGAAGGACGCTGTGTACACATACACACATTTGTAGAACTATCGACTACCAGAAGTGTCCTCGCGTGAAAACTCCGAGTGACCCATCGAACCATCTGAATCATGTGAAGGGGAAAGTAGAGTTATAAAACAGTCAACCCTCGATACATCGGCATTCGATACAATGGCATACTCGGGTTCCGGCACTAAAAAACATGTGACATGTGATTAATCTCTTATTAACAGCAAATTCAGCATCCGGTATCGGCAGACATTCTCGATACATCGGAGAAATCGAGATTTACAAACACTGCCGGTGTATCAAGGGTTGCCTGTATCAATTTATGATCTGACCAAAACTTTCAATAAGGAATAAACCGCTCATATGGAACTGAAAATGGATGGACGTCTAACGTAGCGACGAATTTCAATCAACTTTTTTAATGGACAGATATGAACCAATGTTTAATATTAACATAGGGAATATCAATTTTAATCAAATTGAAAGAGAGTATATCGTAAATATACTCTTTTGCCAGAACAAAAGGCTTCTAGGTTGAAAAATGAACAGTACGCACTGTGTATAAAGATATAATGATTAAATCATTATATTCAGTGTGGCCAAAACCACGTGGTATATGACGTCATTTTAAGCTAACGCAAAAAGCATATTTTGCATCAATGCAGAGGGAAAAAAAACTGCTGTAAGTATTTTATTTCATTATCAATTTTGATGTTATATAGTGCATGCGAAGCTAAACATATGTCACGATGATTCTTTTGGCAGATGTACAGATTTATTTTTTTTAACATTTGAAAAACCTTCCGAGTTCGTGAATTTTGTTTGCTAACACGTAAGGCACTTCGCTAATAATGTTTTCCCGAATGCTAAATAAATCTGTACATCTGACTAATGAATCCTCGTGACATATGTGTAGGGCACAATTTTCCGCTTCGCATGCGCTATATACCATTAAAATTGATAAAGAAATAAAATACTAATAGCAGTTTTTCCACCTGAATCGATGCAAACTATGCTTTTCGCGTTAGCTTAAAATAACGTCATATACCACATGGTATGGCCACACTGATATTGCTCATTCGTTCTATTCGAAGCATGATATTAGGTAGTAGAAGAAATCTATATTTAAGGTAATCCATCCATCATTAAATTATAACCATGGTCCTTCAAATGCTTAAAAAGACTTCAGTGCAGATGCATGCATTCACTGACTTGGAGTTACAGCTCGTTTGCTCTAAGTCTACAAAAGCTTGTATTGACTATAAAATTCCCATGATCGCTTGATGGACCATGGTCACAATTTAATGATGGATGGATAACCTTAAATTTTATAGCGTTCGTATATTGTGTGTGTGTGTGTGTGAATGTATGAGTGTGTGCATACGTATGTATTTCAAGAATTAATTATTGATATGAGTCTATTATAAACGCCTATCACAAACTTAAGAGAAGAGAGGAACAATGCGGCAGTACACGGCGGTTTGACAATCAGAAAGAGAGCTATTATTTCGCATTCACAGTTGGTAATTGATTCAGACGTTGAATAACCCAATCGGACCTGATTTATCCAGCTATCTTGACTGCTGCATTGAAGAGTCCCTAGAGGTATAAAGATATTGTCTAGACATTTTAGTGGTAGCTGAATCAAGCAGGATCTAAATGGACATCAGACAATGCTATAGAGTCAGTATTCAGATTGGTCTGTAAACATTATAGCTTTCATTTATATGATTCTATTCTTTTTTTATTTTGTCTTAGTTTTTGAAGGTGTTCCTGTCTCTGTAATAGATCAAAATAGTGATAATATTCGAATAAATAAGGTTTGATTTCAAAAAAAAGAGCGAATATTAACCCTTTCCCTCATATAGACTCATTTTGACGCACTCAGTAGGTACCACATAAAGCCTGATCTGCAGAAAACCACAGTTAAACCTTACCAAATTTAATTATAAAGTCCTCATTTCCAGACCACTGAGGAGCAGCGAACAGCATAAAACCTGATCAGCCTGCGAGTTACTCGCAGGCTGATCTGGTTTTATGTTGTTCGCATAGGTCTTTTCATGGTTTTCTCTATGAGGGATAGGGTTAAACAACGGCAATCAGGCAATCACATAGGAAGTATAAGGATATCAATTCAATAGTGTCTGTTTGAGGGCATCATATTAATAATTCTTTGAAATTATATTTATAATACTTGAATTGAAATAGTAACTTTATTTTTTATGGATATTGCATGTCGATAGTATTAGTTGTTCCTATTATTAATATAACGTTTACCCTAAATAAATAGTGTGACCATTACATATAGGTTAAACTATTTACATATAAGTTGCAAATATTTTTTCTTTGTCAAAAAAGGTGTTTCATTGCCTTCATATAAATAAACTTTAGTTCCAATATGCAAATCGTCACCGAACTAGCAAAGTGTCCCGTTAAAATGAAAATATATAACACGGCCATAGCTACTGTAACAATACATCTATTACCAAAGAAAGTATTAGAACAAGACTGAAAGAAGAAAACCTATTAAAGGAAAATGGAAGTAATTAAACTACTTCCAAGCAATTCCAATTCTTTTCTGTCTGCAACTAGTACATAAACATGTAATTTAGTGAATTTCGGAGAACCTCTTATCCACGCTGGGTCCAAAACGTTATGAAATCTCAATTAGAACACAGACATTTTAGGAACTGCGCGACTAACTTTCTAATTGTTACAGCCGTTGGAGACTAACGACAAAATGGATATTTGAGTGGATGATTCCCGATGCAAATTCCGTTAGTATGTCTGCTCTATCCCCATACATTTCTTGATTTTTTCATACTTATTTTCTTCAGAGAGCTGGCTGTGTTCCTTAATTTGCAATACAATAATGCCACGTGTGCTTGTCTCGACTGGTAGCATAGTTTGCACGCAGTCAGTGTTTACTCGTCGCGATATGGCCCGAGGACCTGCTTTCTGATTGCATCAAATATTAAAGACAATTGTCTGTAACAAACAATGTTGTTTTAGAAGCGATGACAATATTATTATGTTTTATTAACGATATTATGATTCCTTACAGTAACGAGAAAGATAGGAAACACAGACAAGAATACACGATGACAATTTATCAAGAACGCGGCTAATTCTCCTTCTCACTGAAACATTTAAATAAGCAATATGTAGTCGTCTATATGTCTTATGTCGAAAATAAATCGAAAATAATAATATGCTTATAATTATGCTTCATAATTATGTCTGACTCTTTTCTTGATAACCCTCTGCTGGCTAACTATTTACTTGCTATTTTCTTCTGGCTAAACCTTTTTCTCGTCTATCTACTTTCTACTCTTAATTATTTCATGCTATCCCCAAGCTGCTAACTATTTCCTCGCTAACTTTATTCTGCCTTACTCCATTCTCGTCTATCTACTTTCTACTAACTTAATTATTTCATGCTATCCCCCTGCTGGCTAACTATTTCCTCGCTAACTTTATGTAGTAGAGGTGGGGGTGTATGTAGTAGAGGTATAAACTGGCACTTGTACTATCTTGCCATAGAGCTAGATTTTGTGGCGACGTGGTAGAGTGTCCGATTTGCATACCGAGGGTCCCGAGTTCGATACCAGCTCGGGGCAGTAGGATTTTACTTGGTTACATTTGGCGCCCAACGTAAATAACCCACAGTTGTAGAAGGGATGGCACCCTTAGAAAGTCCCACAGACGTTCAAACTCCAGGAATCTGAGGACAGATTCTTGAAAGGAGGGGGTGTATGTAGTAGAGGTATAAACTGGCACTTGTACTATCTTGCCATAGAGCTAGCTTTTGTGGCGACGTGGTAGAGTGTCCGATTTGCATACCGAGGGTTTCCGGGGGTGGTTTTGGTTTTTTGCTAAATGTTTTCATGCTAACTCCCTTCTGGTTAACTATTTACTTTTTTCCATTGTCTCGTCGTCTTTCTATCTGCTAACTATATATTACTAACGTTCGTCTGGCTCAATCTCTTTCTTGCTAACTGCTTAATGACTGTGTTGTTGCTAACTCTTTTTTCTAACTCCTTTTCGCTAACTTTCTTCTTTTTAATTTTTTTATGACTTTGGCTAACTTTCTTCTCCAAACCACATAATGCCGATATCCTTATCCAATGTTTATACGTAAATGTGTGCACTTCGTCATTTTCTTTTCACATATGCGCTGTAAACAGTCAAAGCCATTGCAGATGCTCATTTTATAAACAAGTTTTCTCATTGCAAACGGTTCCGTTTCTGGATGCTGTAAATTTTAAATCATTAAGTTTCGTTGACATCAAATTCCGTTGATTATGTACCTAAGGGAATTTCGGGGGTACATTTATTCGTGGATCTATATTCTAGAAACTGTACGTGATGTCTATACAAGAGACACGTTTTCGTGGGGATTAATATTCGTGGATAAAAACCACCACGAAATCGATGAAAACTAGTGTGCCACGAAAATTAATGATTTTACAGTAATACATCAACACGACACGCTAGTGTTGAATCCACTTCTTTCGCCTGCAATCTTCTACTTCTAGATTGCTTCTTTCATAATACATGTCGCTTATGATATATTAGTCTGGAGTTATAAACCCACACCGAATATCACACTGGGAACCACAAGAAAATGGCACACCTGATAAGTCTGGCATTGAGATTTAGGCAGAGTGGTTGATTGTGTTTTCATTTATTGTTGTTCAGACGAGAGAAAAGAAGAAAAATGATTCAAATTTTCCGAGATTACACCGTCTGTATTATCGGCAAAGAATGGCTTCCAAGAACGACAGGAATTATTTTAGAATAACCGTACCACATTGTGCTCGATGAACTGACGTGCTGGTACCATGTTATCAGCGTGTCATCTATATTATGGGAGACTTAAATATTAGCCATTGGTAGACTGAGAACACTAGATGAAGATAATAATTTTCTCTTATGATTATGTTTACTGTGTAGATAAAAAGTATACGCGCTGACTATACCTGCTTATTTGCAAAGAAAAAGAAGTTTAACCAATATACCGCCCTTGACTTGAACATGGTGTCCGAGGTACAGATATTCCTGTCTTTACAGAAAACACGTTAATGACTTTTAAAAGAATTGCGCCGGAAAGACATGCTTCAAAAAAATTTATAAACCAACAACAACACACAAACGAACAAACAACAGCAACAACAAAATCTGTATCATCGCTCCTTCCATACTCTTTCTTTTATATGGTGTGTGTGTGTGTGTGTGTGTGTGTGTGTGTGTTTATTTCAATCTAATTAAAACTGACATTTTGAAACTACAGAAACTCATTTCAATTATGAATTAAACTTCTATTTTCCTATACCTAATGCAGTTTGCTATTATAGACGACGAAATTACTGATTCTTCATTTCTAAGAGATACATTTTTTTTTTAATTTGAGTTTACTTTGAATGCTATTCAGCTCATCCATGTGTTTAATATTACACTGATTTTATTGTTACAGGAAAACAATTAACTTCACTTCAAACGAAGACCTATGAAGAAAAGATAGGAATATCCTGTAACAGACAGAGAAATATATCATTTTGTCACGCGACAGGTCACTGAATTGTGCAAACGTCTTAAATATATGGAAAAATCACAGAGAAAAATAATTTTCTTATAAAAGTATCTTTCTTCTTGTGCAAGAAAATATTTTCAGCTTAATTAATTTTGAAAATTCATCAACGTTTGTATTTAAATTCATCCAGTGTAGCAGAAAAACAACAAAATCTACATAGTTTTGTTAATACAGGGGCTTTTGTATTTTACATAAAACGTTTTTTTTTTGTTTTTTTTTTTGTTTTTTTTTTCTAATTTAAATATATTAGGTATCATTTTAAATGTAATGTATTGTCCTAATGCAAGATATAAAAAACTTTCAAATATCTCAAAGAAAATAGCAGATATTTGAAAACGTGACTTTGCGAGATCTGGACAATCTGCCGCGTGATTTTGTGTGATTTTGATTACTTGTCAATCTTTGTTGCTATAGGTCTTTGCTTCGAACAAGTGTATTATAAAAAGTCAGATAGAAACAAATTGTCTACCAGATGAAACGTGTACAATTATAAAAAGTAAAAATGCTATCAAAAGCATAATGATTGCATGCAAACAATATTTCAAAGTAATCAAGTGAATTAGTTCACAGAAATAAATCACAAAACTAATTTCGATATCTCAAAGGAAATAAACACTCTGTCTTATTTAAGGATGATTAAATATTATCACCATTATCATAATTGTAAATAATCAATTATATTATTATTATTACTACTACTACTATTTGATCATCATCATTATCAGTATTACTGTTATTAACAGTAGTAGCATAATTATTATTATTATTATCATTATTATTATTAATACTACTACTACTATTTTATCATCATCATTATCAGTATTACTGTTATTAACAGTAGTAGTATAATTATTATTATAATCATTATTACAGTTCCGTGTCAACCATAGTGTTCTGTCGTCCTGGTTTCTTTTTTATTATCTGTCTGATTCATTATTATTATCATAATTGATCTCATCATTATCATTATCATTCTTTTTCTTTTTCTTATCATAAATATCACTATTATTACAATTCCATTTCCGTCACAGTACTCTCTCGTCCCGGTTTCATGCATGAATGCGTTAAAAATGGTACTTGGAGCACCCGACCCCACCAGTCTTTGCCCTCAAAACCTCAAAAGATAAGGTGTAGTTGCTGAAATGGACACACCGATGAGAGGATAATATACCTAATGAGGTGTGGTATCATGCAACCAGGTGATAAGCTGATAAGCAGTACGGTGAATGTCTTTCGATTCTCCTTCATGTTTGTCTCTCGTCTGAACAACAATAAATGAAAACACAATCAACCACTCTGCCTGAATCTCTATGCCAGACTTATCAGGTGTGCCATTTTCTTGTGGTTCCCAACGTGATATTCGGTGTGGGTTTATAACTCCAGACTAATATATCATAAGCGACATGTATTATGAAAGAATCAATCTAGAAGTAGAAGATTGCAGGCGAAAGAAGTGGATTCAACACTCGCGTGTCGTGTTGATGTATTACTGTTCTTACTTATGGACTGTTATCGAAAAAATTAAGATCAAATCACAATATCTGTAATTGATATAAATATAATATGTGTAAATATTAAATATTAATGTGGGAAAATCAACGACAGCACGTAGGGAAAAAAACAACATTATTAATACTTCTACGTTTCGGCTGACGTCTTCATCAGGATAATAATAATTTTTAAACATAAACAACGGAAACGACGTCACCATGATTTGCGTAACGTCAAAAAAGGCGAAAAAGGTCCGGCTTAGAAGGACTCGAACCAGCAGTGGTGAGGGACTGAGTGATAAGATGCAGACGTTTTGTATACTATTTATAACGTCAAGATTGAAATAGGTACTGTCTCGGATATAAATATAATCCTATAGCTTATTACATTTTTTAAAATATTTATTAAACACGCACATTATGCACATAGTTGACCAGATCATGTCTTTTCCTCGATGTCATCATCATCATCATCATCCATGCTTACTTCGATGTTTTTTTTTATGTTTGTAGTAGAGATAAACGGTGTTTAGGTTTTTAACAAGAATAAGATTGAGTTGTTTAGCAGATGCATGATGGCAGAAATCGTGACGGTCTAATCAGCTTCATTGTGTACGTCAGTGTTCGACCATTTCACGTGTCAACGCACCAGCCTTAGACTGAAGCCACGTAACTAGTGGCAATCAGAGGACACCGTACAACTGCTGA
>CM037794.1:21763823-21813823 GCA_021229015.1 Solen grandis
TTGTTTTGTAAACTATTTATGATACAGTCTAGACATATAATAATTCATTAAAAAAACAGTTTACTCAGAATACCTTAATATGATTTTAAGTTAAGAATAGGTTATTTTGCGATGCGTTTTAATATGAAACTAATATTAGTCATGATGCTTTAAAATAATAAAAAGAAGAGAAAAAAATGCTTTACAATATATGTTCACTGTCCCTATTAAATCCATCTTCATCTTCAGCAAATATTTTTCTTGAAAATTTTAAAACATATGTGACAGTACCGTTATTTATTATGGTTATTTATTTTTCTAAGTTCAATCAAAGTGATAATGGTGGTTGGTAATTAATTGTCGATCATTTATTCCAATCAAATTTCATTTAAATGACCACTGATTTTGAATGTTGGGGAAGAATGATGTGTTTGCAACAGAAATGAACATACTTAGAATTTTTCGGAACGCAATTGCAATTTGCAAAAAAAAAAATAAAAAATAAAAAAAAAATATAAAAAAAAATAATCCAGACCTGCCGTAATGAATTCTGTAATTAATGTGTCCGCACGGAGAATCTATAGATTGATTCCCTCGTAAACTTCGATTCACTGAATAATAAACACCGTGTACAATCACTTTACTTAATTGCCAAATGCTAGATCAAATTATCGAACATGCGTGTTTCTAATATTACAGTTTAGTGCGGTTATTGATAAGAGTGAATCGTTTTTTTTTGTTTGTTTTTTTTTTGTTTTTTTAAGGCTCACCAGAGCACAACGTGCGCTATGTGCGTTATTGTGATCACTCTCTGACCGTCATCCGTCGTCGTGTGTAGCCCGTCGTCATCAATTTACTTTAAAATACATCTCCTAAACCACTGGGTAGAAATTGATGGGGCATAAACGATCCTTTGGTGGCCCTTCACAAAAGTTGCACGAATATTCTTGATCGATTCAGAACTATGGTTTTCATGGCAACCAACATATTATTATTTTAAGGAATTTTAAATTCATCTCCTCTGCAACTAATTGTCAGAATTTAGTTGCATTTGGCACAAAAGGTCAACCATAATAATTGCTAAAAATGTCAATCGCCCTTATGGTTTCAGCTAGTTTTCTTGTATTTTCTATTTAGAAAATTTTTAAAAATCATTTCTATGAAACCGGGAATTTAAGGCCCCCCAAAAAAAGAGGGCCGGTGATTCACTTATATACTCTTTGTTGAAAATTCACCTTTTTTTAGACTAATGGTTAGAATTAAATTTGGCATCTTATGACCCTCTACCATAATAGACCATTTCACCAGAGAATCGGCAATAGCCGGTATTATTGCTGATTTGAATTGACCAATCAATGACTGGGGAAAAATCTGAGGATATGTTTATTTCACGTTGAAAAGGTGTGAAATTTACACCACTATGTAGATTAGGTGTTCGGGAAATGCTCGTTGATTTACATAGGTAAACGTCTCATTTCGGAGGGAAATGGTCTGTTGCTAAAATAAAGGTGATCCTTTGAAAAATGATGTCGCCCGGGGTCGGCTAGTTGCTTATATATTTTGTTTATATATATAATCTGTATAGGTATTTTAGAATTCTTTCGATCTGATATTTGAATCTGGTTAATGTTGGAGGTGACCAGGTAACATCATGTGACCTGAATTGTTTTCATAAGGTGTATGGTTTTCGGGCGAGAGTTCCACAATGGCGCTTGTGTTTTTAATTCTATTTGTTTAAGAAGAACAATTGTCCATTTCATCGCTTTATGTTAAAGTATTACACAATGTTTGTATCTTTAAGAAAAAAATATCAGAACATAAGTAATGTGTAAAGAAAGTTGATGAAATAGACTGATTGATTGCCTTGACAAACAAGAACTATCACTGAGGGTAATAACCCCCGAATGCCGCTATGACAAAAAAAGGTTGTAATTCTTACAGAATCTTAGACTCAGTTATCTGCCCTTTTCTGCTTATTCGTCTCACAAGGATAAATCATAATTCAATGTGTTAAGGCATTATGAACAACAATTACCAAACTTAGTGCAAATTGAGATTAGGACGGGACGTGATTTGATGGGACAGGGAGAGATGTGCGTGATTTCTATAAAAAAAAAACCTCTTCACTATGGAGAGCGGGTGCATAATATTAACAATTTACGCCGATTATAAACTATAATTTAATCAGTGGCCTGTGTGTAACTGCTTTATCCCACTAGACGGCCATTTAACGTCATCAGAGCTTGCTAGGCGTTTTTCAAGTAATAACTATTGACACATTTCCAATTAAGAAGATGGATTAATCTTCATGGACCTTTTAAGGTACTAAATAATCATTCCTGATGTCGGTAAAGAGGCGTGCATTTGTTAAAAAAAATCAACATGAATTCCTTGAGGGGTATTTAAATGAAAAATAATCACATGCGGCCATTGAACTCTCTCAATTTTCTACGAAGCCACTAAAGTATGGTATCTCTAACTTTATCGAGGTTATAAACAGTTTTTCGGGATCTTTGTTTCGATCTAACCCTAAGGTCTCAATGAGTTAAGAGCCCCTTGTTTTTATGAATGATTTATTCTGTAATAGACACAGTATTTTAAGTGAAATAAGAAATAGTTTACAAAAAAAAAGAAACAATTCCGTTTAAAAGATATGAATGTCATGAAACAGCATTGTCTCGAGCTGAATTTACTCTCACACACAAATAAAAAAAGCATGATTCTTTATAATGTTAATTTATTATAAAAGGCTTTTGATTTGTTCAGGAAGATTTCTAAGATATTAAACAAATTGCATATAACGTTAGACCACATGGTGTAGTGGGTCAGGAAAAAAAGCACCATGCAGATTTATTTTTCAAGTTTCACACAAAAACCAAAATATAATTAATAAATAGAAATGGCAAGTATATATGCACTAACACAATATTTTTAGACAACACAGCTATCCACCGTTTTTTTTTTTTTTTTTTTTTTTTTTTTTTTTGTTTTTTTTTTTTTTTTTCGTTTTTTTTATTCTTTCATACTTTGGTATTCTTTTTATTAAAAAAAAAACAACTTTCATTTAAAAAAAATTTCATTTTATTTTTTTTAATTTAATAAATCGCGATTTCCATTAATTATTGATGTTTTTGTATATTCAACGCTTACTACTCGAGGATTGTTGATCCGTTACAAACTTTAGCAATACTGAAGCAGTGAAACGTAAAAAAACAAAAAAACAAAAAAAAACAAAAACCCAAACACACACACAGATTAATTTTTTTAATGTTATGTAGTGGATTTCGTAGATCCCACAGTGCTGTTAATTTAGAAGGCACCACTCCTCTACATTTGGAAGTTTAATGACAAAACCAGTGGAATAATACGTTAATATTGATTCCATTGTATACTGAGTATACGTTTTATAAATGCTTGTTAATAGACCATTTTACCAGAGGATCTGCAATACGCAGTATTATTCGCAGATTATAATTAACCAATCAGTGACCGGTGGACATTTCAAATGTATGTTTATTTCACATTGTTGAATGTGTGGAATTATACACCAGCATGTAGATTAGTTGTTCGGGGAGTGCTCGTTGATTTACCTAGGTTAACATCTCTTTTTTCGGAGTAAAAGTTTCTATAGGAAACGAGTATGAGGTAGTTCGATCACGTACCATAGCAACTATGATCAATGATAAAAAGCAGTCTGTTTATGGTTGGTTATTTTAGTCAAATTCTTCAATTAATAGGAAAGAAAAATGTTTAGAGGTAACAAGACCATATATGAACTATATTGGAGATAACAAGACCATAGATGAACTATACTGCTTTTTTATCATTGACCATAGTGATCTTGGATATTGCATGACTATACCATATGTCTGGAAGCATATTTGTGCCAAGTTATTTCAAAATCGTTGTGTGTGATACAACATTAAGAGCCCGAGCACAGGAAAAAGTGCCATTTTCATCCTTTTACCCCAGACTGTGACCTTGACCTTTGAGCTCCAGTCGTGAGTCTTGCGCACGATATATCGTCATCTCTAGAAAAAACATTCGTGGAAAGTTATTTCAAAAAACATCCCTGCATTATTGAGTTAAAACCCGGACACGACAAAATATTCCCCTTTTTGACGTTTGACCTTCAGGTTGTGACATTGACCTTTGAGATACGAAACCGGGTCTTAATCGCGACACATCATCTCCATGGTGAACATTTCTGTCTGGTAACTTCAAAATCCACGCATGCATGTAAGAGTTACAGTGCGGACACAAAGTGGGACAGACGGACGGACGGATAGACGGACAGTGCGGTTACAATATGCCTCTCTTTGGGAGCATAAAAATATTATGTTTCAACATAATACAACAAAGAACTCAATAACTTAAACAAATTAAAACTGGTTGTTATTAAAATGGCATTTTCAGTTTCGATATACAAGCTTGCGGCTCATCCTTACTATGGTTAACTTCTCATAACACGTGCTGATTCATTAACGAAGATAAGGACAGAAGCTAAGCATCAATAATGGTGCGGAATAGCCTAAGGTGTTCACAAGGGAAGATAGAGCTCAAAAACAACCAGTGGTTACGTACGCAACAGCGGATAAGAAGATAGTGGATTCGAACTTCGTCAGTGGCAAGACTAATTCATGACCTTACCTGACGCAAAGTACTGGCCCTATCCTAGAAAAAAAAACATCGAAAGGGATCAATATAAGTTTGAAGAACTTGGTTCTCAATCGCCGTAATATGAAATAAATTTAATCAAAAACAGAAATTTGAACTTTAAAGGAAACATAGGTGTTAGTTAATTATTAAGAAACCAAAGGTATAATAGATATATCGTCTATTCAAAGGCAGAAGGGCTTTTCAGCCATTTAACATATACTCGAAATGGACCTGTAAGTTCTTTGTAAAAATCGTGCAACAATGAATTGTGGGTCATACAGCGTGACTGTACAGTTGAACCTGTATTAGCGGCCAACTGTACTAAGCGATCAACCTGTATTTAGCGGTAAATTTTGATATTACCAATCTGTAGCATTTTGTTACATATTTAAACTTCATTTAGCGGTCATCTCCCTTAAGCGGCCACTTTATCTTGTTCCCATGACGGACCACTTAAGACAGGTTTGACTATAAATACAAAATGTCGGCGCAATGTTAACCAAGGTCTAAATAGTTTTAAGATAAAGATAACGGAGCAGAAAATACTGATTATAAATGAATTCAACATCTGTTTAAACTAAGAAGTGTATATCTAGTAATTAGAAATGCGGAAATACATTCTAAGCCTCTAAGAAAATTGCAAAATATTTCCTGTTCTAATTCGGTTTAGTATAGAGGATGGCATTTAATGGCTGCTTATGTCAATTGCTTCTAACAATAAAGTTGCGCAATTCTTTTGCCTAGTGCTATAGAAAATGGATGTGTCTGCAATAATGTCGTAAATTGCTTCAAATAATGATCATTAGAAATGTTACTTGATTTTTTCCACACTGGAAAAGATGTAAATGTATACGCGAAATATACATATGGTTTGATGGAGACTAAAAGTTGTTATATTTTCCTAACGTACAACAAACATAGTAAACTTTGATTTACTATGCGTTAACGAACTTAATTTTTAGCAATGCAGACTCAAGTGTTTAAGTTCAATTGCCACATATAAAATTAATGGTTGACGTAACATTGAAAAGATGAGAAATAAAAACCTTGCCGTCTTTACTATTTAACTATTTAACTTTCTACATGTTATAGGTAGAAACAGTACGTATTTGATCTGTTTTCCTTTTTTGGAATGATTGCGAAGTTAAACTTATTCACCATAAATTCTCGCAAACTTGGCAATTTTATTTAAAATTCAAACACAAATAACACAACTACTGAATAGATACCTCTGTGTGCACAGTGTTCTTTCGTAACGGCAAATCCGACACAAAACTCAGCTCGTTCTTTTAGTAATATAGATTCGCCACCTTGACCTACATGTACATTGCAGAAAAAAATACTAACCGCTCATAACCATTCTTAACCACTTTTAACCAATCTCTTGTATGCTATAAATCGACGTACAAATGTTAAAAAATGAAAAAGAATGATCCACAATAATGAAAACTTCCGTCGATGCACCGTTTTCGTGTGAAAATAATGAAAACTATTATTGTTTTGTAGAAAATATCCATTTTCTGAAATGCAGATGCAAAACTAGCTCATTTTTTAATTCAACCTTAAATACTAATGAGAACAGTCAGAATAGAATAATTCACTCAAAGTGTAATAACTCTTTTGTTGTCCATCCCCGGTATCAATTAAGATGTTTAATACAACCGCATACAATTTCATTTAAAACATAAACAATTTACATAGATATATTTCCAAAACTGAATAAGTAGTTCGCGCCGCAAACTATCTCTTTATTTTATATTACGTAGGAAATTCTCAAAGGGACATAACTCTAAAACGCATGCGTAAATCAGCTCCAAAATACGTCCCTCTCATCTACACATCACGGTGGGGACCATTTCACTCCGAAATGAGACGTGAATCTACGTAAATCAACGAGAACTCCCCGAACACCTAATCTACATACCGGTGTTTAATTCCATACATTGCACAATAGGAAATAAACATACATTAGAAATTTGTCCCCAGAAACTGACTGGCCTGTTTAAATCGGCGAAATATACCTAGTATTTCCGAACCCTTGGTGAAATAATCTATAAAACGTGCCAAGTTTCATTGAAATAACTCCAAAACTGAAGAGGTGCTCGTCACAAATTTTCGGACACGTCACAAATTTTCGGACAAACCGACCAAAGAACTATCGAGCAAACTTGCTTATAAAAAATACCGTCAAGGTGTTATGATCTTAGAGAAAATAAACATGTTTGAAAGGCACATGCAACACTTTTCCGGATTATATCTTTATTTATTCTCTCTCGTCGCAAAAGTGTCTTTTTATAATATCAAAGAAAAGAAAAATTCCTGCAAGCATCAATTACTTTTTACGCCCCTCCATCGTTTGATATACCTACGTAAATTATAAAAGATGTAAGGAAAATTATCATGATTTTAAATCAATGCAAACTTATCATGCATGACAGAAGTACCCTTATGATTATTGTAGATTCATTTGCATATTATACAGGAACAAGGCTTTAAACTACTGCTCTTTAAGCATCTTTAGTAGACCTGACATAGCATACGATTCAGTAATTAAACCGACCGGAATAGATATATCGACTGTGAAAGGTGAGGCGATATGCAGTTATCTAGAGAAAAGATTAATTAGATTTTGCGTTGAACAACAAGGAACGTCGATTCTTCATTACTATATGTTGTAAGCAATCACATTCTGCTTCCCTGAGGACCCATCAGTTGTGTCATTTGTGACTCAAGCAACGGTGACATGATTGAAAGACGCACGTACGCCTTTATCAAAATGTAAAAGCAGCAGCTTCTGAAAAAAAGATTGCAAGCGAGCATCAATTAAGACACTGCAGCATTGTGGTCTTAACGACAGCGAAATACCGTGGGTCGTACTTGGTTAATCAAATAACTTGAACTGCAGCCGTCGTTGACTTTAACGTGCTATTTTAGAAATGGAAGGAAAGTTAATAAAGTGTCGGATTGTGTCTCTGATAGTAGGCAGACTAGGATTGGCAATAACAACAACTAAAGCAACAGCGATAGTGTGTTTTGTTGTTTGCTTTGTTGTACATCCCATTTGCATTAATGTAAACATTTACGGTCTCTTTCTACATGAAGCAGATAAATTGTCTCCGTACTGGAATTTCTCGCTGTAAACAAGGGGTATGTTACTGAGTATATCCTTAAACAGACGTTGTTTATTTGTTGGGTTTAACGTCCCATCGACAGTTTTTCAGTCATTTGGAGACGATGTCTACTTGAGACAGATATAGTGCTGCCACACTGCAGTATCACAAAGTAGACATGTCGTATGATACATGTACCACACCCAGCCACATTATCCTGACACCGGGCCAACCAGTCTGCAAGTACATGAATGTGCTGAGCGCCAAGCAAGAAAGCTTACACCTAGCCCCGTGTTCTCGAAAATACTTAAGTACAATCTCAGGCTCAAATCTGAGTATCATTCTTAAATCCCTATTGAAACTAATGGGCATATTTTAAGGATAAGTATGAAAATCATACTTAAGTACCATTTTTATTTTCGAGAGCCCTTCTCTGGTATTTCACGGCCTGCGATTTGTAAGCATTGCAAGTAATACAAATAATCGCTATCTCCGTCATTTCAAAACTTCATTTACGTAATCATCATCATTTCAGAATGTTACTAACGTCATCATCATCATCATCATCATTTCGAAAATAGGCGTGATAGAGAGAATAGTTCTTTATAACATATTGATTTTTAACATAAGTCTGAAAAGTTTTGAACACAAAACATTTGAACTTGAAGAGACAGTCTACAAAAAATGCATTTCAGGAATTCAGTTTCACTTTTGATTGTTGGTTAACATATAATTTTTAAAAGCATATAAAACATTTGAGGCAATAATAAATAAAGAAAATATTCATTGTGAAAATGAATTTGGCTTAAGTGTTTGAAACAATAATAAAAACAAAGAGTAAGTAGTGAAGAGACATAATAAGTCCCTTGCGAATATTAGACGTTTACACTTTAAGTATTTTCCTTGAGAATAGGCTTATTATTATGATTACTATAATCTTAGCCAGTTTTTAAAGCAGCTCGTTCACAAATGACCATTAACTAAGAATTTCATATTTAACTATATGTGTGTATTACTTCTCTCAAAACCCATCTACAGGCGCATAGTCACCCAAAGCAAACATCCGTGATTGAAAGAATAATAGTTGGTTTGTTCATCACATGCAATAGCGTTAAGAACGGTGTTAAACCTATAATTAAAATTATAAAGCCATTTGCCATCACAAGACTGATCACATTCACTCTTTGCGCATGCGCTCATTTTACAGTTGATTACAGATACGAATGTTTCCGAATGTGTCACATGTTCAGCAAGCAATATCTCCGATGACACCGTATTCTATATTTAACAGGAAGTCTCCAAAGTGCGTTTACGAAAAATAGCGTTTTCCCGTGCAATGAGACCTACAGTTGCCGAGTTAATTAATCAGTAAACACAAACTTCAACAAGATTAAAGAGGGAGAGTGTTTTTATATATATTTATTTATTTAATTTATTTTTTTCTGCCAATCAATTCTGAACGAGCTACCTTAAAACTTATGTTCTTTTATTTTCACGTCACGCCACATAACTTATATTTATATGTTGTTGTTATGTTCAACATACGAACATTATATTCATTATTTTGTTGCTTTTGTTGTTGGCTGCAAATCAGTTATCATGATGTGATTGATATTGTTCTCATATCGCTTACCAAAATCCTACGTCTGTTTCACCTCCTCTTCAACAGCTCAGATTAAACAACAACATCAACAACAACAAAACATTTCAAATTATGTTATCTTTTAAACTTCTATGAAAATGCAGGAAACCTAATGATTGCATTGTTTTGTGTTAAAGATATGAGTTCACGATGATTTGGTTTCTTTAATTAAATCTAAATTATATCGCCTTCACGGTGGGTTGTTATCTTTGGGTGTAGCAAGTGTGGAGGATTTCTTATTAGAACTTCATTTGCGTAAGTTTAAAAGGGATGCGATAAGCAAAGTTCACGTGTACCAGGGAAATGCTTTGCTTCTAGGAGCTATTAAAATGTTTTAATTTATAAGACATACAGTTGAACCTGAATTAGTGGTCGCCTGTATGTAACGGTCAACCTGCATTTAACGGCCAGTTTTAATATTACTGAGCTAGCATTTTAGTATACCTTCATTTAGCAACTATCTCTGTTTTGCGGTCACATTCTCTTGTTCCCTTGTCTGACCGCTTAAGACAAGTTTGGCTGTATAAACAGGATCTTTAACAAATCACATATTTTTATGAGTTAAATCCAAACTATCCATGAATGTTTAGTAATATTATCACCAGTAGTTATTGAATGGCAAAACCATTTTACATGAATGACATATGCAACTGACCGTCTCAGGATAAAAAAACAAATATAGGTCATTATAGTATAGAACAATTATGGAAACAAAAGATACAAAATGTTCCACAGGAAACACTTTATCTGTGTCATCCACGGACGTGTCATGTACATTACAGGAATCATTATGTGCTGGAAGCCAAATCGGAAACTATGTTCTGTATTTTGTCAAAGGCAATCATGTGATGACAAAGCGGAACCTGTCCATACTGACATAAAAAATGCATATTTTTAATCACCAGGACAGGACGAATCAGCGACAAAAAATGGTCTTATTTTATGTCATTTTTTATTTTACATCCGCCATTTGTGAAATAAACATTCCGACATGACATCCGGACAACAGTTCTTTATGAACAGAACGAAGAGGATACTAGAGTTGCTAATGGCAATCATATAGCAAACAGCGCAGTAAGAGAGACGGCTGTGTCATACGATGATGCATAATTGGTTCCCGAACTATCAACGGAGTGTCGAAATGACTCAAGTGCTAAATATTGGAACGCCGAGAGGAAATAATATATGGCAGAGAGCGCAGTGTCTTCCTTCAAGATTTCTGCAAATATCGCATTTCAAGTTTCTAAATCTAGCAGTGTAAATACTGCACGTGAAAATGTTAGATTGAAGCTGGTACGTCAGTCAAAGATAAGATCCCCGTTTAAAAATCAAATCTTAATTAACACTTACAGCGCTAAATTTCTTAGTTGGACTTGTCCTTTCTTCATTTTTTGACTGTACCATTAATTGTATATGGGGGTGCTTGCTGAAATCTTATTGGCTGTACAGCGAACGGTGCATACCATGATCAGACGGCACGGGTGTGCAGGGTAATCTTACTCTGCACTGATCGCAAATACAATCAATCACAAACGCTCAGAGTAGTGCAAGGGTTGAATACTAAGGCTCATATTCAAATTCCTGTCTATTAATTTGATATCAATTGCATGTGTAATCTTGTTGACTTAAAGACGTCCAATTTGAGAAATATTTACATTGAAGGTCTGTAAAGGTGAGGGTATTTTGTTTAAAATTTGAAAAAAAAGAAAAGAAATGGACAATACCATGAGTAAATGATATATGCGCCCTAATTTTCGGTCAAGTGCATTGATACAAAGATTACACGTGTGTTTATACCTACATAAAACTGATGGTTTGTTTATTCAGTTTAGAAGAAACGCACTTGGTGGAAAACTGAATTTAACAAACAGGAGATAAAAAGTAATAAAACACACACACATATATATATATATAAGAATATATGAAACATAATACTTAAAATAAACGAACATTTGTTGTTCGCGCGTGTGCGTGTGTTTTTCTTCTGTGTGTATATGTTTCCTTGTCTGTTCTCAGACAAGCACTGCGTGTCGCGTCTATTACTCTAATAGTACAACCCCATAACACCAAACCCTGGACTGCTGAATTTCCATCTACGTCTCAGAGAGAGCCTTTTGCGACCTCATTTGCACGCCTAGCAGACACTATCCTGTAATATTTCAGTTGCTGTCGGAAGTGTTTGATTGAAGAATTCTTGATAGAAACCGTTAACATGCGTTAAATCGTTCACATGGTTTTTGTGTTCTTTCCTGTCCTGTCCTAGTTGTATACTCGACTTAAGCTTATATAATGAAAAAGAAACCTGTTTAATTTCCTGAGGAATGATTGAAGCTATATTGGTATACATATCCGTTTAGCTGCATTTTGAAGTAAACGGAACTTTGCCAGACTTTTCATGTCTCTATATTTTGAATAATGTATGACTAGAAGGAAATTCAAAATTCGAACAGTAAAAAGAAGCTATATTGGTATACGTATCTTATTCTAATTACATGCAGAAAAAAAAAACATTAATTTTATGTTTATGTTGTTTTTGTGTTTTGGTACATGATCATCCTATTCCAGTATTGAGATACATGTATGTAAAATATCATATGAACTTGTGTTGTTGTTGTTATGTACATAAGGAAGCAGCTCCAGAATAAATGTATGTAAAATATCATATAGAATATATGATTCTCATATCATTGAATTTCTCACTCTATAAGTGTTTGTAATAACATTAAGGGTGTCATATACTTGAGATTATAATCTATTTCTTATGAGTATACATAGCATCGGCAGAAAAACAGAGTGATGTTTCAACTGTCCCCTAAATCAAATAAACTTGTATGTTAAATGCTAATTTGTGTTACATTTTTGAATCAAAGTAAACATTATACGTGATAAATTAAGAAACATATAGGGTCATCATAATGTTGTTGTTGTTGTTAAGGTCACTCTGATGAATATATGCGCATGCATGTCTGGAAATTATCACGTCGTTTTCGTTTTGTCTGTAATTAATCATTGATCAACACTATGTGCACGCCATTTCACAATCATTTTATGTTTCGTATTGTACTGAGCTGTTCCGACAGAGCCCAGCGGTGTTGCCCAAGATACAGCATGAGTGTGTATCCATATGCATCAATTGCGGATCATCCAATAATACAGGCATGTTTACGCATGTGGACAGACTGCAGTAACTGAAAACGTACACAATTCTTGTCATACTCATCGCATCGGTTACGTCATGCTACGTTTTTTTAATCATAGCTACAAAGTAACTCACTTGGCGATACGTAGAACCGGGGAAGCAGTAAAAATACCCTCAATATTTCTATGAAATATTCTTATTTGCTTATATTATTTATTGGATGTTATGTAAATGAAGATAAATTAATCATATATGAAATACTTGAATTGAAGATTAAAAAATAAAAAATAAAAATACTTCCGTCCTGGATTAGTCGAATTTACTCGTGGCATTTGTTATTGTACTTCTCAAGGGGAGTAATTGCTTACTTACTTAAAAAAATACATTCATTAAAACAATGATTAATCAAAGCGCTCACTGAATACTGTGAGACTGTCGGCAGGATTAACATGATAAAAATAAAAACTACAACTCTAAATCCAACGTTTAATCTAAAGCAAAGGTCATATGACGCCAAAAACTCTTCACTTTTCCCTGTAAATCTAATGACGAGTAATTATTCAGCTGTACTCGCTCTTTCTTTCATGGTTACCCCCGGCAGTCTCTCCGTCCCCTGAACGCTTTGAATTGTTTCATAATGATCCGGAAGGAGTTTTGATCCATAAATTGCATACCTTTTGAGGTTTTGACCGTATTTCTGCATTATTTAACCTGGTGTACACAATCCCATTGTATTGGTAGGCCTCTGAGCGCGGATTGATACAGTGCAGTGAAAATGAATGCAATCATTATGCAATTTAACAATGTCTGTTTTTGATTCACCGCTATGTACGACTAGCTGTCGCCAGTCTAAAAATCTGATTCAACATCAAATTTCAGATAACATTTTTTCATAATGTGTAAATCTGTAATTCACTATTAAAGAACAGCTAAGGAGAGGTATCGTGCTTTTTTTCTACATGTTCATCAGTGAGGATCGCATGACATGAACTTTCATTGAACGACACCTTAATATCAAAATCATAAACCCGATACAGGCAATGGTCATATAACCCCCCAAAAAATGCATTAGTAAATGCATTTGGCACAGAGATTTCATTTAAGAATTTTCGATAAACTAAAATGTATTCTTTCAAAAAATAAGATGCCATCTAATTCCAGTTTAACCAATGTATACACGTTCATCAGTGAGAACTGCAAGACATTAACTTTCATTAAACGACACCTTCTCAAAACCAGAAACAATCATGACAGAAATTTGAAAAGCTCATTAGTGATGTTACTATTCCTAATCACAAAGCTTTCTTTTTCATTTCAAATTTATTTTGATATCGCCTGTTGGCTTAAATCTCTCTTCATTGTTAATCGACCATCTTTTATTTAGCTTAATATGGCTTACTAAGTCATTTTGCAGTATAGGAAGAAGATGTATTTTTTAAAATTATCCATTTCCCAAAAGGTAATTTCATTTGGTAACCCTGAAAGAAATACATGACTAAAATAATCAAGGTGGCAACAATTCTGCCAGCAATAGGATTATTTATTGCATCCCTGGGCTTTCTGATTCAAATGTGTTCATTGCGCCATACTGTAACGCATGGTAAAATAGAACTGCTTCCCGTAAAAAGAGAAACACACACCAAAATTAGTTGCTTCTTTCATCATTATTTTTGATAAAATGAATCTCAGCTGGGGAAGAGATCAATTAATGACAGTGATGAAGTGACAAGTCTTAATTTGCACATGACACACCGTTGACAACGTGATCACCAGGGACATGTTTTTGATCTTTATTACGAAAACATCCAAATTAAGTTAATTACGGGCAGAAGTAAAAGTTAGGATACTTGTTATCTCAAGTCATATTTCGGATTTCATTTGAGGATACATTTTTAAAAGAACACGTCTTCAGTATCTTCGGGATGATAAGAATTATCTTGTTTTGTGTTCTACATGACAAAACCCTAATACATAAAAATTATGTTATGTCAGAATTATGTCTCTTCAATATTTTTTTTTTCAATGAAAATTGTGAAATGAAATAAAGTCATCAAGCCATTTGTTCTGCGAAAAGAAAATACAAAAAATAGAAGCAAAATTTAAATATGGTCGTACATGATGTCCGTAGTACCGTAGTTTCGTTCACGACAACTGCAGCAGAACATATTTGTAACTCACAGAAAAGAAAAATAGTATGGGACAATTGGAAGGTCTTGCGATAAGACATTGCTTTATAGGCAAACTACAATAACTACAGCTACAAATAGTTTATTGTATGAAAACATTGGAAATAATTTCTTGAAAAAAAAATCCTACCTACTATGCCATCCAATTAATCATTCTCTTTTTGCCAGCTTATGGTAATTGCTAATGCTAAATTACTTATACTACGAGTAATATTAAACTGTTACACAAGCCCTAAAACAACGTCTGGTCTCTCACTCGATACCGGCTAAACCATCTGCAAATTATCTATCAATTTCAAAACTATTTCACCTTTAATTGTTGTGTTAGCATTTGCTGGCAGATTCTTCTCAAGTTTTGTTCAGTGGGATCATGGTGCAGATATAACTGACCACCTATAGATGACGATGTTTAAATCAGCACCTGGCTCTAAGGCATCGCTATTAACAACACCCATTTGAATACTGTAGAGGTAATAGCGAACAAATGATACGCGTAATGCAGTACAGATGTTAATATTAGCGCCCTAACTTCTATTTGCGAATTTAATTATAGTGCACTTTCAAGAAAACAGACAGAGAGCCAACGGTTTAACCAATCACAATGTCGCCTCACAAGACGTTTGGTGTGCAGAAAATGGACTATAATTATATAGAAGAAAAATTAACTAATCACATGTTCCCAAAACTATAACTTTGTAAGAAACAGTGTAGTAATATGCGGATGATACTGACCGTTTTTTCGGTGTTAGATAGACTGGATAATGTATTTTTCGTAAAGCAATCCAATTAAAACAATTCGTTTCCATCACTAGAAAACGCAAGTGTGTGTGTGAAGAGAGGAGAACCTGAAAATTCATTAGAGAAATGCACACTATAATAAATTGTATTATAGTTTTAAAATATAAATGTCAAATGTTAAAACTTGGATCAGCTAATCTTACTCTGCACTGATCGCAAATACAATCAATCACAAACGCTCAGAGCAGTGCAAGGGTTGAATACTAAGGCGCATATTCAAATTCCTGTCTATTAATTTGATATCAATTGCATGTGTAATCTTGTTGACTTAAAGACGTCCGATTTGAGAAATATTTACATTGAAGGTCTGTAAAGGTGAGGGTATTTTGTTTAAAATTTGAAAAAAAGAAAAGAAATGGACAATACCATGAGTAAATGATATATTATATGCGCCCTAATTTTCGGTCAAGTGCATTGGTACAAAGATTACACGTGTGTTTATACCTACATAAAACTGATGGTTTGTTTATTCAGTTTAGAAGAAACGCACTTTGAAAACTGAATTTAGCAAACAGGAGATAAAAAGTAATAAAACACACACACACATATATATATATATATATATATATATATATATATATATATATAAGAATATATGAAACATAATACTTAAAAAAAACACGAACATTTGTTGTTCGCGCGTGTGCGTGTGTTTTTCTTCTGTCACAGTGTGTGTATATCTTTCCTTGTCTGTCCTCAGACAAACACTGCGTTGTCACGTCTAATACTCTAATAGAACAACCCCATAACACCAAACCCTGGACTGCTGAATTTTCATCTACGTCTCTGAGAGAGCCTTTTGCGACCTCATTTGCACGCCTAGCAGACACTATCCTGTAATATTTCAGTTGCTGTCGGAAGTGTTTGATTGAAGAATTCTTGATAGAAACCGTTAACATGCGTTAAATCGTTCACATGGTTTTTGTGTTCTTTCCTGTCCTGTCCTAGTTGTATACTCGACTTAAGCTTATATAATGAAAAAGAAACCTGTTTAATTTCCTGAGGAATGATTGAAGCTATATTGGTATACATATCCGTTTAGCTGCATTTTGAAGTAAACGGAACTTTGCCAGACTTTTCATGTCTCTATATTTTGAATAATGTATGACTAGAAGGAAATTCAAAATTCGAACAGTAAAAAATGAATCACCCATTAACATTCGCTTACGTATCTTATTCTAATTACATGCAGAAAAAAAAAAACATTAATTTTATGTTTATGTTGTTTTTGTTGTTTTGGTACATGATCATCCTATTCCAGTATTGAGATAAAAATTGTGTTGTTGTTGTTATGTACATAAGGAAGCAGCTCCAGAATAAATGTATGTAAAATATCATATAGAATATATGATTCTCATATCATTGAATTTCTCACTCTGTAAGTGTTTGTAATAACATTAAGGTGTCATATACTTGAGATTATAAATCTATTTCTTATGAGTATACATAGCATCGGCAGAAAAACAGAGTGATGTTTCAACTGTCCCCTAAATCAAATAAACTTGTATGTTAAATGCTAATTTGTGTTACATTTTTGAATCAAAGTAAACATTATACGTGATAAATTAAGAAACATATAGGGTCATCATAATGTTGTTGTTGTTGTTAAGGTCACTCTGATGAATATATGCGCATGCATGTCTGGAAATTATCACGTCGTTTTCGTTTTGTCTGTAATTAATCATTGATCAACACTATGTGCACGCCATTTCACAATCATTTTATGTTTCGTATTGTACTGAGCTGTTCCGACAGAGCCCAGCGGTGTTGCCCAAGATACAGCATGAGTGTGTATCCATATGCATCAATTGCGGATCATCCAATAATACAGGCATGTTTACGCATGTGGACAGACTGCAGTAACTGAAAACGTACACAATTCTTGTCATACTCATCGCATCGGTTACGTCATGCTACGTTTTTTTAATCATAGCTACAAAGTAACTCACTTGGCGATACGTAGAACCGGGGAAGCAGTAAAAATACCCTCAATATTTCTATGAAATATTCTTATTTGCTTATATTATTTATTGGATGTTATGTAAATGAAGATAAATTAATCATATATGAAATACTTGAATTGAAGATTAAAAAATAAAAAATAAAAATACTTCCGTCCTGGATTAGTCGAATTTACTCGTGGCATTTGTTATTGTACTTCTCAAGGGGAGTAATTGCTTACTTACTTAAAAAAATACATTCATTAAAACAATGATTAATCAAAGCGCTCACTGAATACTGTGAGACTGTCGGCAGGATTAACATGATAAAAATAAAAACTACAACTCTAAATCCAACGTTTAATCTAAAGCAAAGGTCATATGACGCCAAAAACTCTTCACTTTTCCCTGTAAATCTAATGACGAGTAATTATTCAGCTGTACTCGCTCTTTCTTTCATGGTTACCCCCCGGCAGTCTCTCCGTCCCCTGAACGCTTTGAATTGTTTCATAATGATCCGGAAGGAGTTTTGATCCATAAATTGCATACCTTTTGAGGTTTTGACCGTATTTCTGCATTATTTAACCTGGTGTACACAATCCCATTGTATTGGTAGGCCTCTGAGCGCGGATTGATACAGTGCAGTGAAAATGAATGCAATCATTATGCAATTTAACAATGTCTGTTTTTGATTCACCGCTATGTACGACTAGCTGTCGCCAGTCTAAAAATCTGATTCAACATCAAATTTCAGATAACATTTTTTCATAATGTGTAAATCTGTAATTCACTATTTTCAAAACCTGTTAAAGAACAGCTAAGGAGAGGTATCGTGCTTTTTTTCTACATGTTCATCAGTGAGGATCGCATGACATGAACTTTCATTGAACGACACCTTAATATCAAAATCATAAACTCGATACAGGCAATGGTCATATAAAGCCAAAAAAATGCATTAGTAAATGCATTTGGCAATGAGATTTCATTTAAGAATTTTCGATAAACTAAAATGTATTCTTTCAAAAAATAAGATGCCATCTAATTCCAGTTTAACCAATGTATACATGTTCATCAGTGAGAATTGCAAGACATTAACTTTCATTAAACGACACCTTCTCAAAACCAGAAACAATCATGACAGAAATCTGAAAAGCTCATTGGTGATGTTACTATTCCTAATCACAAAGCTTTCTTTTTCATTTCAAATTTATTTTGATATCGCCTGTTGGCTTAAATCTCTCTTCATTGTTAATCGACCATCTTTTATTTAGCTTAATATGGCTTACTAAGTCATTTTGCAGTATAGGAAGAAGATGTATTTTGTAAAATTATCCATTTCCCAAAAGGTAATTTCATTTGGTAACCCTGAAAGAAATACATGACTAAAATAATCAAAGTGGCAACAATTCTGTCAGCAATAGGATTATGTATTGCATCCCTGGGCTTTCTGATTCAAATGTGTTCATTGCGCCATACTGTAACGCATGGTAAAATAGAACTGCTTCCCGTAAAAAGAGAAACACACACCAAAATTAGTTGCTTCTTTCATCATTATTTTTGATAAAATGAATCTCAGCTGGGGAAGAGATCAATTAATGACAGTGATGAAGTGACAAGTCTTAATTTGCACATGACACACCGTTGACAACGTGATCACCAGGGACATGTTTTTGATCTTTATTACGAAAACATCCAAATTAAGTTAATTACGGGCAGAAGTAAAAGTTAGGATACTTGTTATCTCAAGTCATATTTCGGATTTCATTTGAGGATACATTTTTAAAAGAACACGTCTTCAGTATCTTCGGGATGATAAGAATTATCTTGTTTTGTGTTCTACATGCCAAAACCCTAATACATAAAAATTATGTTATGTCAGAATTATGTCTCTTCAATACTTTTTTTTTCAATGAAAATTGTGAAATGAAATAAAGTCATCAAGCCATTTGTTCTGCGAAAAGAAAATACAAAAAATAGAAGCAAAAAAATATGGTCGTACATGATGTCCGTAGTACCGTAGTTTCGTTCACGACAACTGCAGCAGAACATATTTGTAACTCACAGAAAAAAAAAAATAGTATGGGACAATTGGAAGGTCTTGCGATAAGACATTGCTTTATAGGCAAACTACAATAACTACAACTACAAATAGTTTATTGCATGAAAACATTGGAAATAATTTCTTGAAAAAAAAATCCTACCTACTATGCCATCCAATTAATCATTCTCTTTTTGCCAGCTTATGGTAATTGCTAATGCTAAATTACTTATACTACGAGTAATATTAAACTGTTACACAAGCCCTAAAACAACGTCTGGTCTCTCACTCAATACCGGCTAAACCATCTGCGAATTATCTATCAATTTCAAAACTATTTCACCTTTGATTGTTGTGTTAGCATTTGCTGGCAGATTCTTCTCAAGTTTTGGTTCAGTGGGAACATGGTGCAGATATAACTGACCACCTATAGATGACGATGTTTAAATCAGCACCTGGCTCTAAGGCAACGCTATTAACAACACCCATTTGAATACTGTAGAGGTAATTAGCGAACAAATGATACGCGTAATGCAGTACAGATGTTAATATTAGCGCCCTAACTTCTATTTGCGAATTTAATTATAGTGCACTTTCAAGAAAACAGACAGAGAGCCAACGGTTTAACCAATCACAATGTCGCCTCACAAGACGTTTGGTGTGCAGAAAATGGACTATAATTATATAGAAGAAAAATTAACTAATCACATGTTCCCAAAACTATAACTTTGTAAGAAACAGTGTAGTAATATGCGGATGATACTGACCGTTTTTTCGGTGTTAGATAGACTGGATAATGTATTTTTCGTAAAGCAATCCAATTAAAACAATTCGTTTCCATCACTAGAAAATGCAAGTGTGTGTGTGAAGAGAGGAGAACCTGAAAATTCATTAGAGAAATGCACACTATAATAAATTGTATTATAGTTTTAAAATATAAATGTCAAATGTTAAAACTTGGATCAGCTAATCTTACTCTGCACTGATCGCAAATACAATCAATCACAAACGCTCAGAGCAGTGCAAGGGTTGAATACTAAGGCGCATATTCAAATTCCTGTCTATTAATTTGATATCAATTGCATGTGTAATCTTGTTGACTTCAAGACGTCCAATTTGAGAAATATTTACATTGAAGGTCTGTAAAGGTGAGGGTATTTTGTTTAAAATTTGAAAAAAAGAAAAGAAATGGACAATACCATGAGTAAATGATATATTATATGCGCCCTAATTTTCGGTCAAGTGCATTGGAACAAAGATTACACGTGTGTTTATACCTACATAAAACTGATGGTTTGTTTATTCAGTTTAGAAGAAACGCACTTTGAAAACTGAATTTAGCAAACAGGAGATAAAAAGTAATAAAACACACACACACACACATATATATATATATATATATATATATATATATATATATATATAAGAATATATGAAACATAATACTTAAAAAAAAAAACGAACATTTGTTGTTCGCGCGTGTGCGTGTGTTTTTCTTCTGTCACAGTGTGTGTATATCTTTCCTTGTCTGTCCTCAGACAAACACTGCGTTGTCACGTCTAAATACTCTAATAGAACAACCCCATAACACCAAACCCTGGACTGCTGAATTTTCATCTACGTCTCTGAGAGAGCCTTTTGCGACCTCATTTGCACGCCTAGCAGACACTATCCTGTAATATTTCAGTTGCTGTCGGAAGTGTTTGATTGAAGAATTCTTGATAGAAACCGTTAACATGCGTTAAATCGTTCACATGGTTTTTGTGTTCTTTCCTGTCCTGTCCTAGTTGTATACTCGACTTAAGCTTATATAATGAAAAAGAAACCTGTTTAATTTCCTGAGGAATGATTGAAGCTATATTGGTATACATATCCGTTTAGCTGCATTTTGAAGTAAACGGAACTTTGCCAGACTTTTCATGTCTCTATATTTTGAATAATGTATGACTAGAAGGAAATTCAAAATTCGAAGAGTAAGAAATGAATCACCCATTAACATTTGCTTACGTATCTTATTCTAATTACATGCAGAAAAAAAACAACATTAATTTTATGTTTATGTTGTTTTTGTGTTAAAATTAAAAAGCTCCAGAATAAATGTATGTAAAATATCATATAGAATATATGATTCTAATTTTTTTATACATATTCAGAAAATTGTAATTTTAATAACATTAAGGTGTCATATACTTGAGATTATAAATCTATTTCTTATGAGTATACATAGCATCGGCAGAAAAACAGTGATGTTTCAACTGTCCCCTAAATCAAATAAACGTGTATGTTAAATGCTAATTTGTGTTACATTTTTTAATCAAAGTAAACATTATACGTGATAAATTAAGAAACATGTAGGGTCATCATCATGTTGTTGTTGTTGTTAAGGTCACTCTGATGAATATATGCGCATGCATGTCTGGAAATTATCACGTCGTTTTCGTTTTGTCTGTAATTAATCATTGATCAACACTATGTGCACGCCATTTCACAATCATTTTATGTTTCGTATTGTACTGAGCTGTTCCGACAGAGCCCAGCGGTGTTGCCCAAGATACAGCATGAGTGTGTATCCATATGCATCAATTGCGGATCAACCAATAATACAGGCATGTTTACGCATGTGGACAGACTGCAGTAACTGAAAACGTACACAATTCTTGTCATACTCCTCGCACCGGTTACGTCATGCTACGTTTTTTTTTAATCATAGCTACCAAGTAACTCACTTGGTGATACGTAGAACCGGGGAAGCAGTAAAGAATACCCTCAATATTTCTATGAAATATTCTTATTTTCTTATATTATTTATTGGATGTTATATAAATGAAGATAAATTAATCATATATGAAATACTTGAATTGAAGATTAAAAAATAAAAAAGAAAAATACTTCCGTCCTGGATTAGTCGAATTTACTCGTGGCATTTGTTATTGTACTTCTCAAGGGGAGTAACTGCTTACTTACTTAAAAAAATACATTCATTTAAATAATGATTAATCAAAGCGCTCACTGAATACTGTGAGACTGTCGGCAGGATTAACATGATAAAATAAAAACTCTAAATCCAACGTTTAATCTAAAGCAAAGGTCATATGACGCCAAAAACTCTTCACTTTTCCCTGTAAATCTAATTACGAGTAATTATTCAGCTGTACTCGCTCTTTCTTTCATGGTTACCCCTCGGCAGTCTCTCCGTCCCCTGAACGCTTTGAATTGTTTCATAATGATCCGGAAGGAGTTTTGATCCATAAATTGCATACCTTTTGAGGTTTTGACCGTATTTCTGCATTATTTAACCTGGTGTACACAATCCCATTGTATTGGTAGGCCTCTGAGCGCGGAGTGATACAGTGCAGTGAAAATGAATGCAGTCATTATGCAATTTAACAATGTCTGTTTTTGATTAACCGCTATGTACGACTAGCTGTCGCCAGTCTAAAAATCTGATTCAACATTAAATCTGTAATTCACTGTTTTCAAAACCTGTTAAAGAACAGCTAAGGAGAGGTATCGTGCTTTGTTTCTACTCGCATGTTTGTGACATACCAAACATATATTTGTCCTTCTTAATAAACACCTTTATATATGGGCGCAGTTCGGGGTGATTACCTCGGCTTTGTTGATTTTTACAATGTATACATGTTCATCAGTGAGGATCGCATGACATGAACTTTCATTGAACGACACCTTAATATCAAAATCATAAACCCGATACAGGCAATGGTCATATAACCCCCCAAAAATGCATTAGTAAATGCATTTGGCAACGAGATTTCATTTAAGAATTTTCGATAAACTAAAATGTATTCTTTCAAAAAATAAGATGCCATCTAAACCTTATTCCGGTTTAACCAATGTATACACGTTCATCAGTGAGAATTGCAAGACATTAACTTTCATTAAACGACACCTTCTCAAAACCAGAAACAATCATGACAGAAATCTGAAAAGCTCATTGGTGATGTTACTATTCCTAATCACAAAGCTTTCTTTTTCATTTCAAATTTATTTTGATATCGCCTGTTGGCTTAAATCTCTCTTCATTGTTAATCGATCATCTTTTATTTAGCTTAATATGGCTTACTAAGTCATTTTGCAGTATAGGAAGAAGATGTATTTTGTAAAATTATCCATTTCCCAAAAGGTAATTTCATTTGGTAACCCTGAAAGAAATACATGACTAAAATAATCAAAGTGGCAACAATTCTGTCAGCAATAGGATTATTTTTGCATCCCTGGGCTTTCTGATTCAAATGTGTTCATTGCGCCATACTGTAACGCATGGTAAAATAGAACTGCTTCCCGTAAAAAGAGAAACACACACCAAAATTAGTTGCTTCTTTCATCATTATTTTTGATAAAATGAATCTCAGCTGGGGAAGAGATCAATTAATGACAGTGATGAAGTGACAAGTCTTAATTTGCACATGACACACCGTTGACAACGTGATCACCAGGGACATGTTTTTGATCTTTATTACGAAAACATCCAAATTAAGTTAATTACGGGCAGAAGTAAAAGTTAGGATACTTGTTATCTCAAGTCATATTTCGGATTTCATTTGAGGATACATTTTTAAAAGAACACGTCTTCAGTATCTTCGGGATGATAAGAATTATCTTGTTTTGTGTTCTACATGACAAGACCCTAATACATAAAAATCATGTAATGTCAGAGTTATGTCTCTACAATATTTTTTTTTCAATGAAAATAGTGAAATGAAATAAAGTCGTCAAGCCATTTGTTCTGCGAAAAGAAAATACAAAAAAAAAATAGAAGCAAAATTTAAATATGGTCGTACATGATGTCCACGGGAACTTCCAGGGGTAAGAAAAAAACCGTAGTTTCGTTCACGACAACTGCAGCAGAACATATTTGTAACTCAAGGAAAACAAAAGAAAAATAGTATGGGACAACTGGAAGGTCTTGCGATAAGACATTGCTTTATAGGCAAACTACAATAACTACAACTACAAATAGTTTATTGCATGAAAACATTGGAAATAATTTCTTGAAAAAAAATCCTACCTACTAGGCTATCCAATTAATCATTCTCTTTTCGCCAGCTTATGGTAATTGCTAATGCTAAATTACTTATACTACGAGTAATATTAAACTGTTACACAAGCCCTAAAACAACGTCTGGTCTCTCACTCGATACCGGCTAAACCATCTGCGAATTATCTATCAATTTCAAAACTATTTCACCTTTAATTGTTGTGTTAGCATTTGCTGGCAGATTCTTCTCAAGTTTTGGTTCAGTGGGAACATGGTGCAAATATAACTGACCACCTATAGATGACGATGTTTAAATCAGCACCTGGCTCTAAGGCAACACTATTAACAACACCCATTTGAATACTGTAGAGGTAATTAGCGAACAAATGATACGCGTAATGCAGTACAGATGTTAATATTAGCGCCCTAACTTCTATTTGCGAATTTAATTATAGTGCACTTTCAAGAAAACAGACAGAGAGCCAACGGTTTAACCAATCACAATGTCGCCTCACAAGACGTTTGGTGTGCAGAAAATGGACTATAATTATATAGAAGAAAAATTAACTAATCACATGTTCCCAAAACTATAGCTTTGTAAGAAACAGTGTAGTAATATGCGGATGATACTGACCGTTTTTTTCGGTGTTAGATAGACTGGATAATGTATTTTTCGTAAAGCAATCCAATTAAAACAATTCGTTTCCATCACTAGAAAATGCAAGTGTGTATGTGAAGAGAGGAGAACCTGAAAATTCATTAGAGAAATGCACACTATAATAAATTGTATTATAGTTTTAAAATATAAATGTCAAATGTTAAAACCTTGGATCAGTAAATGCATTTGCATTTGTTTTTTCAAGCTTGTGGGTAATCAGATATGACGATGGGATTATCAACTTATTGGATCCATTTTGCCAACTTACATGAGGTTTCAGCTTATCGTTACTGAAAAATCATTTCGAAGAAAATTGAATTTCATTGATTAGGTAAATGACATTGTTTTAATATAACTACAACGAATAAAGTATTACAGTCAAAACTGCCTTACGCGGTCGGTCAGGGGAACAAGAAAAAAGTGACCACTTAACAGAGGTGACCGCTAAATGAAGTTGAAACATATAACAAAATGCTATATTTTGGTAATGTCAAAATTGACCGCTTAATACAGGTTGACCGCTAAGTAAAGACGACCGCTAATACTGGCTCAACTGTATTATATACAGTATTACCCTCACGTTTTCCGGATATAAGTCAGCTGTTATAAGTACCAGCATAATCATAAGTGTCTGGTAGGTCATGAAAATTCCTTACCCCAACGGGGTTCGAACTCACAACCTTCGGACCCGCAGTCGGATACGTTACCACTCGACCACGGAACCCTTTTGATTGTTGATTTTCTGTGCTATTTTTGGTTAGGTATTAAGTCAGTATAATGATGTTGTATACGACAATCCCAAATATTTTGATTTCAACAAACAAATGAACAATCAAACTATATTTACAAATGATACTTATATTTAAAGTGCGGTAAATTAAATACATGTAATTAGTAATAACCTTTTCCAATTAATATAACAATAATAATAAAATGCAATGCAAAATGAAATGCGACAGAAAGGTTTAACAGTGCAAAAACGTATAAAATACAATTTACTCTAAAAATAATAATTATGATAATAATAAAATATTTATTTATAAAAGGTAGCTCAGTAAGTTTGTTCAAATCATAAAAAATAACAGTAGTCGTGCTCAAAATGGTCACAGATTTAAAATTTTCTCGGAAGTTAATGATTTTTTTACTATATGAAAATAAAAGTGGGTATGATATAGATGCATTTCCGTTGCATTGACTTCATTTTTTTTTCCTTAGTTGTTATTTTGTTAAGATTTTACCAGTTCAATACACGTCCAGTTATGCCTTAACAATTGTATATAATTGTACCAAATGTTCTTGCCTAGGTTCACTTAGTTCCAGTCATTTTCTTAAAATTTCCTATTCTCTTCAATCCCTCTGCAATTAAATATTTATAAACACCAAGGAGAAGCTCTAAATGATTCGTTCGATCACATTACCTTTAGCTCTCTCAAAACGGAGCCGGGTCCATGATCAGAAGTATTATGAAACAATAAAGAATATTCAGTGCAACTGTTATATCAATAATTCAACATGTTCTAACCAGTCTACAATACCTGTATAACCATTTATACCTGTGAAAACCTACTTAGTCAGAGAAGTTTTATTCAGTAGAAATGTCATTTATCGCATTGATCGAACTCAGCCTTACCTAGGTACTCATTGTTTAATTGGTTACTAGATATTCGAGTATCACTAAATCCAATATGTCCAATAGATCTTATTCAGAGTTGTTTTGTTTATATCATAAGTCATACATGTACCTCATATTAAAACCTCAAAAGAAATAAATTTTATAAATCTTTAATAATGATTTGCATGATTATAGATATGTACATTTATGTGGAAGAAATGGGGGTCACTGATATTCTTTTTGTGTTATCTGCCCCTGAATATGAGGTTTTTGCTGCTTTTTTTTTGTCATTTTCAAAATCAAGCCTATCCATACCTTATTTTATTTCGCATTATTGTTTCATTTCCAGTCATTTCCAGTCATTATGCAAAGTTTAAAACAAGCCTGTTTAATAGATTTTTAACTATGCTTCAGCAAATCTTTAGAAAATTATCATGGCTAGCTTTAATATTCCTTTTCGTCTGTATAGAAAATAACTACATTGTACAGGTATGCCTTTAACATAGGATGCCACTAATTGGAGGTCAAACATATGCATGTAACAAACTATCATTTTTGTAATGTTTAAATAATTGACCGCTACATGCAGGGTGACCGCTTGATACAGGCGACCGCAAATACATCATTGTAATATTCGAGTTGAGTTTAATGTGCTTTCTCAAAGCGTTCTTATTCTGATTTTGATTAATTTACAACTGACCCTACCAACATGCAAGGGAAATTTAGAAATGGACACAATTAATTTATCTTTAAAGGTTGTTTCATGTTTTGTTTTTTTTAACTTCTCGAATTGTATTGTAAGGGCGTTGTGTGAGTGTGATTTCTTTGGAGAAAGAAAGGATAACGACCTTTACTGAGAAAGAAAGGATGCAATGATTGAAATAAAACAAAAAACAACAGGATATGTGTTTACATGTACAGTTTGGATCCGGAGAACGCTTCAGTTAGTATTGGTTTTTATGTACAAGGTAACTTGGGTTCAATGGCATTCAGGGTTTAAATGTCAAAATGTTACGGACATTCACGTTGTTCAGCTTTCACTTCAAAGACTTCGATTGACAGCATAATTTAACATTTGTCATTATTTATGTAAAACATACACGACACAATTTACAACTTATATTGTTATAATTCTTATTGCGTCTAGCCCCAGGAAATCGAATTTCCGTTTATCGTAAAAAGAGAACCTTTTTTACCCTAAAATAGTTATATTTTATTGATGCGTTTATTTACTCTTTGTCCTCGCAATGAGACATTTGCGTTGTTCATGTAGCTGGAAGATGTTAAGCCAATATCGGAACTTAATTATACAAGAATATCTTGTAAGTTGGTAACAAGTGCGCCCATGCGCAATGAAGTGGGTAGTGAACGCATTCTCATACAAACAGTCTCAATTTCCTTTATTGCAAAGATCTAACATTATCAACTTGTAAATATCATAAATTAATCATGAATTTAGTTTCATAAAGATCAAATGATGCAAACAAACGCACACATACGAATACGTATAAGCCAACTGTAATTTCTAAAATATTCATCATATTTTAACAGCAATATACCTGATGCACTCTTCTGAATAAAAGCTATTTCTGTTCCTAACATGTAACTTTCAGGAAACACTCTCGCTTTCATGTGACATTTTCATTATAAAGTAAGTAAACACACCCTTGTTCACATGTGTGTGTGTGTCGGAAACCATTTCCATGGTTTAATGATGGGTAACAGAATGATATTTGTAAAATGAAAATGAAAGGGTTCCATACGACATATCTAAGTGTAATGACCTCTGTATGTATAGCTTTTGAGTGCTTACGTGTATAATGGCCAGACATTAATCGTTCTGTACGACCTGACACGGGTTACTAATGCGATAGTGTCACGTCCAGATATACTTAATTGCAAACGTAGCTCTGGAAGACTTATCTATGATACTGTTCGCTGACATGGAGTATTTATCTTCAAACGCCAAATGTATTGTAAGAGTCTTAGCTGTGTTAGTTTGCACGATTGGGTTCAACGGTCCAATATTTAAAACAACTTGAGGCAGTCATGACCTAAAAGAGATTCGCAACAACTCTTATATAGGTAAAGAGCAAGTAAAGATAAGTTCTCGTTAAGATACGTAGACGATCATCTGACCGCTAGATAACGTGAGCGTGTTACATTGCTCGTATCAGTGATAAACATACTGACTTTTTCTTCAATATATTGCCGATTTAACTAAATATGCATATCTCCCCCCCCCTTTTTTTTGATGTTGTTGTTGTTTTGTCACGAGAGAAAAAAAAAATGGAGGACAGTTTGATATGTTTTGTGAATAAGTTTTTGTTGATTTAAGTAGGTTAACGTCTTATATCGGAGTTAAATGGTCTATTACATTTGGAAGCTTACGTCTGCAACATTGTCATATTACCAATAAATTCACATTCTATATTTTATAATAAAACACACGAAGTTTTGAAAGGTTTATATGAAGCAACAAGAATGTATTGGTTCTTTTTGGAAGTTTATTCAGCCTGAAGCATTGTTAGAAACATAGGTGTCTTAAGCGGTTAGTCATGGGAACAAAAGAAAGTGACCGCTTAACAGAGGTGACCGCTTAATATGGGTTATAAATAACAAAATGCTAGTTTGGTAATATCAAAACTGACCGCTAACACAGGCTAACCGCTTAATACCGGTGAACGTCAATATAGAATCAACTGTACACGTTGGTGTATGTAATAGACCAGGCGAAGAAGTTAAACGTAAATACATAAATACAATCTGTGTCAACCATACAAACGTCCCACAAGGCTCTCGTACCCTGAGATAAAAAATATTGGACTCATCTTTCTCATTAAGGCAATTTGTATGATAATCGTGATCCTTGGATAGTACATTCCAGTCACGGATATATAAATGAGAAAATATGGTTGAGGAATGATTCCGGTTGTATTTGGTATTGTACGAGTATGAATATTGATATATATATATTAGTTATAGCGGCTCCGTAGGAATACAAGTTGATACAGCGTTTTACAGTCAGCCTACGGCATGCTATTGAAGAGGGGAGTGTTAACAAAAAGGCGTTAATTTTGTATAATAAAGTTATCGATCAAGGAAGGTTTGATCATGAAATGTCTCCCCTGTGGAGAATGTAACGGAACGTTCAGTCTGCATCTATTGATATTAAAGAGACACAAGGTGAGATTTTCATTATTTTATTTATCTTTGAATTTCTTGCATATTTTTCATTATACGTATTTATTTCTTTTATTTAATTTTTTTTTCAATTTTAGTTTAGTTTAATCACAGTGTATAATGTATTGCGTTTTAATTAAACATGTACGAAAAAAAACAAAAAAAAAATATCTTGATTTATAAAAATATATTCCTTTACAAAATTACATAATTCAAAGGCAGACAAGGAAAAATGTACAACACTGTTCAGCAATTAAAAGCCGTATCAGAAGGCGTGCCGGCCCTTGCCGGCCTGGAATACTGAATAAAATATACATATCTGTGAACCTGTTTTGCAGACAGTTATGTTAGTTAAGTACATTTGCATTACATATACAAGTCAACATGTATCAGCGGCCACCTGTACTTAGCGGTCAACCTGTATTTAGCGGTCTATTTTAAAAATACCAAACTGTACCATTTTGTTATATATATATATAATTATTTTCATTTATCGGTCACCCCTGTTAAGCGGCCACTTTTCTTGTGCCCATGACTGACCGCTTAAGACAGGTTTGACTGTATTTCGATTTTTTAAATAAGCAAAAATGTTGGACCACAAATTATAACAACATTAGTTACAGTCCTCCACAAATGACGTATACATTAGTATCGGATTATTAGAATGTTGCTGTTAATCTTATTATAATACATAAATCAAAATTCTATCCGATATGCAGAAACAACTTTTTCAATAGAATGTTTACGAAGTTAACAAACCAATACCTATTCATCTATACTAGATAAGAGACGCTATTGAAAGAAAAGGAATAAGTATGTATGTATTATAATATTTTCAGCCATTTTTATCTTTGTTACGTACTCTTTCGTGGGTTTTAAACAATTTGTTTAACTCTGTGTCAAAAAGAAGTCTCAGTTGGTGGAATGAATATATTTTTTCTTTTATGATGTATATTATGATTTATCATTTATTAATACAGTCAAACTTGTCTTAAGCGGTCAGTAAAGTGGCCGTTTAAGAGAAGTAACTTCTAAATGAAGTTTAAATATAAAACAAAATGCTTCAGTTTGGTATATTAAACTGACCGCTAAATACAAGTAAACCGCTTAGTACAGATGGTCGCTAATACAGGTTCGAGAACATATAAAACTACCGTATAATGAAGTATTCTTCCCTGTTTTACCATGGAAACAGAGGCAACAGTTGTCTAGAAACGGCAGACCTGAAACTCGCTAATAAGCTTATTATCTTGCCATTGAAGCATCGATGACTACCATGAACTCAACACTGTGTATCTATGACATCGTTAAAAATAAGTACTGGAAGGATGTTCGTTAAAACTGAATCATTATAATGAAGTATAGACCATTTCATTCCGAAATGAGACGTAAAACTGCGTAAATCAACGAGCACTTCCCGAACACCTTATCTACATGCTGGTGAATAATTCCATACATTGTTCAATTGGAAATAAACATATATTTGAAAATTTCTCCAGTCACTGATTTGTCAATTTAAATAAGCGAATTATAACGGAAATTCCCGATCCTTTGGTGAAATGGTCTATATTCCAACGAATTTCACCATGTGTTGTCTTTAAAGGAAACTTTATCCATTCATTTCTGTATTATGCCTTATATCTAAGAAATATGAAAATTGAGAATACGTCATGTAGAACAATATGTAATAGATTTGCTAGTTTATATACTTTTTAAACTATTTTTCTGTTTGTTTGTTTTTTATTATATTTTATTTTTTAATCATTTTATGCATACAATAATATGATATTGAAGAAATGAACTTGAAAAGAAAACCAGAATAACGAAACAAGAAAATTCGTGCATTTTAAACCTTTATAAAATCGTGGATCTTGTGATTGCCTTTGCCACCAGAGCAAACCAAAATCATGATATCTTCGCTGCTCGCTATTCATTCAATATATATTCACCAAGCACCCCCATAAACATCTAATATAACAGTCCAAAAGGAAGAAAGGATAAGTCCAATTAAGAAATGTAGCATGGTAAGAGTTAAACCTTAGATATATAGCACTTTAGCGTTTTATATGTATGGCCAATACAGTACATAAAACCTAGTATGTCAACAAACATTATATTAATTAAATTAATCAATTTCCAATGTAACATAGTGCTAATGGCATTGGGATAATTAAGAATAAGTGAGTAAATAGCGCTTTGCAGTCTAGTTATCTCCGACATAGGTCATTCCATTACGTTTAACCATTGGTGACCTGAAAGCGAGGTTTGACGCACAAGACAACTTGTCCTCGGATGTCTAATCAATCATGCAACCCGACATAATCTTTGACGATAACAACAGCGTTTACCAAGCTCCTCGAAAAATCCAATTTGCCTGTGAATGTCAATGAATAAAAAAAGACAAACAGACATACCCTAAAATGATCAAATAGACATGTACTGCTTTAATTTATATCTATCTTTTTTTTTTTTTTTTTTTTTTCGTGGGGTGGGGGGGTTGTGAGGAGAGGTCACGGACGCAAAGTATGAAAACTGAACAACTATTAAGTTACCTGTTGTCATACTTTTGTCACGTAGGCCGTATTGGCATTTCTATGTCTCACGTAACCGTACAATACTAAGTAAACTTATTTTTCACATTACCTGCGCACAATGCGTTAATATGGAACATGTTTTTGTTTATATTTGGTCTGCAAAAGAGCCATTTTACTGGCTGAAAAGGAGGAAACGGTACACAAATCGCCATTTTATTTAGGGACATTAAAAGGTCCATTCTCAAGGAGAATGACAACCACATATCGTGATAAAATATGTATCTCTGTATACATTTGAAATACATGAAGTTCAACATCTTGTAATGACAAGGAGGGTGTGTATAATAAACAATGCTTATCATACAGATGTTTGTAGCTAGCACACGACATATTGAGATATCATTTGCTTGGGAGGGGTTAGTTTAATGTGAATGTATGAGTTTTCATATGCATTATATATGGCATCAAACATCATAATGACAGCACTATATCTCTCTATATACTGTCAAACCTGTCGTAAGCGGTCAGCCAAGGGAACGAGAGAATGTGGCGGCTGAACTGAGGTTACCGCTAAATTGAATTTAAATATATAATAAAATGCTTCAGTTTGGTTTTATTAAAACGACCGCTAAATGCAAATTGACCGCTTAGTAAAGTTGGCCGCTAATGCAGGATCAACTGTACGTGCACCCATCAAAGTATAGGCAGTAAATTCTAGTTGGCAAAAAATTGACAATTATCTGTCTGCTTCTCTCATTTTTATCATATGGCACAATATATCAAATAAGGCACCGTGCTATTTTTTTTTTTTATTTTTTTTACTGTCAACGCATCACAAATATGACTCGTTTTTGTATTGTAATGTCTACAGCAGTACGGATTTCAAATTCCACGGATCGTTCTGCAAGTTAAAGTGAAGGACTCGAAGTAAGGATCTGATTTGAGAAATGTTTTAATCTATTGCAAAACCTGTCCTTATTGTCGAGGTTTCCCGACAAAGAATGGATTTTGATATGAGAGCAGGTCCCAGTTGCCCATCTTCCTGAAGTATGACTTTCCATTTCAAAGAATACGTCTCTGTTTTCCTCAGGAGATACACATTTCCTTTGTCCATAGATTTCTATACAGAAATGTTTCACTAGGTAGTGCAGTATTACAAATGTAAAACTACTGGTCAAAACAGGCTATAAGAATTTGATGTCACTGTTCTGAATAAATACATATGCTTACAATTAAAGGAATAAAAAGTGTACGTGTTCTTCAATTATGTTTAAATCGTACACAAATGATCCATACACCGAGGTTTTGGTACAAAACTATTGTATCTACATATAAATAAAGGAAGAGTTACGCAAGTTTTGCACCAAGCCCTCGATTTAATACCAATACAAAATATTCATTACATGCCCTACGGTGACCTTGGAAAATTTCGACAATTCAAGCCGATGTGTTTGCATTGAAAGAGAGTAGGCGGCTTTCCTTTGAACACTTAGAAAACGTTTGCAGCTGCGTAAATAATTATTTTTGTTAAATAGTTAAAAGCTTAACAAATTTTATAAAATATAAATTGCTAATTAAAAGTATGATATAGACTGAATGTTAATGCTGAAATAAAACAGCGGTCGATCTTTGCAAGTGATAACATCGCCTGTCTATTTGGTCTCTTGAATCTCTGTTTGCTTTGTCTCAAGTTATTGCGTACATTATGTTTACGTACGTCTCAAATTATACGAGAGGAAAAGCCTATGTATACATTAATATTGTCAAATTGATTTCATCGGTCGATGGTAGGTTCTATTTACAGAATGCAAACGCTGTGCACTGCAGTGCGACGGTTAGTGACATTGCACTATGATCTATGCTTTGAAAAGGCATATGAATTATTATGAACGGTAAATGTGTAATCAGCATATCATTTGGGACGATTGATATCAAATTTATGAGAATGAAAAATAATATCTTGAAAACAGTCCTTTCTCTATTTTTGCCGACAATATAAAGATCTATTTTTAGCACTTGACAAATCAGTGTAAAGGCAGCACGAATGTATTGAATGGGGAAAAAAGGACAAAAATGTCAACAACTTCAGTATTTATTGTATATCGAGTATTATCGTTCTTAGTTCACGTTTTCTTGTCTCGCTATGTTTGTTTTGACGCGGTTACGGAGATTTTAGTGCGTAATCGGATATTGCCGGGATTACGGGGCCCATTAAAGAACAGTTTCGTACTTCTCACTTATGGAACGCCGGCACTGTCTTAAGTTGCTATCTAAATTTATCTTTACGTTAATTTGTTATTAAATCTTATGTACCAAGATAGATCTTTACATGTTGTGGAAACGTATTTATATTCTGTGCGACTGTCGTTATATTTTGTGCTTTTGATTTTATAATTTGACATATCTTATAATGTTATGTTGTAACAGCTTTATATCATGCTGGAAACTTCTTATTAAGACAGTGACGGCGTTCCATACTAATAGAAAAATAAAGCTATGCACGCCCTCGTCATAATCTTGATGTCGAAAACTGGATGTTGTTTTCTTATTATGTGATTTATTATTTTAAATTTATAAATTAGTATATTTATAATTTGATTGATTAGACATTTCATAAAATACGGGATTTACTCTTTATTAAGAAAGTAAAAACATGCCTTCATTTTTTCTTCAATAAAATCATGTTTGCATACATCAAATATTTTTTATGACCTTGATGGCTCAGAGTATACACTGTTGGCACATTTGCTGTTGGTAGTCATTGGACTTTACACTAATATTGAGGAATTATTAGTTATCTCCTTTCATATATGGGGAATCTACATCTTTCAAGACTACTTGGACGCAGACGCATCTACCTTCAAACCTGTCTTAAGCGGGAACACGATAAAGTGACCGCTTAACAGAGGCGACCGCTAAACGAAGTTCAAATATAGCATAAAATGCTACAGCTTGATAATATTAATGTTGACCGCTAAATACAGATTGATCGCTTAGTACAGTGGCCGGTAATACAGTTCAACTGTATATGTTGCATTATCTCGTATTATTATGTACTTAAAAATGGAGGTCAGACAATATTGAAGTAACTCTATATTCAAATTTAGTGGTCACAACACCAATCTGTCTCCATACTCTATATTCAAATTAAGTGGTCACAACACAATCTGTCTCTTGAATTTACGCCCGGTTAGACATTATACTTGGAAAATACATAACGTTTATCTCTCTTTACATTAAAACGCCGATAAAATGGAGCATATTTTAAATGCAAAGTTTAACAATCTGATGCCATGATTTCAGGAATCGATAATTTATTGGACAGGGCAAAAGAAATCTGTTGCATAATTGTCTTGATGGCGGTGCTGTTTTGCTCGTTTGCAGGATTTGAGTGCTTTCGATTGCGTTAGCTCTAAGTGACCTTTTTTTTTGCAAACTAGATTACCCAGGTTGTTTCATTCAAATAATTACTCTGATAGCTTTTAACGATAATTATAAATTACCTTTTTGAGAACACATCGCCCGAAATCGCGGAACTAAGTTTCGAATACTTAAAAATGAACACCATAGAAACGCTACTTAAATGACCATGTTTAGTTTTGCAGGTTAAACGAGTTAACATACACGTTGTATCTCACGAAAAATTGTTATTCATTAAGATGAGTGAGCTTAAAGCATACCGATATATTGCATACAAAGTTGAACCTGTATTAACGATTACCTTTAAGAGATCAACCTACATTTAGCGGCCAGTCTTAATAATACCAAACTAGCATTTTGCGATATGTTAAGCTTCATTTAGCGACCACGTCTGTTAAGCGGTCACATTCTCTTGTTCCCTTGACTGACCGCTTAAGACAATGTTGACTGTATATTTATAACATACATTAGACGCTAACTGAAGCATTATGTAAATATATTTATCATGGCGAAAAGTGTTATTGCTGTGGTTGTTCTTTGGTAAGATATTGCATAAATCAGTCATATTGGGAATTTCTCTAAAATAAACAATGTAATCTAATTGAATATGTTGGGAGGAATTGTACGGCTCCAATGAATAAAATAACAGAATATACAATAGCTACATGTACTTACAATTGTAAAATTTTATTAAATTTCCGTCTGAGCAGAAAGTAGTAATTTCATCACCGCACTGGTTTCCATGGACGGATCATAGATCGAGACTTAAATCGTCCGTCTTTAGGAAACTTATGATTCTAGAATTGACTCTTTGGAATAATCTCTTTGAATAAAATATGGTCATGTTTCCTTATATATATAGGTGTGTCCTAATCGAGCTCCGGCTCATTTGGGATTCATTGAATCTGACCACTTAGAAAATAATGTTTGATAAAAAGAAAATAGCTCCCCCAAAGCTCCTATATCACTGAGCAGTGACGTCACATTGGCCATTGTTATTTTGGTCAGCATGTACCAAATAACCCTTGAGATAATGGAACTTTCATTCTAAATCGATCTACGTTATTGCCCAGAATTCAATTCAAGCGCCCATCCTTCCGTTTTCGATGCTCGGTATTCGAGAAACAGCGCAAAAGAAAATAATATCAACGGAACAAACTAGCAATCAATAAATACTTATTTGAAAGGGTGATCTTATTCATGAAAACGCATATTGCGAGTAAAGGGCGCCCTGCTGATTTCTGACCTGCGCCTTATTTGTTGTATTTAATCAGGCATAATGTTCCACGTTATCAGTTATATATATAGTGAGCAGAATCGATATCACGTGATCGCACCTTAGTTTGTCATAGTGTAGCAAGGCAAGCTGTCATTATTAATCAGGAATGTAGCGGTGGAATTCGGAGTGTTTATTTTCATGCCCGTAAGTTAACTTTATAACAAATGAATATATATTCTTTTTCATTAATGAATGAAATTTATGATGCGATCAGTGTTTTTTGCTGGTTTTTATTAAATCTATTGTAGCTTCCTGTCAATTATTTTTTTTTTGCATTATTAGTATTAATTTATCACTATTCTTGTATAAAAATAGTGTAATAGCTTTTTTTTTCTTTTAAAACTTATTAAGCATGAAATGTGATCTCACTAAAGCACTTAACTCCTGCAGTGTATTTTACGTGGTATCTCATAATATAATATAATATAATATAATATAATATAATATAATATAATATAATATAATATACATAGAACATGACTGCTAGTTATGTATAATATGTATGCATATTTTTTTTTCCAACCGTTACATGTGTGTGTGTGTGTGTGTGTGTGTGTGTCATAAATATCTAATAAATAAACATTTCCGTCTTGCACTTAAGAACACCTATCTACAAAATTAAGCACTTTCTGTATCATAAAATGTAAACTAACCACATTATTCTGGCAGATACACAATAGAAAAGCAACACAACAATATAACAGCTTCTTTTTGTTAATTCCGGTCGGTGTCTGTAACAATATATCAACCGGATAATTTATTGCATTGTAAATTAGGTGAAATTCACTTTGTACACCCGTCTTGACAGATTGTTATTCTTTGGTTGACACTAGTCACGACTTTGATGCCTTTTGACTATAATAGTGAAACTTGCAAGATATCAGTCTCCCGAACCTGATAACTCATATTTCAGTATAAATGCTCCATACGAAATAGGCCAAATTGTTTCTTTATAATATCGGGATTTATTCGTATCTTTCTCTCGTATGATTTACTGTTTTAGAATGTATTGTATGTAAACTATATTTTATAGTCGTAACGCTTATGATAAAATGATATTTCATACTGGTTAATATTCACAGATGAAATTAAAGTCTACGGCTATATGTACGGACCCGTGCATGATTTTTAAATCAACACATATTTATATCAAAACTTTGCAACGAAAATATTGACGCAACTTGAAAACAGTTAGCATAAATGGTCGACATTGCATTAGGGTTCATAAGAAACAGCGCATTTCGAACTGAAAATAACGACTTTAAATATCGTATCTAAGTCTATACATTTTTGGACCGGGCTCTGTCCAAATAGCCATTATGTTCGACAGCTTTCTTTTACATTGACATTTGACATGTTAATGATATTTTACTTACCTTTGTGTTTCGGATAGAGTGTTGTTTGTTTTTATAAATAACATTCGGAATGTTGTTCGTAAATATTGAACTACATATCAAGTCTTCCGAAGTCAAAACTTTGATAGCGAAAACAAATCTTAATCATGACTGTATCTTAGCAGCGCGTTATAGTATTTGTTCTGAATGATTTTATTATATTTAATTATCAGTGTTTATTATTTCAAAATCCAACGCTTTGCCTAACACAAACTTATAAGCTAGGATAATGTAGCAGTATATTTCAATTGGCAGCTCTCAGGACCATCAGTCCTTTGATTTTTTTCTTTTGAGAATTTGGTTTATTTCCTGTTAAAGCAAATAGTTTTATAAATTCTTCAAGGTGGCTAGAGTGAAAGGTTTTACCCAGGGTGCCTCTGTATACTCTTTGGTGAACTCAATGTCTTATTCCGCCTGTTAAGCTGGAGATAATGCTGTCGTAGTGACGGTATACACGTAAAATGAAAAACATAACAACAGCAACAACTGATTTCACCATTATATCGTGCTTTTTACTACCCGTACAACTGATCCACCATCTCCCTTTATCTGATATAATGCCTTCTGCTGCAGGCGCCTATTAGTCCGATCACGAAGCCTCTAAAGACAACTCTCCACATTCTAAGCAAAATAAAACAAACAACAAAAACACATCATTGTCTCCTTTCCTACACAACATTTTCGGCAATTATTCCGCCTACTTCTCCTTTCGCGCATGCTATTTTTTTTTCTTCAAACTGTATTGCAAGGCGCCAGTTCTGCTAATTGCGACACGGATCATTATTATCGCCCACGGATAGTTTTCATGGTTTAAGTATGTGTGAACCATTCCATTCCATGGAGTGTACTGTATAAATAGCTTGTCTTTATTGTTCTAGTGTTTTTTTTCTTCATAGAATATGATGTAATATAGATAGTCAGTCTATTTTTGATGCTATCTGCAACCGCAAAGATACATAATTACACACATTGTGAAAACATTGAGAACCAAAATAGAAGAAAATCAATTTCTGGATTTAGATACTTTTACTTGATAGAAAAGAAAATGTTTTATTTTACACGCAAATAGTATCTCGTCAATAGACCATTTTACCAAAGGATAGGCAATACCTGGTATAATTCACTGATTTAAATTGACCAATCAGTGACTGGGGTATACTGACTTTCCATTGAACAATGTTTGAAATTTTACACCAGCGTGTAGATGGGTGTTCGGAAAGTGCTCGTTAACTTACGTAAGTTTACGTCTCATTTCGGAGTGAAATTGTCTATAGTACATTAACATACAGAAAATGCAGTCACATTGTCAGTATAAATATTTAAAGTATTTTTCTGTTTTAATGGCCGAGCAACAGTGGAAAATTTGGTACAAACCTAATTTTACGAACTTTAATTGTCTTTGGATATTTTTCCATCTGTTCAGATAAAATAATCACTCCTATGGTTTTAAATAAGGATTATGTTTTCGACGATTAAATTTTGATATTTTAATTTTTCATTTCCATTTTTGACTTGTACGATATGTACATCGTCGACCATTTTACAATGTATACCACGTGACAAACAGTATAGTTCATAACAGACTTTATGAACTCAAACATTCAGTAACACATTTACTAACGCATATACTCACTCACTCACTCACTCACTCACTCACTCACTCACTCACTCACTCACTCACTCACTCACTCACTCACTCACTCACTCACTCACTCATTCACTCAGTCACTCGCATATTCACTCACTCACTCGCACATATATTCATTATTGTCACTAATTTACATACACTCCAAGTTCTTTAACTCGTTCGCACTCTACCCTCAAACATAATATTTCAATTAATAGCAAAGATATACGTACTATACTAACATAAAAATATTTTAAGCAAAACTTATTATTATAATAAATCATGAAAAAAATAGATTATTTTCTTCTTTTAAATGCCAATTCACTGATTTCTTTAGTATTTTTTATTCGACCATGCCATTTAAAAGAGCGTCTAGAATGTTGCTGCCAGTTATTACTGATTGATTACTGATTTCTAGAATTGAGATTCCTTTAAGATCTGTTCATACGAACAGAATATTAAAAAATATATATAAAATGATACATTTGGTAACAGCTTGCTTCCCAACAAAGGTAAAAAAAAAATGAAAAAAATAATAATAACAGTGAGCAGCACCAAAATTAATTTTATTTGGAGAAGAGAAAAATCCTCAAACAGATTTTTTTTCTTTTCTTTTCATGAAAATTCAGTCGCTGAGAATGGGTTTAGTGTTAGAATACACGGTAAATTGTACAATCAATTCTTGATACAACAACATTCAATACAACGGCAAATTGTGATTGTGACAATCATAGTTATGTAATTTGCATCATTGAAATTAGTTTAGTTTTAACTCAAAGAAATACACTCTCATAAAATGTTTTTTCGGCGACATTCTCCGAATCATTACGATTTATAGACGAGTGTTACTCGCAAGGCGTTTGGACTGTTAGGAAGCAGCATCACAGAATGTCCTTGAAAAGACTTATTGCTTTTTCATTTCAAATGAAGTAAAACATTGATTTAAAGTTGTTTTTGTTTCCATCATGTGCAGTTAATACAAAGTGAATCGAGTAAAGTAGTCATTTAATGCTAAAATTAGGCAATTAAAATAACAGAAAAATAAGCATGTATACTAAAAGAAGGGCGTTTTAAAGAATACACGTATGCTACACGCTTAAATGTAATTCATATTACATTGTATTCAATCACTATCACTCAACGGGACCACTTAGTCCGGTATAAGGGTACAGATTCCTTGCTCATCCCTAAATACGGCCTTGAAATGAATGGTCTTGAGACTACGACTGAAAAAAAAAACTATATTAAAAAAAAATGATTTGTTTTAAATTTTCACTTTAAGTTACTGTATTTTCATGAGAAATGTAGGACCGCAGCAACGCAGTAATGCATAAGACCTTTGAAAAACAATATTAAATTCGGCTGCCGAATACCTTAGGCTAGATCTTCCATTGATTGACAAGTACTGTAAATTGTTGAGGTAAGAATCAATCTCATTGTAGTTACAGAAATTTTGAATAGCTTAAATCTAATTTAAGTATTAATTAACGCCAAGTAATGTTGGTGAAAATATTGTTGTTGTATTGGGGTTTACCGTCGCTGCGATAGTATTTCAATCATATAGCGACGTCCAGCTAATTACAGGTGGAAGAAGACCCCGGGTACACAGAGGTACCCGGGTAGAACCACCGACCTACCGCAAGCCAGCTGGAAGGCTTCCTCACATGAAAAATCCGAAGTCCCTACCGGGATTCGAACCCACAGCGATGAGGGGCTGAGAGATTATAACGCATGTCCTTTTTTACTTAGGGTTGTATTTCACCATTCTTGTTCTCCTAATAAAATACCTAACTTTTCAATTTCATACGAATACTCTCAGTTTATATGGTAATAATATGTTCCAAACTTAGTAATTTACCTAAATTTAATGCACATTTCGTAAAATAACAATGACGGAGTGTGTTCCGGCACCTTACTTGAGCTTTTAAGTACTGTATTTACTTATAATCCCAATGTGTACGCCTAGCGACAAGTAGGAACTAATGGAAGCATAAGCTTTTAAAAAATGATTTGGTAACTGTAGAATAATTGATTTTCGTGGGGGACTAATTTTCATTGATTTCGTGGATGACTTCTATTCACGAATATTAATCCCCATGAAAACTGTTTATTTCCTATAGAACATGACTCTACGAATATAGGTACCAAAGAAATTGACTTTACTACAGATTCCGCGAAATTTAATTTGAACGAAAATAAATGAGTTTACAGTATATCACAAATACATGGCACGGTAAGTGTTCATCGAAAACGCCTAGTTATTTCCACTTTCGGCACTCCTTAGCATAAAAGACGTTTCATATCTCTCAAAAGACTTGCTCTAGAAAAGATTCCAGAAAATATAAGAGATCTTTTACTAGGTAATGTTCTGTGACGTTTTTTTCTGTTCTTTGATCTCGCTGAAGTTCTGCTTCGTGAGACGTTTAATAGTGTTTAATTAGACAGTTGTTTTCTTGTGTTATCTCTTGGTGTTCGCTATGTTCTTGTTCTTGATTAGAGTGGTATTGCATGTTTTGATTTTAAGATAAATACATTTTTTTTTTTGTTTGACTGTCTAATAAGTCTAAATGAGTTGCTTTGTATGTTTTATTCCGTGTTACTATCATTCAAAGTACTGAAATGACGGACTTGCCAAATGCAACAATGTATTTCAATGCATTAAGATTCGGACATGACAGAAAACATGTACATGTACAATGTAGTTAATTAAAAGATACATGTAGAAGCGCAGATAGTGATTTTGGTAATGATGATGTTGTCGTGAATGATGATTAGGCTGCTGTTGCTGCTTGTGTTTGTTTTTAATTAGATAAAACATTTCTCATTCGTACGTTCATATTTTCAGTTACCATTTCTTGTAATGACTATTGTTTTAATCGAGTTTGATGTTTTATTTAAATGCTTGGATTGCGATAAAGCGAAGAAAAACTAATACGTTTATCTTTCACATTATACGATAATCTTGATTTATATTATTTCAAACACTAGCAAATCAATACTTGCTATATATTTTATGAAATTTGTAACTATGCTGATTCATAACGCATACCTTTTTAATATCCCAGTAGAATTAATGCATACTTATTTTTTTAGGCTAAACTAATAAAGTATGTACTTTTTCCATCACTTCTTCCGTGATCTTGCTATTTGTTTTATTAGTACTAAAATTTGAAGCTATAAAGACATCAATCAATGGAAATAAAACAGCATTCCGAGCAATTCCCTTGACACATTATGCATTAATCCAATATATACCATGAAACAGATACAATATGGTATTAACAGATTCGTTACTGAGAATGGGGACTCAAGTTCTATTCTAGATTCAGTGTTTATGCGCTCTTTTGTTTTGAGAAAATGATTTCCCATAAGAATGTTTATGCTTCAAATGCTGAACGAGATGATACCAATTTCCATTGTATATTGTCTCATAAATAAGATAGAAATGGGAAAAAAATCAATGTCCTCGATCTTTATTTATATTGATCTAAACTTTCCATGACCATGGAAGGGGCAAGGGTGGTAAAAGTAGAAAACGTTTTGATTGTGGCGTTTTATTGTATGTATCAGATCTTCAGCCATTCCAACAGGATTAAGGATTACATACAAACGTCTATTATGTAGTTCCTAAAATAATCATGTATTTTTTATTATTATTATTTTGAATTTAATTATTTATTTTGTATCGCTTGACTTTGAAATAAAGAATGGCGACACGGTGCTAAAGATATATTAATAGTTTTCTTAATTAAACACGCGGCTGTCGTTTTTTCAGGGTTTCAAATCGAAAAAATAATCTGAATATATTTTATAAACTACTTGACCCTTGTCTCTCCAAAATACAGAGAGAAAAAAACCTTTCGATTTGGGTTTTTGTTCAAAATAGTATTTTTCTGACCACAAATATAATATTTGAGCGATGTTTTGGTTAAAAAAGTAATCACGTCTCCCACAGAAAAAAAAGCATTTTATATCAATTCTATTTTTAATCATCAAAGTCCATAACCTTGTGCTCAGACCGAGTAATCACGACTAACTGACACATCTTAATCAAATCCAGTGGTGTCATAAAATTAAAAATTAAAATTTGTGGTCTTAAAAAAAAAACGTTTAGTGTCTTAAATGTCACGAGGCATGGCTCGGTGACAGGGCTAATTCAAGCTTAATTATTTCGGCATCAAATAATTCCCGTGTGAAATTTACATATTTTTTAGTCGGGATTATGGAAACATGGAAAGAAAGTTAACTGACAGAGGAAGAAATTGCAGATGAGAATCTTTTACAATCATCCCAGCTCCCATACATTGATCCTTTCTTATTCCTTCTTCCTATTTCGATTGAATTTATCGCTTTCATAAAAGAAAGGTTTTTTTTTTCTTTAGTTTAGTGTTAACACAAATATCAACTTCTTTCTAATAAAACAAATATGATGTTGGCCTTTTATTATTATAATTAAAATCATTATTATTATTATTATTAGTAGTAGTAGTAGTAATAGTATAATTTGCTAGATAGATAGTAATTTTTTTACTTAAACAATTTGAAATTTAATTTTATCATATAATAATTATTTTCATTCGCAAACCTGTACTAAGCGACCACCTGCATTTAGCGGCCAACTTTAACATTACCAAATTTTAAATTTATAAACATGCTAGTGTAAATACCTATAATGAATAGTAAAAGTAAAATGTTAAGTTTTTTATCAACTACTATAGAATCTTTTCTTTTCGTGGGGGACGTAATTTTCGTTGATTTCGTGGATGGCTTTATCCACGAATTTTAATCACCACGAAAACTTTATTATAGACCTCGCGTTTTCTAGAACATCAATCCACGAATATATGTATCAACGAAATTTACCTCATTACAGATTCCACGAAAATGAATGTCAACAAAAACTAATTATTTTACAGAACGTTATTTCGATTCAAGGCGACACCTTATCAACAACAACAACAAAATTGTCAGTATTGTCATCTTGGTGTACATATACATAATCTTAGCATTAAACATTATATCACGTATTTATTTTATTTATTTGCCGATTAAAAAAAAAAATGGAAGAAAAAAAACAAAAGCAACAACATATAGTACATTATTATAAAAGGAGACCACATTTCATTATATACTTAAGAAAGATATAATGTTATTCCATCATATGGTAGGATAAATATGTTTGTAGTCCTATATATTTTATTATTGTACTATACTTTTCGAAATTTGAATTGAATTAGCATTAATCTTACATACTTATTTTATATACATTCTAACCTGTCTTAAGCGGTCAGTCTAGGGAACAAGAGAAAATAACCGCTAAACTGAGGTGACCGCTCAATGAAGTTTAAATATATAACAAAATACGAAAGTTTGGCAATGTTAAAGTTGACCGCTAAATGCAGGTTGGTCGTTTAGTACAGGTGACCGCTATTACAGGTTCAACTGTAATTATAGTGTATATTTTCGAAAACAATCTCGATAGTACAAGGGCTGTGTATGTGTTTGCTTTGTAATCCAACGGTATACCAGTCATTTGAGACCTTTGTCTCAATGACATATGAGTGCCCTTCCAGCTGGCTTGCGGTAGGTCGGTGGTTCTACCCAGGTACCTCTGTTTACTCGGGCTCTTCCTCCACCTGTAATTAGCTGAACGTCGCTATATGATTGAAATACTATCGCAGCGACGGTAAACCCCAATACAACAACAACAACAACATATGAGTGCACTACCTTGCCATAAATGAGTCGTTTTTTAACATTAAGAACGCATAGAAATAAAGGACATTTACCCAAAATGAATTAACTGATGTTAATATTATATGACAAAATTTTGAATATAAATTGTCGTCTACTCTTTCTGAAGTATAATGTTTTCTTCCTACAAAAATTATTTCAATCATTTGGGAACTATGTTTACTTGAGACAGACATAGTGCTGCCACATTGCAGTATCACCCCATAGACATGTGGCATGATAACACACCTAGTCGTAATATCTTGCCATCAGGTCAACTATAGTCCTGAAATTACCTTTTTATGCTGAGTGCCAAGCATGGAGCTAAACAAGTACCATTTTTTTACGACTTTGGAATGTCGCGGCCGGAGATCGAACCCACGACTTCACATACATTAGAGCGCTTTGATAATATGCGTACCGTGATCCGATTGAAAACATACACTTTAATTTATTTAATTTGATCAAATTGTACGTTCGTATATGGCACTGCAGAAGAAAAATACTTTTCTACCTAGAAAGAAGCTGTTTCATAAACTCGTAAAAGATCGTTTCAACGCCTTGGTTAAAAGAGCAGATCTCTTCCGCTTGTCCAAACAGTATTGTGCAGCAAGAAAGGCAAAGAAAAATTATTGTTTCAAATATCATTTGAATTTGCTACTTAAAAACGTCATTCACAAATTTGTTCATGAGTATTTATGAGATGAAGGGTTAATATATCAAAATTGATAAAAAAAAATAATAATAAAAAAACTGCATATACATGTATGTTTTCATTTTCTCATTTCTCTAAGAATACATGTTCATGTACGTCTTTTGGTAGTACTACTCTATGGACACTATTTTTAGATCTTAATACACTATATATACTTGTACTCTACATGCATTGTAAATTGTTTCACTAATACAATTTTAAAGATAGGTATCGTCATATAAAGACGTTCTTGACATTTGCATTACCCTACCCCCATTATTGGCTTTTTTGTCATGCAAAGTTGCATTTCCCTACCCACCCCATTTCGGTTTCTATTTTAAGCATGAGAGCACCTTAGTAACACAAAAATGAATTATATTCAAAAGATGTTTAATAATATGTACAAATGTACAAAATGGTTACTTAAGTTACCATTAATAAATGTGAGTTAAAATTATTATGTTCAAATCATATACCAAACCAATTGCATTAAATATTTTACTAATTGTCATACAGTATGGTTATGTGATCGCCATTTTCGCACGACATGATTTTCTATAACCTAGGTTTCCCACTCAAGAATTTATTCTCTGTATACCTTTGGGCAACAATCTTCGTTTATAAGAAATATTTTCTTGACATCTGAACAACATTTAGCAAAACATTAACACATGTTACCGTTCAGATAAGAAGTAATTAGAATTTGGAATGACTCACTATCAATTTTGACTCTGACTAAAATTAGCAAAAGATGAAAATTTGACTTTTTTATTTCAAAAACAGTGTTTTATTTGGTTTGACAATATTATCTTACTAAATATTACAGGTATGCAAGATTTGCACCAAAAGTAACAGAGCTAGGCAGTAGCCCCTGTAGGTCTTTGACTGAAATACTGACATATTAGACCGGAAGTGATATTAATTAACATTTCCCTTGATTATTTTTTCTAATTCGTCCATCATTTACGGGCATAATAAATATATTTTCGTATACGTGGAAAATGAATAAAAAAATAATAATGAAAAATTGCATTCTGGTTTGACCCGAACGCTTAGAATATATTCGATGTCGGTCTTTTCCATACGAATGACCATTGTACGGAAAACACCGACATCAGACGATCGTGTACGTGATCGGCATTACAGTAGTTCAACCTTAATGCAAATCGAAACAGCAAAAAAAAAATGGATAAAAAATAACATAAAAGCAATACCATTTAACAATTAAGAGGCACGCAAAGTTCATATAACCTTTACGTACTCAGTTGGCGGTAAATGCAATTATAATTATCAGTCCCTGCCCTTCAGCTGTTTCTTAGCGTGCCCTTATAATGAGAAATGTGTCATAAATCATTTTACAACTCTTCAAAGATATCGCTGCTGTTGTGACAGAATATATTTTAATGAATCGGTGTCTTTATCAAACAGGCGCTCCTAAAGCTATACTCACAGATTGCCGACAGCCAGAAAAACGCCGGAAGAGATGCAATCTTAGCGACAATCAATCGTGACCACTCAGTGGGTCAAGCCGTCTTTGAGAACGTGCTGGAATTGCTTCCTGGCGTTGACATGTGCCAATATCCCGTTTCTTATTAGAAAATAGGTTGTCGTGCACAGATTAAAAGCATTCACTCAGTGTAATAACAGGACAACTGGGATTTACCTTGGCTGGGGGTTTATTGCGCATCATCACTAGTGTTTTTTTTTTTTTTTTTTTTTTTTTTGTTTTTTTTTTTTGATTTCAGGTGTTGTTTTTGAAAATTAAGTTGTTTTTTACATGATCTGAGTATGTCATTATCTTTTTTTTAAATGTCTCAACAATACACAATTTGAAACATAAAATCCGGATTACATATATAAACATTGATTTAAAAATGTAAATCGCCACCCAAACCTTAATTAAAAGAGACTAACAGTAATTACAATTAGTATTAGAAAAACTTCATAACTAGAAAAGCATGCATACTAAAACGAAGGTAAATAAAAGAAACAAAAATATTAAACAATTTAATATTTCCATAATTAAATATAAATATTCAAATATATCAAATTATCCTTCGGCGCATGAAGATATCATGACAGGTTTTAACACTTGTGTGTATTTTTGCAGCAATAGTATTTCGGTCAGAGAGCGATGTCCAGCTAATTGCGGATTGAGGAAGACCCTGAGTGTATAAAGACACCCGGGTAGAACCGCTGACTTACCGCAAGCAACTGGCGGGCTTCCTAACTTGAAAAATCCAACTTACAGGGAATCGAACCAGCAGCGGTGAGGGGCTGAGTGATATAGATACAGACGATAAAGATCTATGCAGATATTGGTGACGATAATGACGTAAATAACAAACGTGTATGTGTTGCTGTTGACATAATTTTTACAAAGGGACATTTTCTCATTAGAATGGTATTTATTTCATTTATCTTATGTCTTGATTTAATAGTTTTTATTTGTCTTTCTTTTTTTTTTAAATTTGTATGCCCCTTTCCAGTTTAAGCAGTGAAGATCTAAGCCCCGTTTTCCTATATACAGTCAAACCTGTCTTAAGCGGTCTTTCAAGGGAACAAGAGGAAGTGGTCGCTTAACAGAGGTGATCGCTAAATGAAGTTTAGTTATATAACAAGATACTACAGATTGTTATTATTTAAATTGAACGATAAATACAGGTTGACCGCTTAGTACAGGTGGCGCTAATGCAGGTTCAACTGTATAACTCCTCATATATAACAATGTTTTATTTTGTGTTAAAAGTGTCAACCACTTACTACCTACCTGCCCCGGTGGCCCAGTGGTCAGAGCGTGCGCCTCGGGAGCGGGAGGTCGTAGGTTCGATCCCCAGCCGCGACATACCAAAGTCGTGAAACATGGAACATGTTCTGGTATAACTGTACTGATTGGCGGTCAACATAAAAGGGTAGTTCCAGGACTGGTTGGCCCGGTGTCAGGATAATGTGACTGGATGTCTACGGCGTGTACTGCAGTGTGGCAGCACTATATCCTTCTTATGTAGACATCGTCACTAATTGACTGAAATACTGTCGGTGGGACGTTAAACCAAACAAATGTACAAACAACAAACAAACCGAATACCTATTATTCCAGTGTGACTGCTGGATGGCCTTTAAATTAGTTTGAATATATTGTATGGACCTGAAAATGTCTATTAGTATATGAAATATACAAGCCCATTTCTTCTATAATTGCACCACTAGATATTAATAGATATGACATATACATTAACTTTCTCGAACGACGTTATGACTAATGAAATAATTTTGCTAACAGGAGCTAAAAAGTCCTTACTATGGGTGTAGTGTCTACATAAAACTCTTACGTCTTTAAACGTAATTATGTTACTAATCTGTTTAGGGGATATTT
>CM037794.1:21813923-21824187 GCA_021229015.1 Solen grandis
TTTCCATACTTAATCAATTTTGATTCAAAGTGTTGTATTTTACAATCACGATGTATCCAATAAAATGGAAAAGGAAGTCCCACACGTAATATATATTTTCCTGTAGCAGAAAATTTAATTTTTGCTTAGCGTGTGAATAAGTCTATTGTGGTACATGTATTTCATTGAAAGAACATTTATTGATATATTTTTTATTTGGTCACCCAGGTCAATTTGGTATATTTGTAATCATCTAGAAAGTTTATGAATAGTCTGTTTGAGGTTAAAAGATACTGAGAAATCATAAATAGCTAAGTTAATATAATTTTGTTTTAAAAATCTTGATCTAGGACAGACTTAGTACGGTATATTTAGGAAAGTGTGCGAATTAAATTTGATTAAAATGGCTTCACAGTAACTAAGATATTTAAGATTTATCATTTATTTTTTAACATCGAACAGGCTTTACTAAACAGGATCCTTAGGGCCTTACATATAAAGAGGATATTTGTTTGTTTTGAGTTGATAGGGAATATATTACATCGAGAAGTGATATGATTTTGATATTTTCACGAGCTTTTCGTTGTGAGATCGAAAATGTTATAATTGTATCACTTCGAGATGAGATATTTTCTCTATCCACTCAAAACAAATAAATTCTTCCTAAAGTCCCATTATCTTATAGATGTTAGACCTAAATCCGAATGCACTTACAACATATATAATTTTGTTTTAATTTCGTCACTGAAAGACATTGAGAAATGCCTAATATACAGGAAAGATTCTATTAGAAAAATTGCAAATTGTGGCTGTCTCGTTCTATATTTAGCTCAAAACGTCAGCATAAAATTAACATGCTGTTTTTTTTTCTTCAGAAGTTCGTGGAATTTCCTCCTATCTCCTCTACTAACGTATATCAAGATTTATTTAATCTATAGCAAAAGTCCATGTGCTTCTGAAGCACTCCATGTACACCGAGATATCCGTGGTTTTACTGAATAGTGGGTTTCACATCAAGCTCCGCCCATTTTTCTCACTATTTTGCCCTGTCTGAACAACTCAGGCTCCCCTGTAAATATTTCATGATGTGGGCTTCATTAAACATTAAGAGGTTAATCAAACATCATTTGAGGCTTTGCTAATTAGAAATTTCGAAAAATATATTTTTTCCCAGCTAAAACGCACTGGGGCTTAAGCTAACTGATGACAAAAGAATTGAACTTTTTGTGTATTCGATCCTGTTTACACACAGATGAATAAATGTGATTGGAGGCAACTAAAAGATACCGGAATGATACGTATCCATAAACTTTATATAGTTTATAGGTAAAAAGAAGTTCCGGCCCAAAGTGTCAATTGTTTGGGTTTTATCTCAATGCCAGAAAACAGAGTGTCATCAGTTTGTGTATCTTACCAAACTCCTCGTTCCAAATATACCATTTGTACCTCTTATGTATACTAGAGGACTTTCAAACGGCTCATTTGTAAAATTAGTTACTAGTATATTACTTGATAAGTAGGACATAAAACATGCACCGATTTATTGGTGAAGTATGCCTCATTACATTTTGTTGTTGTATTGGGGTTTACCGTCGCTGCGATAGTATTTCAATCATATAGCGACGTCCAGCTAATTACAGGTGGAGGAAGACCCTGAGTACACAGAGGTACCCGGGTAGACCACCGACCTACCATAAGCCAGCTGGAAGGCTTCCTCACATGAAAGCCTCATTGCATTTCTAAATAATCTAAATTGTTTGAAATGATATATTCGACCTATTTCTCTAAAGAAATACACATCACATATCATTTCCTTACCAATGTTATTAGCTAGTAAGGTATAACTTTTCATCATTTACAAGAATGTTTGGATGTGTTACTACATAAATGAAGATTTCAAGCATTACTTAGCTCTTACAGCAGCTCGTTCACAAATGATCGGTAAAAATTAAAAAGAAAAGTTTTCTACTCTCCCTTGTTAATGCTGGTGAAGAATTTTTCCTCTGACAAATTATCTTGACAAGTGTAGTTCAAATTGTACGGAAAAGGGCTATTTTCGTAAACGCCCATTTCGAGGTAATCGAAGCAGGTGATTATGGTACCACGCAAGACGTTCTGCAACATTGCGTCTTCAACAGTTCCAGGTAACGAATTCGTAAGTTCAGTCTGTGAAGTGAGAGCTTGCGCGGATAGTGAATGTGATCAGTCATTTGGTGGATAGCACTTCTAAATATAGTTTTTTTTTTATGATTTAAAAATATCTTCAATACCGTCCGTCACGCTATTGCCTTTGGTGGAGAAACCACCCACTTTTCTTACAATCACGTCTGTAGATGGGTACTGATAGGCGTAATACACACAAATAGTCAATAACCAAATCCTTAGTCAATGGCCATCAGTGAACGAGCTGCTTTAACCCATTCCCTCATATAGACTCATTTTGACGCACTCAATAGGTACCACATAAAGCCTTATCTGCAAAAGCCAAACTCAATCCTTACCAAATTCAATTGTAAAATCCTCATTACCAGACCACTGAGGAGCAGCGAACAGCATAAAACATGATCAGCCTGCGAGTTACTCGCAGGTTGATCTGGTTTTATGCTGTTCGCATGGGTCTTTTCATGGTATCCTCTATGAGGGAAAGGGTTAAAGAACTCGCTTTGCTGGCTTTATGCTTTATGGTATGGACTAGACCATTTTGGGTTTAACGTCGCTTTGACAGTATTTCAGTCTGTTGCTTACATTTGTGTCTTGTCATGGAAAAACCTGTAAAACTAGATTCTCCAAGACTACCTTGCGCATTTATGTACATATCAGGTAAATAATGTTCGATAACCATTTATTTTGTTTTAAAAGACTAAGTCAATCATTCAAATGCCGAAAACGTCCAGCTTTTGTTTTACTTGCCAGTGAAGCGCCCTCTTTCATATTCACTCATCTTTAGATTTAAGTTTACCGTCTGTTTCTATAGAAACCATTGTATGCCTTACTTAGCGATCTTATTGCCTAAACTACTGAATTTAACTATAATTACCTAAGCAACTGCTCTATAAAATGTTTCAATAAATTACCTAACGTTACTACGACGGATATAAAGATCCACATTTCAAATCCTGACAGTGAAACTTTGTCTTTTTTTTATATTAGAGTAAATAAAACCTATTTCTAAGATCTTAATAATAGAAATGACGTCAATGTCGACGATTAAAAATTGTGCCGTTATGACGTTCTGCAAATATGTCAAAAAAGAGTGAAATAAAACAAATTGGACTATATATACCGCATCCTTGTGGAAAACCTACATTTGATAAAAAAGAAAAAGAAACACACACACACACACACACACACACACTGGTAATGGTATTTGCAGAATGAAGAATGTTTCGTTAGCCGCATAAAACAACCGATGAAAACTGTTGGCCCGAAAACAAAGAACAATGAACATAGTGGAAACATGAACGTATTCTCTATACCGATAAAAAATCTGAAAATCAGCAGAAGATCCTGCCTATTTTTTCGCGTCGATGAACCTTTTTTTTTTCGAATAACAGTTTAATTGGCATTGAAAGGCTGCCGATAAGTTTTCATGATTTTTCTCTAATGTCTCACAGTTTGCTCACAGATGGTACAACGACATGTTTATTCATTGGATGAGGAAGTGGATTAAGCCCTCACCCCACGAAAAAAAGAGAGCAACCCCCCCCCCCAAAAAAAAACCCAACAAAAGCACCAACACAAACAATTAACAACAAAAAAACAACAACAACAAAATTACAACAATCAAACAATAACACATATAATCTGTATATTAACATGATATTCTTACAATCAAGCATAATTTCGGATATATGTGTTCATGAAAATAATTCAGATTTACACAGTTTGTCTTACTTGATAGTCCAATGAAATGCTCGTATTTCGTTCAAAATTCGAAAAGTTTATTGCATAAAATGGACCGTGATATATTGATATGGAGAAAATGTGGAGAAAAATATGGTGCCTACTTGACAAAAGACAAATATGGAAGGAGCCTGTTGCGGCTGCGAATGATTACGCCATGTTTTGTTAAAATATAAATGTATCAAGTAACATTGACTAATGCAGTTATTTTCTATATAGACAAATGGCATTGAAACTCTGTCTTTTTATGACATAAGAGTAAATGAAACCTATTTCAGGAAATAAACATAATACGTTTTTTTTTTCTATATATTCGTGTATACGACTAAAGTATAACATCGTTTGGATAGAATTTCTAAAACCTTTACACAGTGACAGAGAAAACAGTACTAAACATCGAGTTGAAATCAAATGAGGTGTTGCTCGCCCATAAAATTCAGTTATCTGCCCTTGAAAATGACAGAAAAGAGCAAAAAATCACTTTCAGTAGCAGATAACTCAAACAGTAGAGCGGCGATCCCCATTTTTTCGGCATAGCTGTATAATATTGATTTTGACCCACTTCGTCAACCAATCAACTGTTGGTATACAAATGAATCCAGAGTAAACGCAATGCTATCATTGGATTGTATAATTTATTTTTTAGGATATTCCAATTTAAAATGGGAGTTTCAGGTTGTGTATAATATCTTTCTACTTGATAAAACAAGTTTCTTTTTCAGTTAAAACATGAAAGGTAACTTAATGATAATGTAAATTTAACACTTCCATGTCAATTAAGGAATGCTGCTTTGGTAATATGATTTAAAACAACTAAAAAATGAGCAGGCGTATGACTATTTTAGACCACAAATTCACCCAATTTGTAAGAGTGAACTTTGCTTTCACAGGGGAGTTAACTACTGTGGAGAAGATATGCAGTTTATTGTGCGGATCTGGAAACAATAATTGGATACCTTTCGGTTTCGTTTGGTTACATATGAATTGTTTTTACTTTAAAATAATCATCAAGTGCATAATATTTAATGGAAATCGGTAGATTAGCTTTTTTATTTAGTTTGTAAATTAAATCCATTTTGTTAATTAGTCTTCAAAATACCTCCCATTATCTGGGTATTTATAAACATTTTGCTTACGTTTCCAACTTTATATTAGTTTAAATATGTTTTATATGTTACAATTTACAAATATTTAGCTACGCCGAATTTTTATAAAGATATTTCTAGTTTTCAAATCATGCAAAGTTTTAGAAACTTCTCATGGCAAATTTTAATTTTCCTTCTTTGTTCATATAGAAAATAACTGCATTGTGCACGTATGCTTTTAAAGCATCACGTGTGCTGTCAGTCAAACGGGAGGTGGTTCCATAATGTGAGGTCAAAGGCAAAATGTACTTTTTATAAATTGTCTTAAATACAAACAGTGTCTATGTGTTTTTGTAGCCGAGTGAAGGTATTTGGTGATAAATCAATGACTCGACCGGGACCCGAACCCAGGGCCACAGGAATACCGTTCCTGCACTCTACCGACTGAACTATCAAGTCACATGTCTTCTTGCCTATTGATTTATCACCAAATACCGGTACCCGGCAACAAAAACAAATAGACACTGTTTGTGTTTAGCGTCCCTTCGACAGTATTTCAGTCATTTTGGGACCTTATTTTCTACTTGAGACAGACATAGAGTCACGATGCGATATTACACCATAGACAAATAGCATGATAATGTCGGGATGCAATCAGCCACATTATCTTGACACATGGCCAACCAGTCCAGGAACTTCCAGTGGATTCTGAGTGCCAAGCAAAGGAACTGTATCAGATCCATTTTTTTTTTCAACTTTGGTATGTAGCAGCCGATAACCTACAACGACCTACTGATTCAGAGGCGGACGTTCCAACTTCTCGGCCACTGGGACCGATCATGGAAAATGTTACATAATATCATACGACTTTTTTCTTTATACATATATAGCATCGAAAAAGAGTATCAAATTAAACTATGATTTACGCATCACTGTGGCTCTTCTGTTTTTCTCTTATAGCTATGTTATCTAAGTGCGTCTGACAGTTCCACTGTTTGAGAAGAGATTAGGTGATAGCCAATTTAAGATCTCCCATCAGTCCTCTGAACTGGTGCTTAGCGTGTTATATAACGACACGTTAGGACAGTCTAAGGGTGTATTCTAGGAAAATATGCTAAAATGTAACGTAAAACCATTCAAACTTATCTGCAGACGTGATTGAAGCAAGATTGCAAGATCCACTCCAAGTGGTGATAGATCAATGTTAGTAATAATGAATGTGAAATGCTGCAAATACATGTTTGTTTGTTTGTTTGTTGGGTTTAAAGTCCCACCGACAGTATTTCAGTCATTTGGAGACGATGTCTACTTGAGACAGATATAGTGCTGCCACACTGCAGCATAACGCCGTAGACATGTGGAATGATACCACACCGAGCCAACCAGTCCTGCAACCACCCTTATATGCTGAGCGCCAAGCAAGGGAGCTATAACAGTACCATTTTTTACGACTTTGGTATGTCGCGGCCGGGGATCGAACCCACGACCTCCCGCTCCCGAGGCGGACGCTCTAACCACTCGGCCACCGGGGATGATCTGCAAATGCATGTATCTATGGGCTCTAAATTTAAACATCATACGTCTACAAATTTCGTTTTTAGATACTATTAAAGACGCTTGCAATGTTGCTGAGTCCGAGGTTTTGGGAGCTATGCAAATCGTTCTTATTAAGTCCAATTTCAAACATCATAGATCTACAAAATTTAAAATTCAGACTACGGACGCCTGTACTTTTCATGAGTTTGAAGTTTGTGGGGAATTTATCAGCCACTGAATTCTGATCCAATTCTAAACATCCGGAAGGGATTAGTGTGTGTGGAAACGACATGCTTGCAATGGTCGATGGTAACAGAAAAAAGGAGTAAATATATACTTGTTGTTATCTAAGCTGAAATTATGCGGTTGTCAATTTCAACATTTCACGTGTGTACTTTTTCTGCTTGTTTAATGCGTTTAACAACCCCCACAGATATAGTGCTTCCACACTGCAGTATCACATCGTAGACTAAACCCAGCCATATTGTCATGGCAACGGGTCAATCAGTCCTGAATCGTGTGTTGAGCGCTAAGCAGGGAGCTACCAGTACCATTTATAACGACTTTGTTATATCACAGTCTGACTATAAATTGAAATTGGTATGAGAAACATGACATTAAATTTAAATCACGTAAATAAACAGAGGATTACAGTAGAAAAATAATATAATACACAAATATCAAAGGGAAACTATTAACGGAAAAACTGCATACAAAATTTCGAGATATGGCAATAAAGTAATCATCAGAGACTATTAAAACAAGAATGTAAAAGCATAAATCCAATTCCATACAAATAAGAAAAATATCAAATGATAATTATTGAAAGAAAATAAAAATTAACAAATACCAAAGGTCATACAAATAAGATACACATCAAAATGAAATTCTTAAAATAAAAACAATAAAATAAATAATTATCTGGATGTCCCACTGTGTATCTTCCTTAAATTTGGGCAACTTCAGCTTATCTTTAAAGAAAACATAATATTAAAAATTCGCTAATAATTTTACACTTTTATTATAATTTACTATGAAAAGATTCATTTTATAAACACATTTTTTTTTTGCAGCAAACATATCGTTATATAAATAAAATCGTATATACGTATCTGAGAGCATGTCTGGCTGGCAACGTGCCGAAAGCGCGAGCGCGCTAATGAATATTCATATTCATTTTGATTTTAAAAATATTTTTTGTGAGATCTAAATGAAATTAAGAATGGATATCGTTGCTTATCGACATTTGGTAAAATCGTGCACGTCCTAGACGGAAAATCGCTGTTTCGTCACGGTTGAAAGATTTTATTATTTCCGCACAGCAGTGCAACTTTATATAGTTTCATGCTAATTCATTGATACATTCAAGAAAACGGAATTAAAAAAAAAGTGTTGGATCAGAAATGGCTCTAAATGTATGTGTTTGATAGATGCCATGTGCTAATAAACTATAATTTGTTCTCAATTTAAAGTGGGTAATTTAGTTTGAACCTTTTCCATGATAATAATACTCCGGAATATCTCTTACGTCTGCTTTCGACTGATGTTTGCAAGAAGCTACGAGGTTGCGTTTTTACATCGTTGAAATTTCTGACCGTGGAAAGATAAAACTAGTCATAGTTTTGTTCTAGAACGAAGACTCATTACGAAGATTATATCTGCTTGTGTCAACTTTTGGAGAACAGAGAGAAGACAAACAAAGCGGGGTAAGTCCGTTTTTCATTATATGGCAATATATAAGCTTATAATTACAGCTTCTAGTTTCCAGAAATTCCTAACCGGCTTCTATCATGAGTCTATTCATTCAATATGCTAAGTAGCACCATTAATGGCGCCGTGATCCAGTGGTAACTTCAACCGATTACGAATCCGAAGAATTCTTCACGACCTACCCAGGCGCAAAGTACTGGTTCAACCCAGGAACTGTCGAGAGGGATTAGTATAAGTTGCAAGAACTTGTTTCCCAATCGACGTAAAATAGATAAGTTTAAATTAAGTAGCAGCATTTGTAATTTCAGCCGCTTCGTACTAATTGTCTTTTCTTAAATTGTGTTTTAAAGAAAATAATGCTATTTCAAGAAAGCAACGACCTACTAATGATTTTAAGGAACTAAGAATGTTTGATGTGCTACTTCTTGTATGAACTCGTCTTACATGTATACTGGTTGGTGATGAAAGATTATAAGCAAGGAGACTGTCTTTTAAAGTCAAATTAACTAGCAATATATCATCCCAGTCATTAATTTTCAGTAATTAAGAGTATCTGTCGGAATTTGCTGTTCGTTTACAATAAAAGAAGACTTGCGTCGTATGCTAGAATCTTTGTCGGCAAAGACCTAAACCAATAGATTCCCTACACAAATAAGCTGGTGAAGGAAATATCGTCTACTCTCGGTGTGAGAAAAAGCCGTGTAGCTTATTTGCTGGTTTAGGTCCTTGATATCGGTTACAATATCATTCATGTAAATTAAAAAGAGTAACGGTAAAAGTATAGAGCCCTGGGGTTCCCCAGCCTTTATGAATTTCGGGCTTGACTTACAATGAGGGAAGACTACGCGTTGTTTCCTTGGATACAGGTAACTAGAACTATTCATACAAATATTCCATATATTTGAAGTGTATGTAGAAGTCCCCAAGTGTTGCTACTTGAGTAATATCTTCGTTTAGATCAAAGACTTATTAACAGAGATAGGAAACTTCTGTAAAAGCCAGTGGGAAATTATTGTGTAGGCACACATAAGATAAGTTAATTTTGCAAAATTTCGAAAAGGTATTGAAAAAATACAGAGGAAAAATTATCCATTTATAAAATTATTTCAATAATTTAATCATTTCTCTCATACATGGGATATTTTCAGTTTGATTCATTTTCAAAATTCTTTTAAATTGTGATTTAAGGTCAGTCAGTGTAGCAGAAAAATAACGAACATTATATAGTTCTTTTCAGCAGGTTCTATTTTACATATAATTTTTCCATTACTTGACTTTTTTTTTTCAAATAAAAATAAATTTGATGGTAATGCAATGTCCTATTGAAAGATACATTTTACTTTCACATACCTTCAACAGAAAAGGAGATTTTGCTAGAACTGGACAATTGTTACTGCTTTTGTGAGATTTAGACTGGTTTCCAATCTTTGTTTAATAAGTCTTTGTCTAGAATCTTATATTTATTTTTTTCTTTCTAATAAGTTTTAAGATAAGTATGTACGGAAGAATGACAGTCTAAAGATAAAAAGATCTAACGCTGATCATAGTGTCTCTTTTCAGATCTTGCTTTATGTTTAAGGTGTTCTTTACCTGTACTTATTGACTGCTGCAAATATCAACTTAATTAAAATATCTATAAACTAAAATCTTCTTTACTAGACTATTCCTTTTTTTACAATAGCTAAAAACACACACATGCGCTCAATACATGTCTATCGCATCTCTAACCGTGTCTTTAAATACGACATTCACTGAAGCAATTAAATTTAAGGAATGCGAAAGCCAGATACATTTGCATGAATAATCTGCCATGCTTATCACCCATGATTACATTATTTCCCACTGTTCTAGTTCTGATGGGCAAAACCTACGTTCACAAGTAAAATTTGAACAATGTTTGTTCGAGTGGCAGTTCCCATAGTTTATTTTCCACATTCCAATATCAGATAAAACTTTTATTTTATCTGAATGGTTTTGCCTCGTTTGTTTCAATGTAACGTTTGAAATAATGAGATCGTTAAAATGATAGGAAGCATTTTAAATTAAAGTGA
>CM037794.1:21824287-21874287 GCA_021229015.1 Solen grandis
TAGCACCTTTTGATATTCTTTGCAATAGAGGGATAAGACATATGAACAAAAAATAAACTGCCTATCATTCCAGCATGTGGGTTTTTGATGACTCTTCTGTAAAATTTGCTGCAGTAAAATATCTGCATGGTGAGTGGTACTGCATGTCATTTATCAAACGCATAACAGCAAGTCAACATTAAGTGCACCAAAAACTAAAGTGTCCTTTGTTTGTTTGCAATTTAACACGGTTTTTCAAAACAAACAAAAAAAGAAAGAAAAAGAAAGAAACTTTTATCAGGGTAGTAGTTTTATTATATTAACCGTCATTCCTGGAATTACCTGGCTATACTCCCACCCCCTGCAAGAAAATGCCAATCAAGGGGTTCAGATCAGGAGTAAGAAGCGCACTATCAGCATTCCAGTACTTGTCATATCTCGTGGCTTGATTCATTTGCCATTGTTTAATATACTCACAGTATCATATTTTTGTATTGATATTCATTTATATTGTTGTGCATAATTTTAATAAACTATGATTGAACTAAGTACTTGTCTATTAATTTGACCATCTTACAACAAGAGCTCATTTCCTTTCGGAGAAGGATTTGTACAGGTAAACCTAAGGACTTTCAACTCGAACTAAAACACCTCTGAAAGTGGAAAGCTGCTGACAATTTGAAATGTCAGATATTTATTTCTGCAACAAATAGCTTTAAGAGCATTCATATTTTGTACAACACCAATTACAAATGTTATAATAATAGTAAAAACATCAACTCGCTCAGGCATTTCATGCCAGACTAACTTTGCAACATTTATTACAGATATTAAAAGGGTAGGATATATCAGCTTTGGTCAACAAATATTTCCTTGTTTCAATCATGTACGATATTAAAATACATTGTATTGAATTTTGAAGATTTTTTTTTTCAACGCATTAAAACGAATCCCCTTGAAGGGCAGACGAAACTTTGTACTTAATCATACCTGTGAACCATTTTTTATTTTCATGAGGGAGATTTTTGTGGATTATGAGGGAGATTTAGTCATTATGAGGGAGATTTAGTCATTATGAGGGAGATTCTTAAATCGCGCAATATACAGGAGCTGTTATTTTAAGGATTTTAATTGATAAATCTAATATATGAATAACAACTCTATTATACAGGAAGCAATTCATGCATTTTCACTGCTGTTATAAAATTATTCCCTGTTCATCATTATCTTACATGTAGATTATATCCCATGAAGCACTATATGCATAATATATTGTCCTTAACTTTTGCCCTGGTGATATGTTGTTTTCCACTAAGTCAGTTATTTTTTATTACATTTTTTCTGCAAAAGTCCTGTAACTTGCTAGGCTTAAAAAATATGAGTCAAAACATTGCATCCACAGCAAAATCATTGCATCCAGGATGCAGGGGTAAGAAATCACTAAGTTGTCTTCTCACATTATTTTACCCCTATGATATATGCTGAATGATGTACTGAAGATTTTACAAAAATCATTTTCTGCTTTCTTAGGAATTTGCCATCATACCGCTCATTTTTCTGATCCTGGAGAGCTAACAGGCTCTTCAGTATGATTTTACAGTTGAGCCTACTTTAACCTTGATCGATCATTAAATACTAAAGCCACTGTATCAGATAATTTGTAAAAACAACAAAGAGTTCCCCTATCCCTGTCATAAAACATGTGAAAATTTTAATCTGACAAGGGCAAGGTCGCGCACCTGCAAAATGACTGGTTTATTAGGTTACCCTAATTCAAGCGTTAGATTGTTCTCCGATAAGTAACACTGGAGAACTAGTCCAATATTTTTATTTTTGGTTTCATGTGACAGGTTTGCCTGATTTATGTGTAAATTTGTATACCGATACAGGATAATGAGGACCCAGTTTGTTTTTATTCCCAGCCAAGTTTAAATGTCATACACTGCGTTTACAATCGACGGACAAATGTCCGCCATTTCACCGGTAACGCAACCGATTCGTCCTCAGAAGTATTCGACCTTTAACAAGAACATTCGTACCAAAATGATTTGTACCCAAAAAGAAAAAAAAGTGAAAGGTCGGCGTCAAAAATTAAAGTCGGTCGGGTTCCCTGAACCACACTTTTTTTTTTTTTTTTTTTTATTTATTCTTTTTTTTTTTTTTTTTTTTTTTTTTTTGCCACAGCTGTTGCTTGTTACACATATTGTCAATGAACGTTATAATATTTAAAAAAACAAACAACGAAAAACAAAACATCCTTCGGTATTACTAAATGCTATATGTATCAAAAATGATGATCTAACTTATGAATTACGTTTGGTATCCCAGTGTTATAAAGAAGTGTACACCTTATTTTAAGATTCTTTTCGACATGCATTAAAACAACGTAATTCCATTATCATGAATCATTGTGAATATTTTGAATAATAACACAGATTTCAGTTATGACCTCTAATTTTCGTATTTATTTATCAGTGTAGAAGTACAAACGGATTATATGGGTTTTTTTTATCTAAGATATTAAAAGTAACAAAAACTTTATGACGATATATTTGTATATCAACACGTTCGTTTGCAAATACGCAAAAAATAAAACTCAAGTACAATGTATACTGACTAAATACATCATTTTCTTACAACACCAATACAAACTTGCACCAAGACGAATAACGTGAATTCCACCAAAAAGTAAATTATATATCAACACATGAATATCAACATGTATGTATTTACGTTTTCATGTAGGTTTGCATGTGCACTATGTGTAAGTGAGTAAGTAAATCCCCCATCAATGTAGTTTTATGACTAAGATACCAAATTTTTGTTCTCAATATTTTTTGCACACAGAAGACTCAGGGGTTGTCATTTCACATGGTGATTAAATTTATTGATTGAATTCGTAGAAAGAAATAGAGGTAGCATTCCTTAATTTACATATTAAATTTAAATAAAAAAATAGCTATTATATTCAGAAATATGATATGTCATGAAAATAAATTCTGCATATCTTAATGATGTCTGAAGTAAAGTCAAAAGATTTCCGAGTGAAAATCCGTACAAAAATTGCTGTATACAAATTTTTTCTAAAAGATACATTGTTTTTACTGGAAATCAATATGTATGTAACAACTTTTTTTTTTCATCCATAATTTTTGTAAACATATAATATTTTATAATGAATGCATCAGTTGTCACACATTATTTTACACGCAAAATGCATTTTAAAAAAGAAGTAGTGGTTGTCAAGTACTAATATTATTCTCATGTTGAAACAATAATAAGAACACTTTATTAATCAGAAAAATAAATAGGTTGTTTTTTTACATTAGGTAGACATAGATTTTTAACAAGATGACATCATCTGTTTTTCTCATCGATATGTTAATTTTTTTAAACATTTTTTTGATTCGGGAAAAAAAATTCAATTCCAAATTTTCAGTTCAGTGAATGCAATTAATATTGCATTAATGACTTTAGTGCATTATTGCATCTGAATTATGTAACATTATTCTGACTCGATGATGCATCATATCACGAAAGATACATTGAAAAAAATTATAATTACAAATACATTTTCCAATATTCATATTCCCTGGTTTTATTGATAAATAAGAGAATTAATTTCATTGTTTTATCATAAAGGCTTGCCTTATTTTATGATTGCATGGGAAATTATTTTTTTTTTTAGATTTGAAATTGTCCACATCATAAAAATGCTTATACGTTGCATTCTACTTTCTGTATCTGTTAAATATGAATATTACAAAAAAAAATAGATTAAAATACAATCTAAGGTTTTTAGTAATACATAATTACGAGGTATGCGGTCGCAATCATCTAATGTTCCAATTCTGGGTGAACTTCTCTATACATTTGATTTCTATTATCGTTATTCTGGGTAGGCAATATAGATTTGATTTGTATAATCAGTATTATTAAATACAGAGAGTTTAGTTAAAAAGCTGAAATCCCATAATATCCTGTGAATTGTATATTTCTAAACGATTACATATATGCAATGCATCTAGTGATATAAAGTTCAGGAAACCTAAAACATTTTGGTGGCTCTCTAAATGTAGATACATTTCTTTCTAAATATTTTGAATTTAATTTACTAAAATGAATGTTGTGGGGCCTATATTAAGAAGTATACATTGTGAAGGTCAAATGTGTTCTTATAAGCAAAAATCCTTGAATTTTGATTCGTAATCAATTCAGTCAAGTTATCACGGACATTTGTATACGACATATTTTTTCTATCTAAAGTTATTTTAAGTTTATAGTATTATATTTCAACAATTGAATTCCAATAATTGAAACTTCATAAATGTGACAGTATCATAATTACGGTTTATCAAAGGTGTGTTTTGTTGATATAATGTATGCTCGGTATATAAGTCATCAGATCCAGTGCTTCTGATTTGGACAATAGTGATTAACAATTGGTCATTTAAATTGGTGATGAAAAAAAAAATATGGACAAATTGATATCTTTCGCATGTTGGTTGCAGGTCATATATATATCATATGACAAAAACAGCGTGGCCGGAAGTCTATTATTTTACTCGGATTTGTGATTCCCTAAACATCATTCTCGTTACATTTCTAACATGTTGTATAAGGAAATTAGCCGAGATTATCCACTTGTGCCCACGTCATATGCGGGTTTCCTAAAACTAAAATAAATTATGGGAAGGAACAAACAACAAGCTGGCGAGAGTCCAGTTCAGGCTATAGCTATTAGTTAACAATAACTAACCATTTGATACCCTGCTTACATTCTATACACTGCGATATAACATGTTAAGTTCACTGAACACGCCTAAGAAACACGAGGGCTCAAAGTTCGAGCCTCGTTGATCAGCAATGTACTGCTTTTTCTGGTAGATCTACTCTTCTTTTATTTTTAACAAAATATAAACCGGAAACTATTTATTATTATTAGCCCAATTATCATATTGGTTTTTACATTTCGATTTGTAAATTAGCAGATGCAGCAATCAACACAATTTTTTGAAAAGAAAATTGTATAAAACTATTGATGGAATCTGTTCATATTGACACACAGTATTGAACAACACCTGCAGGCATGTACCAACATTTCTTCAAAGTTAACTTAATTTTTACCGGTAAATCAATTCGACGGCTATCATACTGGTTAAGTAACAGATGCTTTGATTAGACAGGATAATGATAAACTGGACAAGCCTTCCATTTAAAAGGAACTTTTATCCCAACACCTGCCAGACCCAAAACGAAGAGCATACATGACTGCAATTGTCAAACATGACAAAATAATTCTGTTTTGGTATAGTGATTTCCTTAAGCAAACTGCGGATGACAAGTTTACTTCTTGAGACACTATTATAGAGATGATTAGATTGATCCTTAACTACAGAGTATGTATAACGATATATTAAGGGAGGATTTATGAAGGAATTAGTCAATCAACAGAGCAAAGCTGTAATTTTATCTTAAGGAATTTTTTTGCTAATGGAAATGTGGCTCTTAGTTTTATTTAGATTCATACATATTTCAATTCTATATTCATAATTATTCTTTTCAAAACTGTACATAAAGATAGAGATATATCTTGAAGGATTATATAGACAGTATGGTGGTATATAAAAATTTAGCATAATATTAGTACAATGTATCATGGTAAAACATATTGTAATCCTTTTCTTATATTTCGAGCTATTTATATATATGTTAATATGTTTCGATTTTTTTTTTCATGATACACGAACATATTACATGTATTCTTTTCAAAGCAAAATGTTCATTTTAATGAATGTTAAAAAAAAAAATTGATATCAATTATTCAAGTCGCTGAGGCAAATACAGAAATGAAAGTATTTTGTAGTGTTAAGTATAGAATTACCGCCAAGAATCAGCTAAATATATGACGACATAATATTTCTTTTAGCTATAAAGTGTGCATGTTTGTGCTGGAGTTGGTAGTGTTTTGTTCATTAACTTTGTTGTTTGAGGGGGAATTTTATTTAACATTTTTAGCAAAATAACTAACAAATACCATATTTCTTTACATCTATGAATATTTGAAATTGAAACGTGATAACATGTCAATAGCACCAAAGATAGTTTTATGTAACTTTGTTTTTAACATTAGACCTGATTAATTTTAGAAATAATCTTGCAAATCACTTGTAATCTGGTATGATTCATTTTATCAGTTTAAAATAAAGGCTTTTAAGGGATATAAAACGTTCATAAGTGTTGAAATACGGATGAATACTACACGTAAAACACCTAACAATGTTTACAGAAATTGATTTAGGATTAAGTGCGAGCAACATTTACGTTTCTTTCGTAGTCATTACACGAGATGACAACAAAATCGCGTTATTAAGTAATTATGTCGAAACAAGAAACTTCACTTCTACGACTGAATTCATACATTTGTAGAGAAATAAAGAGACGTTAACTGAAGAATCAACGATATAAAACAAAGAAAAGGCCAACATATATCTATTAAATAGCAAGGTTTTACCGAAATAACCGTAAGTATTGTGAACTGAAATATTTATCATATTCAAATAAACTGTTGAGCTTCATACATTTGATTGAAACAGAAAGAAACAAGAAAGTCAGTAGAACTGACAGATGCTCCCCGAAGAATGTCATTGTTACAAATAAGGCCTTGGTCAATGGGTGGGAGGATATGTTAAGGACCGGAATGGGATCAGCACATGCTTATCATGTATAGAATCCAGGTAATGCGCATCTCCTCTTGGTAATAAAGCTTCACATAAAAAGTTTTGTTGAAATCAAGCCGTTAGTTCCTGAGAAATAGTCCGGACAAGGAAAGTGTGACGGACGAACGAACGAACGGACGGACAAAGCGGCGACTATATGCGTCACCTTCAGTGAGCATAAAAAAGGTAAAAAAAAAGCTCTTAACTCTCTAAACAGTAAACCATATAATATATTCTTGTTCCTTTTGATGAGACAGAAGATAAAATGGTAAATACTTTGGTGTCCCCCAAGATCACACAGGGGTCAGGCCCCACCCCCAAAATTTTACTTAGGACCTTTCAGCTCAAAGCTGTTGAAATCCCCATTCCTAAATCATATCTATTCTCCTCATCAGATGAGATGTTTTACCAACTCTAATTTGGAGACTTAGTAACAGTTTACTATTTAATATGATAATACGTGTTACTCATCAGATCTTTCATTGATTTTTTTTAATTTTTTTCTCCTCATCAGATGAGATGTTTTATTCTTATGACTGGATATTTGAAATAGTGTATAATGGCCTAAACAACAATTAGCTGACATGATTATGATTGACATTACTGCATATTGAATTTTGTGGGGTTTTGTTTAAATGATATTCCTGTTAAATTAGGCAAATGACATGAATATCAGTCAACAACATGGTAGTAGGGGCCCATAACTCTCTTAAAAATTGAGGATCCAAGTCACGTCAACGATATGCGAATCTACTTTGGTAATAAAGTTCCCATAAAGTTTCATTGAATTCAAGCCATTGTTCCTGAGAAATAGCCCGGACAAGAATCATGCAATTTGTACTATAGGCCAAAAAGTCAAGGGGCCATAACTCCTTAAAAAATTTAGGAATCGGGTCATGCTGACGATATTCGCATCTCTCTTAGTTAATAAAGTTCCCATAAAGTTTCGTTTGAATTCAAGCCATTACTTCCTGAGAAATAGCCCGGACAAGAATCATGCAATATGTACTATAGGCCAAAAATTTCAAGGGGCCTTAACTCTTTGAAAAATTTAGGAATCGGGTCATGCTGACGATATGCGCATCTCATCTTGGTAATAAAGCTTCCCATAAAGTTTCGTTGAATTCAAGCCCTTAGTTCCTGAGAAATAGCCCGGACAAGAATCATGCAATATGTACTATAGGCCGAAAAGTCAATGGGCCTCGTTGAATTCAAGCCGTTAGTTCCTGAGAAATAGTCCGGACAAGGAAAGTGAGACGGACGAACGGACGGACGGACGGACGAAGCGGCGACTATATGCGTCACCTTCGGTGAGCATAATAAATGGACAGTTTACTCTCGCAGAAGTGACATGATGTAACGACGTCTAAGATCATACATATAAAATTTTATTTCATATCTATAGGTCAATACTTACGAAATGTGCATCAATGACGTCAAATCATACATAATTACTTACTGATACATACAGTTATAAAATGGTCTTATCGGGAGAAAAACAATGTTCAACTTTTACCGACATTTTTTTTTTGTTTTGTTTTGTGTGTGTGTGTGTGTGTGTGTGTGTGTGTTTTGTTGTTGTTTTGTTTTTTTAAATCGTTGACAATTTTCTCAGTTTAATTAGAAGAAAGCTTTATACAACGCATGAATCATTATTGATATGCTTGCGGCTGTCATTATTTCACAAAAGTTTCCGCTGATTCGGATTCGTAACATTGTTTTTGTGGGGCACTTCATGACATGGATTAACTCGTTCTGAGACATTCATCAATTTAAATGATAAATGCACATTTCATGAGATAAACCGACCGGAATCTGACTTAAAGCCTCATATCTATCTATCATACTTGAAACATCGATCATTTCCGGAATTATATTACTTGGGCATAGTTTGACAATGATATTTATCGGTTGTCGACGTTAATGTTGAGGAAAATATAAAAAAAATACTGGTAAAATCAGATTTGAAATTATCTTGAAATCACCATGAATTTTGTTTACTTATATTTTTTTATTATGTCGTATTGATTCTGCCCTTTCTTTTATAATGCACATTAATACGATTGCATTTTGATAAACTTAATCATTTCTTAGATATAACAGACTCATTCCTGATGACAAGTAAAAATCTTGTCTTTATTTGATCCACTGGCGAGTCATAATAATCCATCGTCATATTTGTATTATAGTATTTCTAGGACTACTTAGCTGATGTAATGTTTACAATACAATGTATTATTTTTTATAGTGCCGTTTGACCATGTGCAAGATTAAATTTAATTAAAATCTAAGAATCGTTTATATATGTGGATTATCATAATCCAAATTCCAAACTATCAAAAGGAATCTTTTGTTAAAGTTGTAATTTAACAGGTGTAAGAGTTGATAGTTTGCCACTTGACTACGTTGGATCATTACAATCCCTCAACAAAATATAAACATGTATTTACATATCCAGTGGTGAGAGCGAAACTAGGGTAAGTGCATATAGACATATAAGCACTTAGCCTAGTTTCGCTCTCACCCCTCGATATATACAAAAAGATAAACTTAGTGCATTGATTATGCTAGTTAAATGCCCAAATGGACTTAAATCTTAAATAGACTGGAACATCAAACTTATGATAATAAATATATAAATTAGATCAATTAAATTCACTTTGTATTGACATAATTCACCTACGCGACAAAACAAAATTATTGATTTTCATTAAACCGGAATAAACATCCCCATCAACATAGAAGAAATATACTAAAATACATTCTTATTTCTCCTGGGTGTCATTATGTTTGGTTATCACTCAATGAACATTCTGGGGATGATCAGAAGTAAAGAGATTTATTTATGGCGTTCAACTACTGACTGACATGATAAAGAGAAACATATGCATGACTTTGTATGAATACAAAATAAACTGAAAAATCTATATGAACCAATTGCTAAAGCAAGGTGGTCATTTTTTATCACAGGCGCTTCGGTGCACAACAATTTAATGTTATAACAGCAAATGTACGTTATTTTTTTTTAAACCCTTCGTGCATTGCATGTGTAAAAGGTTAGTGTGAAAACATGGTTTTAGCACAAGCCATCACCAATTGTATTTCCCATTAGAAATATGAAAATAATCATTGAAAATGAACATAAAGTTATTGTTTAATTATACATGTACTTGTGATTTTGAGTATTAATTTTATAGGTTCAGGGTTTGTTTATTGTTTATTTCTGTAGGAATGTTTGTTTATTGGGTTAAATGTCCCACCGACAGTATTTCAGTCATTAGTCATTTTGTAGACGATGTCTGCTTGAGACAGATATAGTGCTGCCATACTGCAGTATCAAGCTGTAGACATGTGGCATGATACCACACCCAGTAACATTATCCTAACACCGGGCAAACCAGTCCTGGAACTACCCTTATATGCTGAGCGCCAAGCAAGGGAGCTATACCAGTACCATTTTTTACCGACTTTGGTATGTTGCCGCCGGGTATCGGACCCACGACCTCCCGATTCCGGGGCGGACGCTCTTACCATTCGACTGGTGATTCTGTAAGAAGAAAGACTTTACGCCAAGTATCTTAAAGTGCTGAAATATCACATTCAGGGGCAGATAACTCAAAAGGTAGGACAGTGATCCCCATTTCTTTTCATTTTTTTTAATGATTCTCTATAGTCATACAAAGTTTAAAAAGAAATATTTTGAACAATTTAAATTGTTCTTCCTTTTCTATATAGAAAATGTAGCAAACTGTCATATATGCCCTTAACATACTTTAAAAGATTTTTTTAAGTATGTTCGTGAATATGGACGAAATAATAAAAGTTTTAGAAAAAGTAAACTTTCTTTGTGGTTCACTTTTAAGATTTTACTTTATTTTAACCCCTTACTCAGAAACATGCGTCATTTTTAAATTATTTTTTTTTTGCTTGGTAATCGTGATATATGGGGGAAAGAGAAAAAAACTAGCAAATTATCACACACCTCCTAGGATTTAAACAGATTAAACGGTATTAAACACTATGCAGATACCGTGTTACAATTTGCTTTTTATGAAGTTGCATTGAGACAAGTCTTTTCAATTTCACTTATCCGTTCTTTGTTGATTCTTAATATGACACAAGACCTCCAGGGGTGTTGTTAATGCAGTGATGTCTTCTGGAGTAGGTATTCAATAAATCTCGACTTGATTTAAGTCCCCGAAGTGACAATCCCAACCTTCCAAGGAAATACAGGCTTACTAAGAGTGGAATTAGCGTCCCTCTTATTTTTCATGCATCTGATTTATTTCCTGCGTATTTAGTCCGATTTTGAAGTATTAATGTAAAAAAAGAAATACAATACAAGGGCGGGACGTGTCTCGAAAGTGCTAAATCTATCATACGTCATCACATGTGATACCAAGAATTTTTGTTACAGAAACCTGTACTTATATTAATTAGTGAATAATCCCTTACATCATGTTTGGTATTTTGGATGTTAATGGAATGCAATGTAGACTATATTATACAAGTAAATGAGCTATTAATAGTCGACTCCAGTTCACGTAAGTGGTTATTGAATTCATTGTCTTAATATGTTGGTAGGTTGTGTTTCTAAATTAAAATTTCATTTTGGACTTTATCTATATGAGGCAAATAAAGTGAGGTCATAGTCACGTGATATAGTACAACACCCTATCACAGTATACAAACACCGGGCCATCTTTTATACGCTCAGTGTCAAGGGACAATTTCACGACTTCAGTATTAATTGATAACGTAATTATTTTTCTAAATATGACGAGCCTGTGTCCTCCAGTATTGAAGCACTTAACGTTTACTACAGCGGACTTAAATAAATTGCTATTTCAACTTTACGCTTAATAATTCCAATGAACAGCATGGAATGTCTCGAGTTTAGAGCGAATATGAATATATTCTGTGTAGTGACTGTGTAATGTATGCGCTTGTGACAGGATAAAAAAAATCGGACATTACCAATATATATGATATTAAATTAATTCACAATCAATTATGGTAAAATTAGAAAAAAAGTAAGAAAAATACAGCAATGATGACGACAGGGCAAAAAGTCTACATTTTCCGACAAAAAGACGACAAAACTATATCTCGCTTGGCATTAGAATTCGTCTCGAAACTTCGCAATCCACCACGCGAAAACACAGTAACTGATTTATATTCAGCTTTTTGTCTCGTAATCCGGCCACACGACATATTAGCAACGTTCAATTCATTTAGTACTTTAAAGGTTGGCAATGCCTACTGGTGTATTTTGTCATCGTCAATAATGATCCAATATTGTCTTGTTATTGAGTACATCAACGTACTTTGGATCCTACGTGCAATATTCATTGTTGTTGTTTCCCTTAAAGGCTGCAATGGTGTGGTTGTGTTTCTAAATAAGGGCTTAAATACGCATATTGAGATAGATATATTATGTGTCTAGCAGATATAAACATTTCTCCGGGGAACGAAAGAAATCTGGGGATTTTATGCTGACGCTATAGATGAAACATAACAAAACAAGTGTGTTAAAAACGAAAACCTGAAGATAAAAAAGGATGTGATGATGCCTCTGCAATTTATAACAAAATTGTACTGCGTTCGTCAGAGGCCTCTTGGAGATTTCGTTTATTTGAAATCTGGAAATTTACATTTGTAACAATGATTTGACATCGCAAGCTGACATTGCCCAATTGTCTGTCTGTCCGTAGCCGACAGTTCTTTTTTCTTTAGCAAAAAAAAACGAACCATTTGGATTGATAATTTATATCGCTATTTGGTATCGTTTTAACCTCTTTTTACTTGTATTCTTTATTTGCAGAGATCCCACCCCCGTGTTTAAGTTTGTCCGTCTGTTTGTTTAAACTTTAAACATTACTTAGTTAGAAATTACTATAATTCTACTTTCCACGTGTTTCTATGGATAAGATTTTTCAATCAGACTTAGTAGCATGATAGAGCTTCTATAATCGAAACAACGATATCTTAGCAATTAACATTAACCATCCAGTCATAGAAAATATCTTCAAAAGATGGACGCCCCGGTAAATATACTATACAATTACTAATTTTCATTCCTTGAATGAGGAGCCCGGGGATCGAACTCATGACATTTTTAATATTTTGAACATAGGAACTGATATTTCATACAGAAACACAAATGCAATGTAGAATAAAATGCAGGTATGAAATGAAATGCAAAAGCAATACAGTTAAAAGCATGTTTGCTTTTTTCTCCAATACCATTTCACTCATTTTAAATACCATTTTAATACCATTTCAATCATTTTAAAGAACAAAAACATCGAAATAAGAAAGAAAAAAACTCACATTCAATGATATTAAGGATAAGTAAACTAATCTAGAAACGATCGCTTATAAATGCCAGATTCTGGTCGGTTTATTTCTTGAAAAGTGCATTGAAATTGATTCAAGCGACAGTATTCCGGTCGTTTGGTGAATATTGTTAACATGAGACAGTCACATTATCCTGACATCGGGACAACTCGTGCCGGAGCTACCTATATATGCTGAACGCCATACGGGTACCATTTTACAATCTAACAACCCGTATCGGCGATAGCATTCATGAATATTGCCAATGCACCTACTTTCTTAGACAAATCGCGAATATACTCTTCTTAGAGTGAGGCGATCACTAAAGATGATGATGATGATGATGATGATGATTATGAATAACAATTACTGGCAGAGTTCCGATTGATACATTTAGTATCTTAATTTTCTGTTTCCTATCTATTTATTCATTTATTTATTTCTGAATTATTACATGTAATTTCTTTTCTTAAGCTGTACCAGCATGTCCATTTTTACATGTCTTCCTCTTCTCTTCGGCTAACAATTTAGTTCGTCCAGATGGCTGGGAGGTTAGAGCCCCGCTCCGTCAAAAACCCAAAAGTCAGTCCCTACCACGACATAGTATTAGTATCCAATATTTGCTTAGAGCTCAGCATATAAGTCCATTGGCAAGAATTCTGTCTCGTTGGTTGTTATTGGTTGTTATTGACTGACTAATCGTGCCTGGGCGAAGTTTCCGGAAGCGAGATTTCTTGTTAGAGAATAATTACTTAACGCAATTTCGCTGTCATCTCTAATAATGGTTTCAATGGGAACCGTTAATGTTATTCTCATTTATTCTAAAAGCCATTTCTGTAAACTTGTTAGTTGAATTATGTATTACATTTCCCTCTTAAAATTACAGCAGAATTAATGAAAAGCCTGGGGGTAGCCCTCTCGACGAAATGCTTCTTTACAACGTTACTCCTGAAGCCGTGACGGATCCAGATTAACCGGTTTCAATTCCGCTATATTTGTATAAGTTATACAAGTCAAAGATATGCCCTACAACTCTTTTATTATTTATTCCATCCCTCTCTCTCCCCCATCTCTCTCTCTCTCTCTCTCTCTCTCTCTCTCTCTCTCTGTGCCTCTTTTTTTAGAGTCTTATACCAGTATATCTTTTAATGGGAATTATGGAGGTGTTGACCTACGTATTTAAATTTTTTCAAAACGTTGACATTTGTATATCTAAATCATTGCATATTTCCATCATCGATAATATTGTGTTATAACAACGTTTGATTAGTTATCTTGATTTATAATTCTATGATTTTTTTTCTAAATAATCATAGCAGCTCGAGTTGTTGTGTGAGGCAAATGTCATGACTATTAAGTTTATTGCAATTGCAATCTGACTTTTAAAGTTAATGGTTTCTGTCATAATACATTTAGTAATCTATACCGCTTTGTCAGTTTTATTATATACCAGAAACTCCGCCCACGGCTTTTGAAATATTACCCCTAGGTTTGACACCCACGTCGTAAAAAAGCATAAATTGTTATATAAGTAACAGTTTAGTCCTTTTTAATTCTTTTTAAATGACATTCCTCTGTGGCCGAGATGGTAAAATCGCTGACTTTAACACTCACTTCGCCCCTCACCGCGTGGGTTCAAACCTTCATCTAACCCTTTAAATAACTGTCACACACAACTTTAATTCCTGTATCCGCCATAATTATTTGAATTATAGGTACTGATATTCTGTGACATACCTTCGCCTTTGAATGAACAGTAAATGTATCTTGAATATAAGTAATTCAGAATGGAAAAGAAACTGCAAACCTCTGTGGCGGCTTTTAGAATGAATTAGACAGCAGCATTTTACGATGATGTTTTTTATCTATCTTTTTTTCTTCATCAAGTAACCCCTTATAAAGAGTCTTCATCAAGTCACTTCAGGAATCAAGTCTGACGATTTTTTATATTTATATGTCTTCCCGGATAAACTTTGTAACCCCTTATAAAGAGTCTTCATCAAGTCACTTCAGGAATCAATGTTTTCAGCCCCAAAACCCCCGGGGGTTTCCATACATTTCGGCCCCCGTAGTTTCACGGAGATAACCAAAAAAATTTCCCAATGTTTCATTAGGATATTTGTTTTTTTTGGGTTTTGGGGGGTTTAATTTTGGTTTTCCAAAACCCAAAAGGGGAAAAGTTTTTTAGGGATTTTTCCCCTTTTAAATTAATACAAAAAAAGTTGAGAAATCAAGGGGGGAAATCTCGGGGGGTTTTTTGCTAGTTTTTTTTCTTTTTTTTTTTGCTTCAAATCTTAATGAAATTTTTTGGGACCCCCCTATAAAAATAAGGGGTATTTTAGTAGGTTTAAAATTTTTTGTTTTTTTCATGGAAACAGTTCTCACTTATTTTAGCCAGGTGGGATTTTTTCCCCAAAGAAAATTTTTTTCCGGTTTTTAAAACCGAAATCCCCCCCCCTTTAAAAACAAAAAAAACAAATTTATCTTTTAAAATTTTTAACTTATCCCCAAAAAAAAACCCCCCCCCCCCAAATTTTTCCAAAAAACCCCCCCCCTTTTTTTTCCCCAAAAATTTTCAAAAACCTTTTTACAAATTAAAATTTTAAAAATGCCCTATAAAACCACAATTTTTTTTTTATTTTAAACGAAATGCACCAATTTTTGACCCCCAAAAAAATTTAAAATTTTTTAAAAACCCTTCCCCAAACCCCCCCATTTTTCCCCCCCTTAAAAACACATTTTAAAAAACCCCAAACCCCAAAAAAAACCCCTTTTAAACCCCTTCCCCCCAAATACAAAACCCCCCCCCAAAAAAAAAATTTTTCCCCCCCCCCTTTAAAAAAAAAACATCCCCATTTTAAAAAACCCCCCTTTCCCCCCCCCCCCCCCAAATTTTTCCAAAAAAGGGGGCCCCCCCCAAAAAAACCCCAAAAAAAAAATTTTAAACCATGAAAACCCCCCCAAAAAACCCCCCCCCAAAAATTTCCCCCCCTTTCCAAAATTTTTTCCCCCCTTTTCCCTTTTAAAACAAACCCCCCAAAAATTTTAAAAAACCCCCCAAAAAAAAAAAAAACCCAAAAACCCCCAAAATTTTTTTTAAAATTTTAATTAATTGCATTTCCAAACCCCATTTCAATTTAATTTTAAAACCCCCCCCAAAAAAAAAAATCCCAAAAAGACACCCCCTGAAATTATCCCCCCCCCCCCCCCCCCCTTTTTCCCCTTTTAAGCCCCCCTTTGTAATTAATTTTTTAAAACTTAATAAGGAAAAAATTTTAAAAATTAAGTTTTGAAAAAACTTATTAAAAAATTTAAACCTTTTTTAAAACCCCCCCCCCAAAAGCCCCCCTAACCCCCCCCCTTTTTAGCCCCCCCCCAAAACCCTTTTTTTTAAATTTTTGAAAGAAAAAAAAAGTATCTTTTAAAAAGGGGCTTTTAAAACCCCAAATTTTCCTTTTTAAAAATTTAAAAAAAAAGCCCCGTTTTAAAAAAATTTTTTTAAAAATTGGGAAAGGTAAAAGAAATAACATTTTTCCTTAAATTTTTTTTTAAATTTTAAAAAAAAATTTTAAAAATTTTAAAAATTTTGAAAAAGAATCAAAAAGATTTTAAAATTTTTTTTTTTGTAATTGGGGAAAATAATTTAAAAAATTTTGAAAAAAATTTTAAAAAAATTTTGGGGGAAAAAATTTTAAAAAATTTTTTTTTTTGTAATTTTTTCAATCCCTTTTTTCAAAATTTTTTTAAAATTACCTTATCTTTTGTGGGGGTACCCCAATAATTTCCCTGACTTTTCAAAAATTTCCAAAACCGGGGTTAAAAGTTTTTTGATGTGGGGCGAAGAAAAATTTTTTAAGCAGCAACACTGGGGGATTCTACATCCCCTTCAAATATATGTAATATTTGTTGAAGGGTTTTTTAGTTCCTGTACCCAAAAAGGAAAAAAGCGTAGTTTTTCCCCCATTGAAAGGGGCAACCCCCAATTTAAAAAGGTGGGAACCCGGGGGCCCCTTTTTTTTCCCCTTACTTTTTTTCTTTCATGAAAAAAATTTGGGAACCGATTTTTAAGGGGGCCAAAAAAAGGGGAAATAAGCTACACGGTTTTTTTCTCACACCGAGAGTTGACGATATTTCCCACCAGCTTATTTGTGTGGGGAAAATTTTTTTGGGTTTTTGGTCTTTCCCCAAAAAAAATTTTTAGCTTTTGGGGCGAAAATCTTTTTTATTTTAAACGAACAGAAAAAATTTCCCCCCCGATACTCCTAATTACGGGGAAAAATTAAAAGACGGGGGAAAAAATTTTTTTCTGGGTTTTAATTTTTCCCCTTTTAAAAGGGGCATTTTCCCCTTTTTTTTTTAAACTTTATCCCCAAACCAGTATAATGTAAGACGAGTTTTTTTCAAAAAAGGGAGCACATCAAACATTCTTAGTTCCTTAAAATCATTAGTAGGTCGTTGCTTTCTTGAAATAGCATTATTTTCTTTAATATGTTCAATTCTAAAATATGGTGACGTTATTTTTTATAAATGTAAAACACAATTTAAGAAAAGACAATTAGTACGAAGCGGCTGAAATTACAAATGCTGCTACTTAATTTAAACTTATCTATTTTACGTCGATTGGGAAACAAGTTCTTGCAACTTATACTAATCCCTCTCGACAGTTCCTGTGTTGAACCAGTACTTTGCGCCTGGGTAGGTCGTGAAGAATTCTTCGGATTCGTAATCGGATAAAGTTACCACTGGATCACGGCGCCATTAATGGTGCTACTTAGCATATTGAATGAATAAACTCATGATAGAAGCCGGTTAGGAATTTCTGGAAACTAGAAGCTGTAATTATAAGCTTATATATTGCCATATAATGAAAAACGGACTTACCCCGCTTTGTTTGTCTTCTCTCTGTCCTCCAAAAGTTGACACAAGTAGATATAATCTTCGTAATGAGTCTTCGTTCTAGAACAAAACTATGACTAGTTTTATCTTTCCACGGTCAGAAATTTCAACGATGTAAAAACGCAACCTCGTAGCTTCTTGCAAACATCAGTCGAAAGCAGACGTAAGAGATATACCGGAGTATTATTATCATGGAAAAGGTTCAAACTAAATTACCCACTTTAAATTGAGAACAAATTATAGTTTATTAGCACATGGCATCTATCAAACACATACATTTAGAGCCATTTCTGATCCAACACTTTTTTTTTAATTCCGTTTTCTTGAATGTATCAATGAATTAGCATGAAAATATATAAAGTTGCACTGCTGTCCGGAAATAATAAAATCTTTCAACCGTGACGAAACAGCGGTTTTCCGTCTAGGACGTGCACGATTTTACCAAATGTCGATAAGCAACGATATCCATTCTTAATTTCATTTAGATCTCAAAAAAAATATTTTTAAAATCAAAATGAATATGAATATTCATTAGCGCGCTCGCGCTTTCGGCACGTTGCCAGCCGGACATGCTCTCAGATACGTATATACGATTTTATTTATATAACGATATGTTTGCTGCAAAAAAAAATGTGTTTATAAAATGAATCTTTTCATAGTAAATTATAATAAAAGTGTAAAATTATTAGCGAATTTTTAATATTATGTTTTCTTTAAAGATAAGCTGAAGTTGCCCAAATTTAAGGAAGATACACAGTGGGACATCCAGATAATTATCTATTTTATTGTTTTTATTTTAAGAATTTCATTTTGATGTGTATCTTATTTTTTTTTTTTTTTTTAGGAATTGGATTTATGCTTTTTTCCGTTAATAGTTTCCCTTTGATATTTGTGTATTATATTATTTTTCTACTGTAATCCTCTGTTTATTTACGTGATTTAAATTTAATGTCATGTTTCTCATACCAATTTCAATTTATAGTCAGACTGTGATATAACAAAGTCGTTATAAATGGTACTGGTAGCTCCCTGCTTAGCGCTCAACACACGATTCAGGACTGATTGACCCGTTGCCATGACAATATGACTGGGTTTAGTCTACGATGTGATACTGCAGTGTGGAAGCACTATAACTATAGCGTTGTTAAACGCATTAAACAAACAGAAAAAGTACACACGTGAAATGTTGAAATTGACAACCGTATAATTTCAGCTTAGATAACAACAAGTATATATTTACTCCTTTTTTCTGTTACCATCGATCATTGCAAGCATGCCGTTTCCACACACACTAATCCCTTCCGGATGTTTAGAATTGGATCAGAATTCAGTGGCTGATAAATTCCCCACAAACTTCAAACTCATGAAAAGTACAGGCGTCTTTTTGTTTAAATTGGACTTAAGAACGATTTGCATAGCTCCCAAAACCTCGGACTCAGTAACATTGCAAGCGTCTTTAATAGTATCTAAAAACGAAATTTGTAGACGTATGATGTTTAAATTTAGAGCCCATAGATACATGCATTTGCAGATCATCCCCGGTGGCCGAGTGGTTAGAGCGTCCGCCTCGGGAGCGGGAGGTCGTGGGTTCGATCCCCGGCCGCGACATACCAAAGTCGTAAAAAAAATGGTACTGTTATAGCTCCCTTGCTTGGCGCTCAGCATATAAGGGTGGTTGCAGGACTGGTTGGCTCGGTGTGGTATCATTCCACATGTCTACGGCGTTATGCTGCAGTGTGGCAGCACTATATCTGTCTCAAGTAGACATCGTCTCCAAATGACTGAAATACTGTCGGTGGGACTTTAAACCCAACAAACAAACAAACAAACATGTATTTGCAGCATTTCACATTCATTATTACTAACATTGATCTATCACCACTTGGAGTGGATCTTGCTATCTTGCTTCAATCACGTCTGCAGATAAGTTTGAATGGTTTTACGTTACATTTTAGCATATTTTCCTAGAATACACCCTTAGACTGTCCTAACGTGTAGTGAAGCACCAGTACAGAGGACTGATGGGAGATCTTAAATTGGCTATCACTTAATCTCTTCTCAAATAGTGGAACTGTCAGACGCACTTAGATAACATAGCTATAAGAGAAAAACAGAAGAGCCACAGTGATGCGTAGATCATAGTTTAATTTGATACTCTTTTTCGATGCTGGTGGATATATACAATGTATAAAGAAAAAAGTCGTATGATATTATGTAACATTTTCCATGACCGGTCCCAGTGGCCGAGAAGTTGGAAAGTCCGCCTCTGAATCAGTAGGTCGTTGTAGGTTATCGGCTGCGACATACCAAAGTTGAAAAAAAAAATGGATCTGATACAGTTCCTTTGCTTGGCACTCAGAATCCACTGGAAGTTCCTGGACTGGTTGGCCATGTGTCAGGATAATGGGACTGATTGTATCTTGACATTATCATGCTATTTGTCTATGGTGTAATATCGCATCGTGACTCTTTGTCTGTCTCAAGTTGAAAATAAGGTCCCAAAATGACTGAAATACTGTCGAAGGGACGCTAAACACAAACAGTGTCTATTTGTTTTTGTTGCCGGGTACCGGTATTTGGTGATAAATCAATAGGCAAGAAGACATGTGACTTGATAGTTCAGTCGGTAGAGTGCAGGAACGGTATTCCTGTGGCCCTGGGTTCGGGTCCCGGTCGAGTCATTGATTTATCACCAAATACCTTCACTCGGCTACAAAAACACATAGACACTGTTTGTGTTTAACGACAATTACATAGACACGTACGCATATAGCTTTGCCTTTGACCTCACATTATGGAACCACCTCCCGTTTGACTGACAGCACACGTGATGCTTTAAAAGCATACGTGCACAATGCAGTTATTTTCTATATGAACAAAGAAGGAAAATTAAAATTTGCCATGAGAAGTTTCTAAAACTTTGCATGATTATAGAGAAAACTAATTTATGGAAAACTAGAAATATCTTTATAAAAGATATTCGGCGTAGCTAAATATTTGTAAATTGTAACATATAAAACATATTTAAACTAATATAAAGTTGGAAACGTAAGCAAAATGTTTATAAATACCCAGATAATGGGAGGTATTTTGAAGACTAATTCACAAAATGGATTTAATTTACAAACTAAATAAAAAAGCTAATCTACCGATTTCCATTAAATATTATGCACTTGATGATTATTTTAAAGTAAAAACAATTCATATGTAACCAAACGAAACCGAAAGGTATCCAATTATTGTTTCCAGATCCGCACAATAAACTGCATATCTTCTCCACAGTAGTTAACTCCCCTGTGAAAGCAAAGTTCACTCTTACAAATTGGGTGAATTTGTGGTCTAAAATAGTCATACGCCTGCTCATTTTTGAGTTGTTTTAAATCATATTACCAAAGCAGCATTCCTTAATTGACATGGAAGTGTTAAATTTACATTATCATTAAGTTACCTTTCATGTTTTAACTGAAAAAGAAACTTGTTTTATCAAGTAGAAAGATATTATACACAACCTGAAACTCCCATTTTAAATTGGAATATCCTAAAAAATAAATTATACAATCCAATGATAGCATTGCGTTTACTCTGGATTCATTTGTATACCAACAGTTGATTGGTTGACGAAGTGGGTCAAAATCAATATTATACAGCTATGCCGAAAAAATGAGGATCGCCGCTCTACTGTTTGAGTTATCTGCTACTGAAAGTGATTTTTTGCTCTTTTCAGTCATTTTCAAGGGCAGATAACTGAATTTTATGGGCGAGCAACACCTCATTTGATTTCAACTCGATGTTTAGTACTGTTTTCTCTGTCACTGTGTAAAGGTTTTAGAAATTCTATCCAAACGATGTTATACTTTAGTCGTATACACGAATATATAGAGAAAAAAAACGTATTATGTTTATTTCCTGAAATAGGTTTCATTTACTCTTATGTCATAAAAAGACAGAGTTTCAATGCCATTTGTCTATATAGAAAATAACTGCATTAGTCAATGTTACTTGATACATTTATATTTTAACAAAACATGGCGTAATCATTCGCAGCCGCAACAGGCTCCTTCCATATTTGTCTTTTGTCAGGTAGGCATCATATTTTTCTCCACATTTTCTCCATATCAATATATCACGGTCCATTTTATGCAATAAACTTTTCGAATTTTGAACGAAATACAAACATTTCATTGGACTATCAAGTAAGACAAACTGTGTAAATCTGAATTATTTTCATGAACATATATATCCTAAATTATGCTTGATTGTAAGAATATCATGTTAATATACAGATTATATGTGTTATTGTTTGATTGTTGTTATTTTGTTGTTGTTGTTGTTGTTGTTGTTTTTTGTTGTTAATTGTTTGTGTTGGTGCTTTTGTTCGTTTGTTTTTTGCTCTCTTTTTTTTCGTGGGGTGAGGGCTTAATCCACTTCCTCATCCAATGAATAAACATGTCGTTGTACCATCTGTGAGCAAACTGTGAGACATTAGAGAAAATTCATGAAAACTTATCGGCAGCCTTTCAATGCCAATTAAACTGCTATTCGAAAAAAAAAGTTCATCGACGCGAAAAAATAGGCAGGATCTTCTGCTGATTTTCAGATTTTTTATCGGTTCAGAGAATACGTTCATGTTTCCACTATGTTCATTGTTCTTTGTTTTCGGGCCAACAGTTTTCATCGGTTGTTTTATGCGGCTAACGAAACATTCTTCATTCTGCCAATACCATTACCAGTGTGTGTGTGTGTGTGTGTGTGTGTGTGTGTGTGTGTGTTTGTTTGTTTCTTTTTTTATCAAATGTAGGTTTTCCACAAGGATGCGGTATATAGTCCAATTTGTTTTATTTCACTCTTTTTTTAATTGCCACCACGGGAGAAATTAACATATTTGCAGAACGTCATAACGGCACAATTTTTAATCGTCGACATTGACGTCATTTCTATTATTAAGATCTTAGAAATAGGTTTTATTTACTCTAATATAAAAAAAGACAAAGTTTCACTGTCAGGATTTGAGATGTGGATCTTTATATCCGTCGTGGTAACGTTAGGTAATTTATTGAAACATTTTATAGAGCAGTTGCTTAGGTAATTATAGTTAAATTCAGTAGTTTAGGCAATAAGATCGCTAAGTAAGGCATACAATGGTTTCTATAGAAACAGACGGTAAACTTAAATCTAAAGATGAGTGAATATGAAAGAGGGCGCTTCACTGGCAAGTAAAACAAAAGCTGGACGTTTTCGGCATTTGAATGATTGACTCAGTCTTTTAAAACAAAATAAATGGTTATCGATCATTATTAACTCGATATGTACATAAATGCGCAAGGTAGCCTTGGAGAATCTAGTTTTACAGGTTTTTCCATGACAAGACACAAATGTAAGCAACAGACTGAAATACTGTCGAAGCGACGGTAAACTCAAAATGGTCTAGTCCATACCATAAAGCATAAAGCCAGCAAAGCGAGTTCATTAACCCTTTCCCTCATAGAGGAAACCATGAAAAGACCTATGCGAACAGCATAAAACCAGATCAGCCGGCGAGTAACTCGCAGGCTGATCAGGTTTTATGCTGTTCGCTGCTCCTCAGTGGTCTGGTAATGAGGATTTTACAATTGAATTTGGTAAGGATTGAGTTTGGCTTTCTGCAGATCAGGCTTTATGTGGTACCTATTGAGTGTGTCAAAATGAGTCTATATGAGGGAAAGGGTTAAAGTAGCTCGTTCACTGATGGCCATTGACTAAGGATTTGGTTATTAACTATTTGTGTGTATTACGCCTATCAGTACCCATCTACAGACGTGATTGTAAGGAAAGTGGGTGGTTTCTCCACCAAAGGCAATAGCGTGACGGACGGTATTGAAGATATTTTTAAATCATAAAAAAAAACTATATTTAGAAGTGCTATCCACCAATTGACTGATCACATTCACTATCCGCGCAAGCTCTCACTTCACAGACTGAATTTACGAATTCGTTACCTGGAACTGTTGAAGACGCAATGTTGCAGAACGTCTTGCGTGGTACCATAATCACCTGCTTCGATTACCTTAAAATGGGGGTTTACGAAAATAGCCCTTTTCCGTACAATTTGAACTACACTTGTCAAGATAATTTGTTAGAGGAAAGATTCTCCACCAGCATTAACGGGGGAGAGTAGAAAACTTTTTTTTTTAATTTCTACCGATCATTTGTGAACGAGCTGCTGTAAGAGCTAAGTAATGCTTGAAATCTTCATTTTTGTAGTAACACATCCAAACATTCTTGTAAATGATGAAAAGTTATACCTTACCAGCTAATAACATTGGTAAGGAAATGATATGTGATGTGTATTTCTTTAGAGAAATATGTCGAATATATCATTTCAAACAATTTAGATTATTTAGAAATGCAATGAGGCTTTCATGTGAGGAAGCCTTCCAGCTGGCTTATGGTAGGTCGGTGGTTCTACCCGGATACGTCTGTGTACTCAGGGTCTTCCTCCACCTGTAATTAGCTGGACGTCGCTATATGATTGAAATACTATCGCAGCGACGGTAAACCCCAATACAACAACAAAATGCAATGAGGCATACTTCACCAATAAATCGGTGCATGTTTTATGTCCTACTTATCAAGTAATATACTAGTAACTAATTTTACAAATGAGGCGTTTGAAAGTCCTCTAGTATACATAAGATGTACAATTTTATATTTGGAACGAGGAGTTTGTTAAGATACACAAACTGATGACACTCTGTTTTCTGGCATTGAGATAAAACCCAAACAATTGACACTTTGGGCCGGAACTTCTTTTTACCTATAAACTATATAAAGTGTATGGATACGTATCATTCCGGTATCTTTTAGTTGCATCCAATCACATTTATTCATCTGTGTGTAAACAGGATCGAATACACAAAAAAGTTCCATTCTTTTGTCATCAGTTAGCTTAAGCCCCAGTGCGTTTTAGCTGGGAAAAATATATTTTTCGAAATTTCTAATTAGCAAAGCCTCAAATGAGGTTTGATTAACCTCTTAATGTTTAATGAAGCCCACATCATGAAATATTTACAGGGGAGCCTGAGTTGTTCAGACAGGGCAAAATAGTGAAAAAAAATGGGCGGAGCTTGATGTGAAACCCATATTCAGTAAAACCACGGATGTCTCGGTGTACATGGAGTGCTTCAGAAGCACATGGACTTTTGCTATAGATTAAATAAATCTTGATATACGTTAGTAGAGGAGATAGGAGGAAATTCCACGAACTTCTGAAAAAAAAACACCGATATGTTAATTTTATGCTGACGTTGTTTTGAGCTAAATATAGAACGAGACAGCCACAATTTGCAATTTTTCTAATAGAATCTTTCCTGTAAATTAGGCATTTCTCAAGGTCTTTCAGTGATGAAATTAAAACTGAATTATATATGTTGTAAGTGCATTCGGATTTAGGTCTAACATCTATAAGATACTGGGACTTTAGGAAGAATTTATTTGTTTTGAGTGGATAGAGAAAATATCTCATCTCGAAGTGATACAATTATAACATTTTGAAATTCGCTCTCGCAACGAAAAGCTCGTGAAAATATCAAAATCATATCACTTCTCGATGTAATATATTCCCTATCAACTCAAAACAAACAAATATCCTCTTTATATGTAAGGCCCTAAGGATCCTGTCTAGTAAAGCCTGTTCGATATTAAAAAAATAACTGATAAATCTTGAATATCTAAGTTACTGTGAAGTCATTTTAATCAAATTTAATTCGCACACTTTCCTAAATATACCGTACTAAGTCTGTCCTAGATCAAGATTTTTAAAACAAAATTATATTAACTTAGCTATTTATGATTTCTCAGTATCTTTTAACCTCAAACAGACTATTCATAAACTTTCTAGATGATTACAAATATACCAAACTGGCCTGGGTGACCAAATAAAATAAAGATACATGTGTATATCAATAAATGTTCTTTCAATGAAATACATGTACCACAATAGACTTATTCACACGCTAAGCAAAAATTAAATTTTCTGCTACAGGAAAATATATATTACGTGTGGGACTTCCTTTTCCATTTTATTGGATACATCGTGATTGTAAAATACAACACTTTGAATCAAAATTGATTAAGTATGGAAAAAATTTATTCCTATCGAAAGAAGTCGACATTGCTGAAGCTGCTTTGAGAACTTTATTATCACAATAAAGGTTTACAATCCGGGGAGGAATTATATTTTTATCTAATCCCACAAGAATTGATAAAGGAATACATTTATTAAGATAGGCTACGTCAAAAATATTGCTGTTTTGATATTGCAGCCGATTTTGCTCCCATTCAAAGTAAGTGGGGTTCACACCCATGCTTTATCTAATCGCTGTGCACTTTACGTCCCATCGTCGGATACCCACGCCAGATCGATATCATGACATGTATAGGTCGTTGGATTTTACAAGTGTTATTTAAGGTATGTCTAATAACGCCATTTCATTGGTGTCATCACGTATCCAGGAAAAACATAATCGCAATGCACTACAGAGCTACGTTCCGTACTAACTACGGTAAATATTTTGTCTTACCTCATTGTCATTATATATTACATGCATTAATACATTCAGTCATTTTGAAAAACGAAATATGTTTATCAGCACCAATTCTTCATACACCATGTATTACAAACTGTCTGAATGATGTCTTAATGTAATGAAAAGAAGGCACTTTGCCCGAAACTTTGGCAATAAGCTTAGTTTGGTTACTATACAGAGTGTTCCCCCTTTATCCCCGTTAAAAGAAATCTTATTTATTATGCAATACGCTGACCTAGGTCTATTTATTTAAGGCCAAAGGATGGTCGAGTCGGTCTATACCATACCCTTTTCCAGATCGTTACTGTACAGTATAACTTACTTTCATAACTGCGTCAGTTTGGCCATGCTACAATTGACTGATGACCGAGTCGGTTTGTATCAAGTACGTATCTATACCATAATTAAATAAGCAGTACAGAACCCCTTAAATAATAGATTTATGTGCCTCGTGTTTATAACATTTGTTGTTTTCATGGTTTTGCCATCTGACCTAGATGGGTGTTGCATTTAATATATCCTTGTTTTTTTTTTAATTTTGGTCGCCATTCGTGGATTTTTATCCATTTCTTACTGTATGTATTTCCACCATTTAGATAAATTTTCCAGTGAACTGAAATTAAAAATGTCCAGCTTTAAACTGAATCATTATCCAAAATACTTTATCCTTTATCTTGTATATGTGTACCAGAACTATTTTACCCTCACACCCAGCCTTGTGTGCGTTCAATATGCCATACCGTATGCAACCGATCGTTTAAAGTCAACTATCGAGTCCCAGTGTTTACATTAGACCATTCCCTCGTGTTTTTGGGGTATAGTATATTACGTCAACAAATGAACTCATGAATGATTCAAATTCCTCTTGCAACTATACAACATTTCATAGAAAAAACATCGAGGCCCATAGAGGATTATTTGACATTTTTCGGCCTTTATCACTCATCTGCAGTAAAGTATTTTGCATTTACAAATATATTTTGTTATACAAACATTGCCTCCCAGTTGGGTCATTGACGCATCCACCCACGTAAGTGTAGGACGGGATCTGGTGTTTCAAGCGAGACAACTATATCGCGGTAATATACAATTTCCCCGCAGCAGTTACTTCCCTTGATAAGTACAGTAATGCAACGTTTTCACTATAATGCTGGCAACGGCAACCCCGTTTACACGAAACGTAGTGCGCCGTGGGACTTTGGTCATTTTTTCTCTGTATACCAGTGTGGCCATACCACGTGGTATATGACGTCATTTTAAGCTAACGCGTAAAGCATATTTTGCATCGTTTCGAAAAAGAAATTATTTGTAAGTATTTGATTTCTTTACCAATTTTAATGGGATAGAGCGCATGCGAAACGGAAAATTGTGCCCTACACAGGTTCCAGTGATTCTTTTGTCAGACGTACATTCGGGAAAACCTTCCGAGTTCGTGAAATTTTGTTTGCTAACATGTAAAGCACATCGCTAAACAATTTTCCGCTTCGCATGCGCTCCTTTTAAAATTAGTGAAGAAATCAAATACTTACAGCAGTTTTCTTTTTCGAATCGATGCAAAATATGCTGTTTTTCAGGCTTTGATGAAAGCCAGCGTTCATTTTTGGCTAAAAAAAATCTGCTACATTATCAACGAAATCATCAAAGGATTTGAAAGTAAAGGTAAAGTCCGTTTTCATGAACTATTCGTTACAATAAAATGTATCATATTGTGAGTTTTATGTATATTTTTTAGTATTTTGGACAGTCTATCAACTGTCATGGTTCTGTGCACGCCATTTCCATCGCACATGATATTCTTGTGAAATGTCAAAACTAGGAGGTTGTAATGGTTTCTTTGACAGAAACCCGTTTTTAAAATATACTTTTCATCTAAGGAAGAAATGAACTTTTTATTGAGACGCCTTCCAAACGATTAAATCGCCATCATTATCACACGCATGCTGACGACTGTGTAAAGATTTGCAAGTTGGGGGATTACGGGATATTTTAAACTCTTTTTTAGGTATAATAACTGGATTAATTTTGATTTTTCACTAGCTTAATCAATACACAATCAATCCAGTGTCAAATTTGTTTTCAACATGAATTTCTAACTTTTACTCACTAACCCCGTGTATTGAAAGAGGTTTGTTTCAAAAGCGTTTTTAACAGATTATATGAACAAATTCCAGATAACAGTGCTGTAGTCAATATCTTGTATGACATCCTTACATGTTTTCATGATTATTACAGCTGTAATGATCTTATTTACATCCACAGTAAATTATTTTTTAACAAAAATGATTTTTTATGATAAAATCAATTTTTAAAATAAAATATTTAGCTCTACTCCTATAAAACTGTATGCAGTAAAACAAGTTCTAGATAATTAAGTGACATATTTTTATATACCCATGAAAATTACCTTATTTTAATTTTTAAATAAAAATTTTTTAAAATTATGAATTAAATTAAGTCAAATTATTGAATTTTCCTGATAACAAAGGCCTTGTTCCCCTCCTCGTTTTGTCTGGACATGTTCTTATTATTTTTTTTTCTTCTTCCTTTTTTTCAGGTGCCATCTTTTGTGACATAATCTTAACCATGACTTTTCATCATGAAGAATAATCAAATTTGACAATTCATACTTTGCATGTATGGTTTCTTGTTCCTAATCTAGAAGTTTTTCCTAGTGAAAAAATAATAGGAGTTTGCATAAATGAACACTTTTTTAATCATTACTTGTTTCAGGTCTAAATCAAGATTTGTAAAAAAAACAAAAACAAAAAAAAACATGGTGTAATAGTCACACAGCAGTGTTTTATGAAGGTAAGATAAAGATGAAAAAGAAATGCATCAGTTTCCATGTATATTATTTACTAAACTTAGGAAAGAAATAAACTCACGATATCTATTGTTTAAGGCAACCTTCCCCCAGCCAAAACGTATGTCCCCCCCCCCCCCCCCCCCCCCCCCCCCCCCGTTTTCAACCTTTCACCCCCGTTTTCAAACAAAATTCCCCATACAAACAAAAATAAAAATGTCAGAGCTCACATAACAAATATGGTCAAGTGGTAGACTGTTGTATACCATTTGATTTTCATTTCAGTTTTACCAAACAAAGATACTAGACAGGACCTATTTTGTACATCTTTACTTAAATAATCATTGTAGTATGTGCAGCAAAAATTGCTTAAAATTCCCCCAACAGGAGAAAATGACACGAAAATTCCCACTTCTGAGGTACTGCTCCCGCAAAACAGGGAGAGAGTCCTGAGCATACATTTATTTATTATCTACAGTGTTAAACTTTCTTTATATTTGAAAGAGAAAAGACCACAAATCAAATTAAATGTACTTTATTAAGTGTTGTTTTCTTGTTATGTGAAATTGTAGTCTGTTCTTGACAGATCACACACACACCACACCTGAAACAAGCAATATTACTTAGAGTGACAGTTGTGGTGAAGAAAATAAAAGAAATAAGAATTGTCAATGAACAATAATGTTTGAAAAAAATAAAAGAGAATATTACACTATTTTATGGTATAAATAAACAACTCAAAATATATTGTGCCATCATTCAATGTGTGATAGAGAGAGAGAGAGAAGCCTTAAAGAGAGAGAGAGAGAGAGAGAGAGAGAGGCCTTATATACTCTTATATACTAAAGATTAACACATAAAAATTCCCCAAAAGAAAATTAAATTCAAACAAATACTCCAAAAAGAAAAAATCAAATACAAACAATTATAATCAAAAGTTTTCTGGCAGTCACTCATCTAAGCTTAAAGAATAATGTGTGTTTTGGGGGGGTTTTTTTTGTTGTTTTTTCTTTTCTTTTTTTGCTGTATATGAAATCTACACAATATACAGAAACTAGATATACAGATTCATAGGTTAATACTTCTATATTGTTAGTTGTACTCTACTTGGAAACAAGTTCTTACAACTTACATGTTCATTGGCTGGACAAGTACTTTGTGGCTGTACTTGGGCAGGTATATAGGTTTAAAGCTATACTGTATATGAAAATGATATAATTAAGGGCATCATTAAAAAATAAGTTTACTGATTAGCAACTAAACCACAAACGGGTCCCAACTCTTTTATTCTAGAAGGGATCTAAAGGGACTTTTTTTCTGATGATGATTAAGTTTTAATGTCCTAATAACATAGGAATGGAGTTGTGTGTGTGTAAATGAAGATTATTGCATAGATAAGTACATAAAATGGCACTCAAGGTCGATGTAAATTTACATTAATCACCAATTTAAATTTCACAAATGATTTCTCTTTAAATATAAATATTCAATTCTTATGCATTTGCATTTTTTTCTTGCTGATTCTCACTGCTTTTAAAACCTTCAATGACTATAAGACTCTCTCTCTCTCTCTCTCTCTCTCTCTCTCTCTCTGTTCTAGCATTGTGATAAACGTGTATTTGCATGTTTCTGTATTATTCACAGACTGCACTGATATTTATTTATGGGAAAAAGATACGTTTATCAGTTAAGTGAAATATAAAGGAAGAGGGAGAGCGAGAGAGCGATATTCCCAGCATATTTTAACAATTATTTTGATGTACAAATATAATGTAAATTATGAGTGGTAAAAGATAAAAAAAAAAAAAATTCATTTTCATAAAATGTTTAAGGAGTAATTCGGAATTTTATCCCATGTTAGTGAAATGCAGCTGACAACCAAAATGTAGCATACAAAATCTCTCTCCCTTTCTGGTAAACTTTTATAACGCCCCTCATGGAATACACATCCTGCCGATTCGAATTTTGTTACCATTCTATTTCATAATGACGCAATGACAGTGACTAAAAATAAACAAGAGTGTGTCAAGAACCATGGTTCAAGTAGGCATTGTATTTTCTCAATTGTTAATCGTCTATTATGACGTCAAATCGGGAAAAAGAATCTTTTATAAATAAACAATATGGCCGCCGATTGAAAAAAAAATGTTGACGTTGACGGACTATATTGACGTCGTTAAGGTGTCGTTAAGGCGCAGGAATGTGATGCGGTGGAACTCCTACTGATAGTGATTGCACCACGCTCAGACGTTCATAGAAGTGTGTTCCATGTAGTGATAGAAACCGGTTGATATTTGTCACAATCAATTATCGGTTCAATCGGATGGGGTATAATCGAAAAGTTTCCGATTAATAATCGCTTGAACCAGAAGTAGCATTCAAGCAAGGCGCTTACTATATATATTTATACAGTTACATGAACTGTGTGACGTACTTTTTGACACAATTTGTAACATTACAATTTGCAGTTTCTATACTGGTAATAAATATTTTCGAAGCTGCTGACAGACTTTTATAAAATAAATTACAACACTGTAGATTAATTAATTGGGACTAATTTTCGTCGATTTTGTGGACGCCTTTATCTACGAATTTTAATCCCCACGAAAACTATTTATTCAATAGACCTCACGTTTTCTGGAACACGAATCCACGAATATACCAATTGTGTATACCAACGAAATATTCCATGAAGTTCGGAGACTACTAAATAGTTTTCCACAGACCTACATTATAAGGTGTATGCGTATAGTAACTTCCCTTTATCTCGTTGAGCGTTAAGCTACCCCTGATTCCATTCAAATGCATTCTAAAAATAACCACCATAGTAGGGCATGACCACTGAAATTTGAGCTACAGACTGCCAAACATGGTATCCCCCATATCGGGCCTAAATTTCCCCCCAAATGTCAAAAAATAACACTTTCTCAATTTGCACTCACAAAAATCAAACAATGTCAGATAAGCAGATTATTTATGTTTTTTAGTGTTAAGAATATTCTAATTTTGAAAACTAAATAATCCTCACATTTTTATTTTAGAAAATCTAAATTTGTAAACATTAGCCACAGATTCCCTGTACATTTTTTCTTGACAGTTGGGAAGCCCCGATCGATTTAGTAGTCTCTAACCTGAAATTAAATCCGATGAAAACGAATGTAATACAGTTTATCTCGGATGTAGTGAACTCATCGGGACCAAGACCTTTTGTTCGCTATAGTCAATACATTATTTTATTTCACAGTTTACATATTCAACGACAGTAAATACATGTGAGCAAATACAATTCAATTATAACATGGTTCAAGGCGGAATCCTTATATCCGAGGTTTCTTGTAACCGGTATAAGAAATTATTGTCTTACAAACGACCTATGAGTTTATTTATAGCGAACATATTTCCATTGCGACAATTTAAATGCTCGCCGAGTGGATAGATAACATTGTGATTCCTTCTTATTGTCATAAATGTATTACTAAATCATATGTTAATACTCACAAATGCTGTATTATGCATATATATTCTGACGATTTATTATTCCTTTATCATAATTTCATACGTATTATAATGAGCCGACATGTAATGACCTGTTGTAAATAAATCCATTACTTTCACTTTTGCTGTAAAACAGTATGCATCGTTCCACGTTTTGGCCCAACTGTCAAAATATTAAGCTAGTGATCAAATACGACCAAAAAGCACCCCCATTTAATTTATGGCTTTATAAAATGTCAAAAAAAAAATGATCCAACTCGGATTTATGCCATTGGTAACCAGAAAGGTAGAAAGTGTTCAGATTTATTCACTCTATCATCCAAAGCCGACCCTGGCACCTTATAGTTCTTATAGAAAACCACCGTGCCGCCACTGAGCCAGGCCCCCATCCATCCGAAGGACCCAACCGTCATTATCACGTGGTCACATGAACTGAGTAATGCCATGTCCTCGCCAGGTTTTGTAAACGGGGAAAAATAAACATCGCGTCCTTTGATATTTTCCATACACCATTCCTTGTCGTCACTAGCAACGACATAAATAACGCGTTCTGTAATGTTATTTTCGAAGAATCGCATGCTATTAAAAATATATGCCCTGTCTGCGACTGCACGTTCAGGATGAGTAAGAAGGTCTCCGCGTCGTACGTGTATTCCGATTTTCACCACGCTAGATTTATACATTATTGTAAGTTTGTTTAGAAAACCTCGGACTGATTGCAGAATAGTTGGCTTGAACTTCAGTACAGATTGAATATAACTTTTGTGTTTCATAAAGTATTTCCAGCTTTCAAAATGTCCAAACAATGTCCAATTATATTTGGTATCAAGGTGATCAATACGTTCGTCGTAGCTTCCTGTTTTCTTATCAGAGAAATTCTTGCTTTCTGCATTTATGCAGATGTCAAAACGCAAGTCCAAAGATTCGAAATCGAAGGTTTGTTGTAGATAAGCAGCATTCTGCAACACTGGTGTATAACAATAGTCCCGCGCTAAAATATAAAATGAAATGCAAATGATGTTATAAACCCACCGTGATACATAGGCTATATAGTGTAGAGAGTTAACTCACAATAGTCTGTATTTCTTCATTAACATAGCATTTTATTACATAATTTTATGTTTAACCGGTTACATTGGCTTTTAATGATAGGTTTTTATTTCCCGAATAGTCTACTTTGCTTATAAACTTCCTCTTACTTAAAATCGGCTACCTTTGCATATACACATAGCCTCTTGTATGCTAAATACAGCAAAAAGGCTAAATCGCATTTATAGAGAAAAGTAAGTTTATTCTGCGATGCTTAGCGAGCCTTGAACGTTACATAAACAAACTACCCGATCACACGACCTTCAACCCCGTAACGTCATACATACACTTCCGTGTTAGTTATTAGATGTGTCCTCGACTCGAAGTAAACAAAAAGTAGTCACGGATGACGTCAGAGTATCAAAATCACCAGTGGCGTAGCTATTATTAGGCCCTGTAGGCCCGGGCCTAAAAGTTGGTCAAGAAAATGACGTTTTCAAAATTCCCCAAAATGCAAAATATATCTGGAAGTGGAGGAGGTTCAAGTCTTATGCATGATTTAAAGTGTGCATACAATGTTTGTTTATTTTGCATAGAACGAATCAGATAGATACTGATAGAGAAAGTCAATGGAAAGTCAAGAGTTACAGCTGCAACAAGGATAATAACAGCATTGGCTTTATATTTAGGAACAAAGTAATTACTATTGCTGGTATTTTAATTGTGTCTGCAGCAACAGCTAAATAACAAAAACTCTTTCAATTGTGGCAGTCCTGTTCGGAGGATTTTGCTAGTAATAGTAACTAGTAACTAGTAATTTACAAAAAATTAACTCAGAAATCCAGAAACCCTATATTTCTTTCAATGACATTTTAATTATTGACATTTTGAATACAATATACTGAAAAAATAGAAATAACTCTTAGATATATTTTGAATAAAATGAATCTATGTTAAATTTCTTGCATTGGCAAAATCGCCTATTTTTCGGCTATTCGGCTATATAGTATACCATATTTTCATGTTGTTATGGTTGAATTGACTTTTCATGAGACATTGTATTGAATGTTTTTTAATGGAACATCTGCAGAAGAGTAACCAGTAAATACATTTTTCATACATTATTCTTTAAATTCTATGCATAAGATGTGTTATTATCTTGTATCATTTTTTATGTCTGCGATTGTAGATTTGACAACCAACCCCTATGTTAGAAATATGCTGATACTGACCAAACAAGCTCAGAAACCCCCAGTTTTCTTTCTTTATTTAGATTCAGCATACTTTTATCTACAAAATATGTGAAAATAAGAAAAAATCTTGGATAATTTAAAAAAAAAAGAAAATATATACATGTTTAAGCTATTGAATTGGCAGAATATTCATAATTTTGGTTTACTATTTCGTGTCATTTCTTCATGTTTTTAACATTTAACCTCTTCATGAGACATTATATTGAGTGTTTTTTTTGTGAAATATAGCAGTAGTAATAAGAAGAAACATTTCTTGATACATTTTTTTGTATATTCTATGAGTAAAAGATTTCTCGTTGTTTGTATCAATTGTATGTCTCTGTTTGTAGAATCGGGGATATACTCCTACATTGACAAATTTGAAATATTAAAAAATCTAACTTAGAAACCCCCAGTTTTCTTTCTTTATTTGTATTCAGCATACTTTTATTTATAAAATATGTAAAAATGAAAATAATTCTTGGAAGCAGTCTAACTGTAGAAATCGTCTTTAAAATGGTTCTATTTACCTTTTTTTTTCTTGGGAGGCGGGGGCGGGGGTGACTTTACAAACGCCCCTTGGAACCCTTCTATGGGCCTACAGGTTGGAAAAAATCGGCTACGTCCCTGTAAGTTTATTCGATTTTACCACAATGTGAGTTTGGTGATAGGATAAATTATTTTTCATAATTATAGCCTATAATTTGTAAATGGGTCTTCTTAATGGGTTAAAAGTTGTAGTCTATGTACTACATAAGCTAAATGCGATAAATAGGCTAAATTTTAACTTCCTGCACATAAATATTGATAGGATGGTTTGTTAAAAATTCGGAGGATTGCATTGTTATTTTTTATTTTTATTTAAAACTAAAAATATGCTAAAAAGGTGTGTGTGTGTGTGGGGGGGGGGGGGGGGGGGGCTGGGTGTTGTTTAATGTATATTATGCGACTGTACAAGGCTTGTTGAACTGAATTTCGGTTTCCAAAATGTTTCACCAAAATGTCGATATTTTATTTTGAATGCACTGTCATAACACGCAATGTGTTTGGCTTCCGTCCATTGTTTGTAAACGCATAAGGTGACTTCGGAAGCAACGCATGCTGCGTTATTTCCAAATACTACCATCGGCAAACATTGCAACGCGAAATGATATGTATGTTCTCTTTTCCAATTTTCTCTTTATTTTCGACTGTTAAAATAATTTGGATCTAAGATCTGTTTTTTTTTCTGTTTGATTCTTTCCAATGTAATTGTGATTGTCATTGTTTCAAAATGAGTTGTTGACATCGTGTGGGTTTTAGGTGTGTACTTATTTCCATATAAAGAATATTTTTTTAGATTGTATTTACTATCCAAACTCCTCCATATCACTGAAGTGATTTGCCTTTTCTGACAGTCAAGGCTCTTGGATACATAAAAGAAATGAACTTTTTTTCTGTGTGGTGATTCTCGAAACAATAGGGTTTCCTGGTGTAGCTGCATCTCTATATAGCATATAAACATTAAGTGATAATCAAATTATATGGAGCTATTTCCATTTTTATGTTGACACTTTCTCGTATGCCCTTGCTGAGCTTATTTACAACTGTTTTTGAAAAAATTCTAAACAACCATATAAGAAATATAGAGATACTATCCCCTGTAAAATTGAATAAAGAAATATGTTAATGTAATGTACCCTTCATGTCATACCAAGATATAAAGCTACCTGCCCAAGAAATTGACAAGATTTAAAGTACAACGTTTTTCCTTTGGGTATTTGCTATTAAACTGTATGTGCTAGTCATTGTCATTACGATGAAGTTGTGTTCTTTTTGAGTAAGAATAATGTACTAGTCAAAAATTAAATAATAATTATTAGTTTGTCATCACAACTGTTCAGTTAATATAAATGGGGTTAAATAAAAGGACTAAAGTCCTAATGTTGCCTTAAGCAGAAAGTAAGAGTCAAGCGGCTTATGATTTGCTCTGAGGGCCGAACATTTTTCAATGAACGGCATAATTTCATTTATCATATACCTATTAGATTAACCAAGTACATATTACGTGCCAGAGGTACGTCAACAATTATGTTTTCATTGATTGTTTCCCGCTAACGCATCGTTCGTTGTGTGCCTGACAACTGCTGTAATGAAATGATAATTGAATCATATAAAGAAGATAGTTGTGTTTTATGTAAAACAATCTCACACTCCTAACCAGGAACTCGCCAAGCTAACATATTTATCTGTTGAATAACGTTGGTACGAGCAAGCAGTCTTATGCATAGCTTGCCAGACATAAGGCACTGAATTTGGATATCCGATTTTGAATCCCCCGCGACCAGTTATAACATGTTGCGTTGTAAACATCGCAACAGGAAAACCGAACAATTTTATATAAATATAGGTAAGTAATCATTGCAGTCATCAAGTCCGTGGTCTCACATGATGGCACATATAAACAGGAACATTAAGGAAACAAGTTACATTCTGGGAATTATGAGTACAACAGATTTAGACCACATTCGTTTGATCAATAGACAGTCAAAAGACACACCAATACATATATTTTAAATATACCTGAATTTATATTATTTATCAATTTGTGATCTTATTATTCGAATAGAATTAAATAGTACTACTTAAGTCAAGAACAGTGATGATGATTTGTGTGCATCTGACTTTCTGTGATACATTAAAAGGAATGATATACCTTTAGCCAACAGCGTAAATAGCTGAAACATCTGGTTGCCAAGTCTTCTATGAGGAATTAAAGTCATCAGATGGGATTGCCTGAATTCGTCAGTACAGTCATCTGCCTTGACAGCTACATGATTGGAGGATTCTGGTTTTGGTGACAATAAGCCATGAATAAGGGGGTCAGAGTGTTTGATACATACGACCAGCAAAAATGTAAACAGTACGAGGAAAACTTGGAATGGACGTTTCTTTCCGACGCAAAACACCTGAAATGGAATATAGAAACAAATGAATTACATATTTAATACATATGTAAGCCTACAGATATTTTCTCATCATCAGAAGGTAATGATGAAGATCGGGGTTTAAAATCAGTCAGCCCTTTATCTCATGAATATCCATTCACAAATTTATGACTTGCTGAATGTTCATTTACTCAACTTTAAATGGTAAATGAAAAGAAAAACAAACAAACAAACAAACAAACAAACAAACAGTTTTTACATTGTAGAATCTGAGCTACAACATTGTATAAGCAAACATTGGAGACCTTTAACTGGGTCTACTCTATTAAGGGGCCTCCGTTACCGAGTTTGTATGTTTGTCTGATTAGTCAGGCTGATTTCCGGCACTCGACATTCATTGATAAAATAATGGCGGCTATTAGTTCGGCATGTTTTGATAACAATTAAGGACTTTTGAATGCCAAACTTTCACCAGTGAGGGTTGTTGTTGTTGAGGCTATATACGCAAAAAAATGGTTGACTAAAAATATTACTGATGATATTTTGTTTATTTTCTGGATGTAAATATCGCATAATATATCGTGCATAGTGCTAACTTGAAATAGCAACATTGTTAAACAAAGGATTTCAGTGCAATGCCCCAAAAACGCCGTTAAATCTAAGGAACACCAGTAAACGATCAACAGATCAAACGACTAACAACAATGGAACGAAATGTCGGGAATAGTTTGAACAGTCCAAATGTACAATATCAAACAGGTCAGTCGTGTAGTCCTCCACATTACGCCTTGCATGTATCTAATTAAAACTACATCGTATAACAACCAGTTTCTGGCAATGTCATCAGCATCGCCGAATTTGCCGACGATCAGTACAGCTGTCCCACCCATCAGTCAGGACGGCGTCTCAATGATTATTTCTCAGTTTGAGTCAATGGATAAAAACTAAATCAGTTTGTTTCTATAAAGTCTAATATATCATCCCTAACAGAACAATTTAATAAAATGGAACAAAAATTCACAGGTATGGAGTCAAAGACTGATAACATAGAGACTAGACAGAAGTCGTGAACATGATACCCGGAGTGGTGGATGATATACATAAAAATCAAAAAGCGTTGGAGAAGATTATTACTTCTCTTCAGCAGAAAACCCCAAACTTCACCATTAAAAGAAACAGAACTTAAGTTAGAATATTGATCTGAAGTGTAGAAATATGAGGGATAACATGCTTTCTACAACATAGAGGAGGGGAAAGAAGAAAAATGTGAGGTAACATCAAATTACACAGGGCATGCCCTGTGTAATTTGATGTTATTTCAGACTTCTTCGACACGGATCTTGTCTTCAATAAAAGACAACACTTCCTCCTCACATTTTTTTTCTTTACAGAAATGGTATTAAAGTAGTACAAAATGATATTGATTATCTTATATAGCTTCAGTTAGACGAACAGTTTTTCTAGTTGGAGATTGATTATTATTCGGCCATTACATACATAGCTCCTGAAAACTCACCTTTTCACTTTGTATATGATTTTGATATATTTAGAAGGATTGAGCAACGTGTAAACTTGTACAAAAATACGGTAAAGTATTCGTTGCAGGGGACATGAACGCGAGAATTGGTCGTAAAAATAGTATATTTATGATGATTGAAGTATTGACCTTGATGACGATTTTCGTGCTGATGAACCCCTACAGCGAACATCATGTGATTTTACTTCAAATCGTTTTGATGAATGTCTGCTTGACATTTGCAAGGCTACGAATGTCAGGGTAGTAAAAGGTCGACTGCACAAGGATAGAAATATAGGTAAACTGTCATGTTTAACTCACAACGGAGAAAGTGTTTACAAACTTTACTGATATTGGTATACTGAATTTTAATTAATATTCAAATAATGCTCCTTTGATATTTTCACTTAAAACGGGTTCACATAAAATATATGAATATATATCGAAAACAAGATTTACTCGGGATATACAGGAATTAACGCAAAATTACTGCAACATATCAACGAAGGAGTAAACTCTGATGATTTAGTACAAATATTTACGGATTTTCTAACCGAGAACGGGGACAGATATTTCAAATGTAATAAAACGGGATTCATTATACATGATAGAAGCAGGAAAAATGGCTTAATGAGGATTGTAAAAATCAGAGAGAATATATAAACTAGCTATTAAGCAATATAATTGTAATAAAACTGATACCAATCGCAGGGAATTATTTCTTAAGAACAAAAGATTATACATATTTTTGATATAACAGAGAACAAGACAAAAATATGAATTAGATGAGACGTAAATCTCTCTCCTAGAGAATTTTGGAAAAAGTAAAACGAGTAAACCAGCCAGTGAAAATATTTCACTGCAAGATTTTTATAAACATTTCAAACAGTTGTCATTGCACTACTAATAATGATATTGATAAGGAACGAGTGAATGAAGCTATGAATAATGACGAATTTTTCCTAATATATGACTTAGATGAACATATAAGGATAGAATAAATAATAAGTGCATAAAAAAAAACTAGGAAATAGTAAAACACCTTTGCATGATAATATTCTGTACGAATACTTTAAATGTAATATACATGTTTTAGCTAAATCATTAGAAATACTATTTAATCATATATTAGATTCGCAACTGTTCCCTCGTAGTTGGTAAACATGAATAATTTTACCCTTGTATAAAAAGGGGGAGCGAAAAGACACAAACAGTTATAGGGGTATAACGATTACAAGTTGTTTTGCTTAGTTCGTTATCGTTATAATTAAGGAAAGATTAAAGAAATGGTATGAGGTATTTGATGTAACAACAGACGCACAATTTGGTTTTTAAAACAACTATTCCACAACGGATGCAATTTTGTTTTAAATGGTTTAATAAAAAAAAAAATTCAGTGAAAAGAAAAAAAATGTTTTGCTGTTTTATAGATTTCAAGTAATCATACGATTTTATGGAAAGGAATAGTTTGTTGTTTGAGCTTATCACAGCAGGTATAGGTGGAAAGTTATTTTCTTTATTTCATTCAATGTATCAAGATGTATAGTTATGTGTCAAAGATATGAATAGTTTATCAGATATTTTTGAAACCAATATCGGATTGTTTCAAGGCGAGATTAAATCGCCTATATTATTTAATATATTCTTAAATGATTTAGAAAATAATATACAAGAAAAATGTATTCGACGGAATTAACGTGGATCAATTGTCAATATATCTTTTTTTATTTGCAGATGATGAAGTTATATGTTCAGAGACAGCTGAAGATTTACAAAATGTATTAAATGGTCTTGAAACATATTGTTTAAAATGGAATTTAACAAAGAATGTAGTTTTTAGAAACGGTAGAGCACCGGATAGGGATTACTCGTGGACTTATGTAGCCAGCTGTTCAGAAGTTTTAAATAAATTAAACTATCTTGATATCGTTATGTCTAGCGAATGGTCATTTACTAATGCTACGAATACGCTTAAAGGTAAAGCGCTGAGATCAATGAGTTCATTATTTACTATAGTTAAAGATAACGAATTGTCAGTTGATACTATGTTTAAATTTATTGATGTTTATGTTTTATCTATACTGAGTTATGCATGTGAAATCTGGGGACATATTAAAGCTGATAACATTCAGAAATTTATACTCTGTCTCTATACGCTGAAATTGGTAGATTGGTGGTGAAATATTGGTTAAAATTATCTGACATAAAAAAATAAAAGAAAACTGTATTCTAAGTACTGTTGTAAGATTTCAAAAAGAATTACATAAAATAATTGCAGGATTGTGAATTGGTCGTCAAAAGTAAAAGAAATATTGCAAAACGCGGGCTACAATGCTGTTTGGTTATTTCCAGAGTCAGTGAATGTAAATGCATTCATTCCTGTTTTATTGAACAGAATAAGAGATATCTATGTTACTTAGTGGCATGAAAATTTAACAATATGTCCTGAAACCTATATAAACAATTGAAAGTATCATTTGATAGGGAAATCTATGTTAATATCATTGAGAATGTGAAATTTAAAAATATGTTAGCTAAGATAAGACTCTGTTCCCATTAATAATGCATTGAAACAGGTAGGTATCGTAATATTTATTGTACTCTAAATAATGAAGAGGACGAATACCAGTTTATATGTGTGTGTCCACTATATAAAGATTTAAGAGAAAGATATATACAAATTTATTACTCACGATCACCAAGTATGTTTAAACTTTTTGAACTTCTAAATATTAAAAACAAATCAACGTTATATAAATTAGCATTTTTGAACTTAAGGTCTTAAGCTTAGAAACACTACTATTCTAAGCAGTTAATTACCATAGTAGTAAAACATATCTGTCAATATTTATATGTATGAATACATAAATATTTGTCCTAATAATAAACACTCTCATAACACATATTGTATTTTTTGTTAAAAATATCATTGCCTGCAAATGAAATGAAATATTTTTTTGTAAATATAATGAGCTGTATATGCTTAATAAACGTATGTTATGTTATGTCAGGAGAAGGGAGGCAGTTGAACATGCTCTGATTAGCCAGGTCAAGAATGAGTGTCAGTTGTCCATTTGGACCGAGAATTTTGGTCGTGTTACGCAATAGGGAGTTGGACTTCTTATCGAGTTTTGCGAACATTAAAATATCTAGGAAAACAATCGGGACCGGGAAAAAATCGTTTGTAATAGCCAGTTGTCCGTATTATTGAGTTAGTCGCTATGTGAGGTTTTACATGTATTTAGATTTTGTTTTTATTAAGTTTATCTAAGTTGTTAAAATCCTGGTGACTACCTATGATTTGAGCGTATTTCATTTTACCAGAAGTTTCTAAATTTCCATGAACTATTGTATTATGCTACATGCAATATTGCAAATTATTCCTTGCGGTGCCATGGATACTCGTACATCGTGTTGTCTTTGTACGCTTGGTTAGCTCATCAGTCATATATTTGACCCACCAAAGCTTCCCCTTTTGTACAAATGCCCAGATTACGTTTACTTCAAGTTTAAGTTTTATTGCAAACTCTTATATCATTCTTAAATAACTAAACAGTAGCTATACTGTATAAGTAGGATGTGGTCATCGGTTATAAATGTGAGTACTGCAATAAAATATAAACTGCATGCACCCTCATTATCATCGAAGACAAGAAATCGTACGAAAAGGCGGGTAAAAAAACGCATATATTATCGGAAAGAAACCTGTTGAAAAAATGAATAAGACAAATGGGTTTTACCATATTTGAATTAAGCTGCGTCTAACCATTTTGTAAAACTTTGTCTCATTACATGAATCTGTATTTGGTAACATATTTTTAGCAAAAACACGACAATAATTATTTATACAGTTTCAATGTGAAAATGCCGGATACAGCAAATGTTAAATATTTTGCAAATTTGCAGTTCGCCAAACATTTGTTTTTCAAAATGGATATTTTCAAGTTGTATACACTATATAAAGCGGAAAAATAGGTCCTGGAGCTTGTTCATATACGAGGGCTGATTGATAAATTCGCGGAATTCTCCTCTCTAGAATTTATTTCTTCATCAAATCATATAAAAACTTGTATACAAGTTAAACAACTTATTTTTTTCTTCATTATCAGGTAGGAGAATAGATATATAATACTTAAGAAGAATAAATGGTATTCATAGCAGCCATTGTTTGGTGAATTGAAGCACGCTGTTATTTCACATATTCTGAATTCATTGAACATATTAGTGCGCGGTCAAGTTAACACAAATTTGGCGCGAATGTAGCTGACGTTAGCGTGACAATTCGAAATAATTTCTGGAATATTTGAAAACGTAGTGTTGGACGGTTATTTCGCAGCTGCGTATTATGGTCATGGCTTCAAAACGGCACGTGACGTCAACAGATGACATTGATTTGCGTGCGGTTATCCAATTTTGTGAAGGACTCAAAATTTCACCGTAGAAGCACTAAAACAAATTAAAAAGTGAGATATAAAAAAAAAATGTCTACAATTGGCTCAAGAGGCTTCGGGATAGTAGAACCTATGTAGAAGACAAAAGACAGACATCAAAAATCACTATTGAAAACATTGTAAGTGAAGAAACTGTTAGATAATGACAGACGATTTACGGTGCGAGGTATTGCAGAGTAACTTTCTCTCTCGTATTACACAGTGCAACGTATACTTACAGACGATCTAAATATGGCCACAGGTGGTGATTACGTCGAGAAAGTTAACCGGACACTAGCCTTTGACGTTTAAGTAATGTCAGCGTGACCCACATTGACGTCGGCGTGCTTCAAGTACTACTTAGAACTTATGCTTAATATTTCATGTTACTTTATTGTTCAATGTATTCAAATAATATTTGAACTCTTTGTAAGTCCTGAGTAAACGTATCTCGTAATGTATTTTATTTTTTCGTTTACTATTCCAGGTTCCAGTAATAAAGCAATACCGCGAACTTATCAGCCACCCCGCGTATGTATCTCGTTATCATGCATTTCCTGCAGAAACAGTTATGAACAAAAATAAACCTTTTGCTTTCCAAAAAGTTCTGATTCCCAACCATGATATATTTAAGTGCACATATCTTTAAGTGTTAATTTATTTACAAAGTGTCATCTTACAAAAACATAAGGCGTATGACGTATTTGACTTGTTTATTCTAAAGCAATTATCATATCTGGTACGATTTATTCTGTGTGGTTTCATATTATATGTCAAATTTGTGCATTGTCTGTATACCTGTATAATTATACGTGTTTGTATTATAATATTTATACAGTAATTATAAAGAAGATAATTTAATTCATATGCATCGCTGTTTAAACCTTAATTTCTTCCTATCACCATATTACTAGTACGGCTAATAGACCCTCTTAGAAGGGAGAATGTACCCACTTTGTAGGGCGAATGGACTCAGGCGAATGGACTCGGGCGAAAGTGTACTTAGGGCGAATGAACCCGATTCCCCGATTCTGTGAGAAAAAAAAAACGAAATAAAAAAACAAGCGTATCTTTATTGACGATCTCGATAAGATTTAGGGCTCCTAAATGTCAAAATACCGTTTTTTATCGATGCGCAATAATTTAGATCTTGCGAATTCAATGTAAAGAAACAAATAAGTTGTTTTGTATATTTAGACACTATTAGGTCATCGTCAATTCGTTCAAGATGTACTAGTAAGGAACGGCCCCTTTAATCAACGACCGCTGTCAATCTGGTTAAAACGGGCTTTAAGAACTTGAATACGTCCTTAATAGCGAGTCTAAGGTGATCAAGTTGAGACCAATTCGAGATCGATTGGCTCCTCAGTGTTATACGAACCTGATGGCGAGTCGCTACGAGTTAGTGCGACTGCAACATAAGCCGCTTTTCGCACTCAATGAACGCAATCCAGCAATCAATGTGGCGAACGGACGCGATTTGTTCGAGTGATACCTTTTCTTTTGTTCATAGATACTTAATATGTTCATTCATAGCTCAGCAACCCGTAATGTATGACAGTTTAACAATAATAGTTACACATATACTTATCTTTTATAACCCTGAAAGAAAAATGGACTCGTTATTTAACAGGGAAATATGATAGACTACTTACGGTTTCCGCGATGTTTATTAAACTTCCATTCATGTTTAAGAACAACGTCTGCCTGGGTATCCCTTGTGGTCTTGAGTCTTACTTCACCGATAATGTGCTGGTGTACTCCTGGACTTCAAAACAACAACAATGTTCTTTTGTGACATAACTCGATAAAACCTTTAAATTATTAAGTGTCACTTTCTCATAACACCAATCTGTGTTTACCTGGATCATCCGAGACCTACATGTGAGCAAATAATCTTCATTAAAACATCATTCGTATGCGAAACGACTACCAAAATAAATCTTAATTTGATAAAAAGAAAATCTAAACTTTGCCCGGATACGACAAGCCTTAATCGGACAAAATAGCAAAATTTGACAAAAGGTATCGTCTTAATCTACAAGATACATATACCGCCATTCTCTGAAAAAAAAAAGAAGTAATGTGTTTTTCTATTATTGTTAAGATTGTAACGTGGTTACATGGATAGGTGTGCCGCTCCGATTCGAAGTTGTTCAAAGTATTTCCGACATGATGTTAAATGTTTCACCTTTCCAATCCGATATCTAGTCTGAAATAGTTGTCAATTAGCTTATTAAAGACCCCTTTTTTACCCTTTAACTCATGAATATGTAAATACAAATTACCAACTTCATGAATATAAATTTATTGTGGATAAAACGTTGTATTTCTCTTTGCCGTGCTAACCTTGTAGGATCTGAGCTACAATATTGTAAGAGCAACAAAAGAAACCCTGATCTGGGTCTGCTTTCTTTGCCAATGCCTCAAAAAGAGTCTATTTGAGGTAAATGGTTATCCAAGTTCTATTGTTACCATTTCAGTCTGAATCGAGTAATAATGTAGTCTCTACGCTGAATCATGGTCGTTTCATGAATGTATTTGCTAGAGTATATATGTATAACAAAAGTTTGGTGTTTTTTCCAGTAATTTAATTAGAATAACCCGAAATCGGATGGTCTGCTACCAGAAAACTTAATTAGACATGACCTATCGACAGGTAAGTTGTGAATCGTAGTATTTTGTATTGATAGCTGACAACTGCGATAAAACATTTACAACATTTTATTTTACGTCGTTTCACTTTTTTTTCTAAGCCATCATTTGTGTCTACCTTTTAATTATTTTCACTTTATCTGTTAATTTGAACAATATGTACATGTATATAATATAAACTTATATATAACATACATTTAGGTCGACATTCCTTAAGTCGTGTGTTTCCTTAAGTCGCGGGTAAGTAAAACACGTATATTTCTAAGGAACGAAGAATGCATCCTCGAACGTTCGATCCGTTTATTCGTCGAGAAGCGTCACGACTGTTTAAACAGGATTTCATTAATCAAAACTTAAAATGATATATGTTTTCTACAATTTCCTTCTCATATAATCGTATTCATTCCAGTTATCTTCTAAAAAAGGGTTTTCTAAGTGCAAGTGCAAGATCATAACTATGCGTTGTGCGCATGCGCCAAGTTTTAAGCGCTAATATCTCACAACACTATCGATTTCAGTATTAAGGAAGGTCTATTAAAGTATTTCAGTTGATACTTTTTTATTTCATAAATCTTTTTGACACATATTTCTTTTGTTCATTGTTCTTTCATAATGAATATTAATTATACAGATGTTTTATTTTCCTTATAGACCCTTTCTATTCCATTTAGGCACATCCAAAGCATGCTGTTAAAAAGAAATATTCCAGAGAAGCACTATTAAAACAATTAATGCAGTTTAAACATGATAATGTCCCAACTGAAAGAGCTGCGCGACTTTTTGAAGTGCCAGCACAAACTCTGAAAGGCAGAATTTTGGGAAAAGTTCAAATAAATTCATGTTGGGGGAAAAACTTCACTCTTCTCACTCGATGAAGAACAACATTTGCTAAACCATCTAGAAGAGCTAACCAAATTGGATATGGTCTAAACAGGTCACAGCTCAATGTTTTAGGAACTGAAATGACAATGAAACTTGGAAGAATTTGACATGGGAAGTCTTTAGGTAATAAGTGTTACTATGCGTTTTTGAAGAGATGGGATCATCGTTTAAAATTAATCAAACCAAGGGCTTTAGCATCCACACGGGCATCTCCTTTTACTCAAGAAGTTATTGATTCTTACTTTATTAATTTAGATGCAGTGCTTGAACAGAATGCTCTAAAGTCAAAACCCATCTTATCTACAATTTAGATGAGATTGGACTACAGCCGGAACACATGCCTTCAAAAGTAATTACTGGGCAATCATCTTTTAAAATAAAAGCAGTCATTTCCTCTTATTTAATGACTACCACTCTCATCGCCTGTGTCAATGCTGCTGCTTAACCCCCATTTTATGTCTTTAAAGGATAGATGAGGAACGATAAACTTTTGAAAGGTGCTACGCCAAATTCAGCAAACGCGATGTCGGAATCTGGCTGGTCAAATATTAATGAAATATTATAAAACCCATTTTGTGAAATATGTCGAAAATGTTCAGGTGACAACAGTGATCCAATCCTGTCAATCCTGTTAATATATGATGGTCATGCATCCATGTCAATTTAGAAATTTTGAAATGGGCTATTTAACACAATATAATGCTATTTGTTTTGCCCCCAAATACATCTAATACTTTGCAACCACTAGATGTTGGTTGTTTTGTCTCATTTAAAGTTTGTTATTACAGTGAAAGTCAGTTGTTCATGGTAAAACAACGAGGCCAAATCATAAACAGATATAATATAGCTGCTTTGTCTGACAAAGCCTACCTCAAATTGATGACATAATCAATATTGTAGCATCGTTTAAAAAATTGGGATACGAGTATTTCCTTTTGATGACAGTGTTATTCCAGAGGAAGTATTCCTTCCCTCTAAGTCAAGAAAGGGACGGAAACGGATGAACAATCCCAAAAAATGCAGGAACTTCTGTCACAGAAAATGATTGACACAGGGCCCAAAATGCAGTCTAAAGAGAAAGAAAGAAAAAAAAAGCCAAAAAAGCCCAGACTTGGTGGGAAATGTATAACACATGAATTTGTTGGAGATATTGAAAAGCATACGATTACTAAAAAAAAAAAAAAAAACATCAACAAATTTTTTAACCCCCCCCCCAAAAAAAAAAAAAAAAAAAAAAAAAAACCAAAGAAAAACTAAATCTCCTAAAGCACAAATTAGTGATCAAACACGGGTATGCAGAAGATGATAGGAACCGGAATGGCAGTGAAACATGGAAGAATTTAACTTGGGAAGTCTGTAAGTAATAAATGGTACTATGCATTTTTGAAGAGATGGGATCATCAGTCTAAAGAGAAAGACTACCAGTTGAAATACTACCCAAAATCCAGGGCGACAGCTTAATGTCATATTTGCTTACTCAAAATATATTACAGTCGATACCTGTCGATGCCTAGAAAAATATCTGACCGGGAAACTGGTGAATCTGGGCCTTTCATAAAGAAGGACTACTCATTTTGGGTACCAATTATTATTAAGCAGAAATTCATTAGTCGCATGTTCCAGAATTTGTTCTCTACTAAGACCACACGCAGTGGAAAAATACCAAATTCACCTCTGATTAAGGAAATTAAGCTGATGAAGGCACTGAAGTCGTATGTGTCTCAAGTTAAAGAGGTTTTGACGAGCTGCAGATCAATTGGATAACTTACATTTTGCAATATACAAAATAGTTTTGTTTTAGACTTGCTTCCTTTTGATTAAGATATGTATATTAATATAAATTTTATATATTAATAAGAAGGCAACAGAAAAGGGGAGAGTAAGAGAGGCAATGCGCTTACTGTAGCAGTCCATTGAAACAAATGGTTTGTTAATCTTTTCTTGTAACGACCTTGTTGCCGCAAGCGGGTTTATAATGTTGGGTTTATTGGCATCGCTTGAATGCGACAATCCTGCCTGCTCTCTCAGGGCTATCAGTGTTTTGATTTGTAATCAGTATCAAGAAGAGCAACCTGTATGTATTCCTTGTCCGGAAGCTTATACTATCAAACATGTTTTAGTCGACTGCATTGATTTAAATCTTATTAAAACTAATTATTTTAATGTCACTCTATGTTAGACCTTTTTAAAACTGTTTCTTTTGATACCTTGATCGTTTTTATTCAAGACGTTGGTATAAATAACAAGATTTGATTTAACATGCGTTACCGATTAAACTTGTTTACTCTCCTGCTGTGCGGGATTCACTTGCGTATGTTTTTGTGTTTGCGTGATTTTAAGCGTTCTTAAACTCCGTATGACGTCTTTCGACTGTTGAGATGTTTTTAAATCAATATTCTATGCTGTAACCAGTATGTGACGGTACAGTCTCTATTCATAGACTGAAGTAATTATGCAAAACGTTGGCTGCAAAAGCCAGTGGGTGGCTCGATAGTAGATATACAAGTTTCGTTCATTTTATAGCGTAACAAATA
>CM037794.1:21874387-21890234 GCA_021229015.1 Solen grandis
GTAAAGGTTACGGTTTTGTTGACATGGCTAATGCCTTAGAAGCGGCTAATGCCATTAAGAACTTGAATGGGTATTTCTACAAAGGGAGGCAACTGAATGTATCATTCAAGAGCAAGAAGAAAGACACCTAAACAGTTTATTTGCCATTTAATTAAGTGGCAAACTTGTGCATATGCAGCAACAGCATTCAACTTAATTTAATTTGAATTGTAGATGTTTGGTTTAAACGACTGATAAGGGCTTCAAATCACAAGATGACATATTTTTCCTCTGGTTCAATTTAATTCTACAATACAATGTCGAGAAAGATGACAGGTAGTGTAGATATTTTATTTTATAGTCTTAAGATAAGAAAGTTCACAGAATTTTATTTAACAGTTAAGCTAGTTTACCTTCGAAGAAGGCAAGGCCACGGTTGATCATAATTTCATCCAACACAGAACCCTTTAAGGGCTCACACAGAGAGATGATGCAGCAAGCGGCAGTCGAGATATATATCGATACATATATTCAAAGTATAATTAAACGTTTCAACAGAAACGGGTAGATGCGTTCATATTGTAGAGAATTGAACAAGATAGGGTGGATGTGGGTGGGTGTGTGAGCCCTTAAGGAGTTCTTTGTTGGATGAAATTATGATCAACTGTTGCCTTCCCTTTTAGAAGGTAAAACCTAGCTTAATCGTTAAATTTCATCCAACACATGAACTCCTAAATGGGCCCCACAGAGATTTTAGAGACAATTCTTTGCAATAAGAAAAGAAACTACAAAACATTGGTAAGTAGGAGAAAGATAACCCGTAAAGCAGGAATGGTTTTGTATTTAATAATGAATATGGATAACATCCCTTTAAACAGAAAACCTAACATTCCGAATATTTAATTGTGCCTATTCAAAACAGCTGCTTGAACAGGATTTTTTGTAGATAAAATTGGCCTGTTATAAAATTTAGTGAATAATTGGGCTTTAGTACATCCCACAGTCTTAATGATGTCCAAGACAGGCACCCCTTGAAATTTCGCAGTTAACGTAGCAGCAAACCTTGTGCTATGTGTTTTGGAATTTACACACTAACCTTTTGCATCACAAATTTGATCCACCTTCCAAAAGTCTGTTTAGAAACCGCTTTGAATGGACTTATTGTTGTGATAATCAAACAAGTTCTTAGAGATTCCGTTCAGAATAGAAGTCTGACCTTGCCTAACTTTACAAAATTTTTTTTTTTTGGTTGTTTTTACGATGGCAACGGAAAGAAAGAACACATGAAAATTTTGAAAAGCTTCTCCTCCAAGACCACTGGCACAATTTCAAAGTTATTTGGCACAGATGTTCCTTCGGTCACTCTCTACCAAGATTGTTCAAATTAGTTTGATCCGTTGAAAAACATGGCTGACATGGGGCGGAGCCCATTTTCCTTATATGTATATAGTAAAAACTTCAAAAATCTCCTCCAAAACCACTGGAACGATTTCAAAGTTATTAGGCACAGATGTTCCTTGGGTCACTCTCTACTAAGATTGTTCAAATTATTTTGATCCGTTGAAAAACATGGCCGCCAGGAGGCTAAGCCCATTTTCCTTATAATTTTTATGTATACAGTAAAAATTTGAAAATTCTTCTTGTCCTTAAGTACTCACTCGATTAATGGCTGGCAGAGGGCAGAGCCAATTTTCTAAATTCATAAGATTTTTTTTTTTTCCCATAACCGGTTGCCATCATGGCCCTCTTGTTTCTTAAGCAATCATCTTCAAACTTTATGACAATGTTTATTACCATAACCTTTGGACAAGTTCGATTATGGCTGAAATCAACTTATTAGGTCAGGAGTTTTACCCCTTTTAATATTAAAAACCAGATTTCTATTTGTTTGCACTTTAGCATCTTAATTTCTTAGGCAATCATCTTCAAACTTTATAACAATGTTTATTACCTTAATTTCTTGTCCAAGTTTGATTATGGCTGGAAATCGCCCCTTTTATTATTAAAAAATGCCAGATTTCACTTTGTTTGCACTCTAACATCTTCATTTCTTGAGCAATCTACTTCAAACTATATGACATTGTTAATTACCACATGTGCTCAGGATGAGCTAATAGGATCAATGAATGTCCGTCCGTCCGTCTACAATTAGTTTTCACTCTAGCATCTTCATTTTTTTAGCAATCATCTTCAAACTTTATGACAATGTTTATTACCTTAATCTCTTGACCAAGTTCGATTATGGCTGATATCGGCCTATTAGGTCAGGAGTTATGCAACTAATGTTTAAATTCGTGTATTTAAAGCCATAATTTCTCAGTCAAGTTTGACTTCAAATTTCGACCACAGGCACTGTTTCTTTAATTATAAATGATCTCGATGATTATGTATTCACTATGCTATAATTTAGTAACTTGTACAGGCAATGAAGGCAGTTTTTCTCAGGTGAGCGTCTTTCCGGGCCATCTTGTTTGTTTTTTTTATATCAGTTTAAAATAACTGAATCTAAATGTTTTCCTGGTGTACTGTTTTCAGGACATTACTAGGCTGAATAATTAAATCTGATGAGGTAATCTGAACATCACTCAGTTACAATACATGTAGAGTTTGGCACCTTTGTGTGGTCAAAAGAAAAAACAGTATACACAGTTTACATGATAATGACAATAATGTGCTAGTATTTATATTCTCAAGATATTTCAAAACATTGAAAACACCCCATGTGCACTAATGTCTTGGCAAAGCTGGCCTTTCATTGTAAAGGCCCCTCATACATCTAGCTATGATGCCAGCAGTGTGTATATTCACACCACTGGTCAAACTGACCAATGAACTTATGGCTGATCTTGCTGTTGCTACTGCTGAATAGCCTACACCATTATTGTGCATATTTGTTAAAATCGTCGTTATAGCGACCAGCAGCCTAATGGGATTTTCCTTTCCCCTCGCAAATAAGTATCCATTTTTGAAGATATGTATGGTTTTGTTTCTTGGTGCTTGATCTCCAGGATTTGATAATGATGTGGCTTTTGCAAGGATTTCCCGATAATGGAAAAACACAAAGCTTGATTTTTACTAGAGGGTGTTTTTTCTCTGGATCATGCAATCACTGAGTATTAACCCAGGTTTTGGCAGCATTATGCACGGTCCATGCGAAACAAACGTATGTTATTATACTTAACCTACGTATCATGATTATCATTACATGCATTGAAATATTGGTTTCAAACCATTGTGTTGAACTACCATCAATAATAGAGACAAACGTATATCCATGACATATTACTTCATATGTATAATATTTGGGCTAGGTATTGGTATCATACCTTGGCCATTGTTTGGCGATAACTTTCGTTCCTATTTTAATATCGTTGTCCATACCAACAGTACCTAACACACAGATAAACCATTGTGACACTTCTAAACCTTTGCTATTTCGGTTTATCCATAGTAAGTCAGTATGATAAATTTATATGTCGTGAATTTGAAAACAAAACTTACCCCATTCTCAGCCATTTCATTTTGTGTCCATATATCAAATTACCATTGAAATGCACAGAAGTTCATATAAAATAATTATCCTTGATTAAAAAACTCAGCTGATCCCAACTACTGCCGCTTGCTGCATCATCTCTCTGTGGGGCCCATGAAGGAGTTCATGTGTTGGATGAAATTGTTAGTTAACATTCTGTGATTGTGTTTCATAATATTTGTTCTTATTATTAACTTTAATATTCTATACATAACATGAGAAAGAAATTAAAAAGCCAGGCATGTAATGTTTTGTTAAATATGTAAGGCTAAGGTATTGCCTTGAAAGTTAATTTTTAGCAGTGACTTTACACTATATTACAACAAATGTTCAATGTGATGTCCATTCTGTGAAAATATGACATCACATCTTTCTTTAGAGTTCCTTATAACATTCCTACAGGTTTCTTTATTTATTGCTCAGATTTCACTTGGATTAAAGTTCCCCGTGTTTTCAGGAGAAGGATAGTGCTCTCCCTAAGGTGACCACAGCAGACTTGAGCCTGGCAAGTGTGGTGGCCACTGAATAGGAGATGAATCTTGTCTCCAAATGTTTGTGACAATCATTCAGTTCTTAAATACTATCCGGAATCTCCAGCTTTATGTTGTGTGGCTCCATCTTGCTAAAACCACACATCAGCAATGTTTTAAGTTGGAACCAATTTCTAAATATTCATTTAACAGTCCTTGTTTATTGCCTCAACTGCAGAGAAAAACAGACTGACCATACTGCAACTCTCTTATTATGGAGTGGCTTCTCCATATAGAAGTCTGGCTTTTCTGTACCCAAACATCTACAGTTCTGATTAAGAGTTGTGGACTCAAATGTAGGAGAGCTTCATTAGAACCCAGACTTAAACACCTGTCTCATTGTGTAAATGTCAACCAACTTGCAATATCTGTATCTTTTAAATAATGTATCAATGAAATATTGTTATGCCTTAAATGATATGCTTCAAGTTATATTTAAGGACTCTGCAGGCTCTTGAAGCTCTAGTAGCACCTCTTAGTTGTTTCACTCATCACAACCATCACTTCCTCATTAGTGTAACATTTCTGGAAAATCTTAGGCATCCTGGGTTTCTGTGACGCCCATCTTTAGGAGACTCATAATCTCACTGAAATTGTATATTAATGTGCTTTTTAGGTGTAGTTATAATATAAAAAATGATAATGTTGTAAAATATATAAGGACATATATTATGAAACTAACAATTGCCAACAAGCAATAACATATGTTGGAGGAGGTTTCCTGTAGTACTAACTTAATGAACAGAAATCTTGATCATAGGACAAAAGTATAAAAGGACTCTAGAGGGATGCAGTATGTCACTTTGGTATCAGGTAGTCTAAATGTTGCTTAACATATTGTCAGTTTTAAGCTTGAAAATATGTTTCAAATGAAAATCTATAAATTTGTTGAACTTTAGATGAATCCAGTATATCGTTTTACTATCTGGAAGTTGTGAATAGTTTGCAGGACTTTCCGGCACAATATTGTATACAGCACAGTGGTACTTAAACTGAAGTCTGTCCCTTTTATCTGTGCAATATATTATCTTTGAACTGAGAACTTAAGCTTCTAAATGATATGATAAACTGAGCAGATATGATAAGGATAATGGCCAGAACAAGCGTTAAGTGTGCATAAGCACCAAACTGGGCTGTGTATTAAATCCGGTGCCAAACTTTTCAATCATTGTTGTGATTTTATTCTTTACTACTGGAACTTGAATTATTCAGAAGTATGAAATTTTTCAAACATTCACAATTGGCACAACTGCATGGTGCTAGACACTAAATGTTGTACTAAAATACTGTATGAATTTACTTCTTATACCTACCAGCAAGCAACATTTATGTTTGCACACAGAGTAAGATATTTGGATGGCTACTAAGGAAAAACTGGGAAGTTCTCATTGGATAGTGATGTTTTTTAAATGTTTAAGATTTTGACTGTGTGTAATGATATACTGGTTCCTGAATAATTCCATTATAAATACAACAGCATTATTGTGTGTATGTCACTGTGTGCCTGTTAAATTGTTATCATTTAACTCCTATCAGGAGAGCAGCAAGGAGTCTTCTTGCATTTTTCATGTCACAACATTTTTCTAATTCAAAGAATGTATTTTTCTTTTGTTCATTTGTACAAAAAATCAAATCAGTTAACATTTATTACTTAAGGCATTGTCATTGTTGAACAAACATGTATATCTTTTGTTTTTGATATTAAGATAAATTTCAAAAAAAGCAAAAAATGTTTTGTCTTTTATTAACCATAGAAAATATACTTCCTTTATTAATAAGGGAAGGTATACTAGATTAAGTAGATTTAGGCTGGTAGAATAAGCTAGTGATTGTTTTAATTGTTTTGGAATTTACCATCACTGCAACAGTATTTCAATATCGTTTATTATAAGTGGAGGAAGACCCTAAGCTGCACTTGGGTAGAACCACCAATCTACCGCAAACCAGCTGGAAGGTCAAAAAGACCACACTGGGACTTAAACCACAGCAGTGAGGAGCAAAGTTATTGTATGCCATGGCTATAATCACACGGGCCCCAAGGATAAACTGATAAAGGGCATCAGAATTAATTTTAGAAGTCCTTGGTTCTCTGTCAGTGTGGACATATCAGTTTGGCAATGAACATAAATAAGCAATAATTCTAATTTCGCTTTTCACAATGTTTTGCAAAACACTTCTACAGTATTAAAGCCCATGCCATGACATGGGGAAGGGCATATACATGTAGTTTTATTCCTGTTCGATGGGAGGGGATCTCCGTCAAGTCATTTCCTTTTCTAATTGAGGTTTATTTCCTTTTCTAATTGAGGTTTCACAATGCTTATATTACATTTTATGATGCTTATTTAAAAAATCTTATTACATTTTCATAATGCTTATTAGGGCTTTCTGCCTCAAGCAGAAAGATCTATTGGGTGTGTTATGTTTTTAGCTCACCTGAGCAAAGCTCAGGGTGAGCTATTGTGATCCTGTGAGTGTCCGTCGTGCGGTGTGCGGCGTCAACAATTTTTAGTGTTTACACTCTATCACCTTTATTTCTTAAGCAATCATCTTCAAACTTTATGGCAATGCTTATGACCATAATGTCTCGATTGAGTTCGATTATGGCTGAGATCCATCAATTAGGTCAGGAGATATGCCCCTTTTAATATTCAAAAAATGCCATATTTCACTTTGTTTACACTCTAGCATCTTCATCTTTTGAGCAATCCTCTTCAAACTTTATTGCAATGCTTATTGTGCTGTCACACTTACGGTATACGAGAAGATATACCGTAAGTGTGACAGCACAATCATCTTCAAACTTTAGGACAATGTTTATGACCATTATGTCTCGATTGAGTTCGATTATGGCTGAGATCCGTCAATTAGGTCAGGAGTTATGCCCCTTTTAATATTCCAAAAATACCAGATTTCACTTTGTTTACACTCTAGCATCTTCATCTTTTGAGCAATCATCTTCAAACTTTATTGCAATGCTTATGACCATAAGGTCTCGATTGAGTTCGATTATGGCTGAGATCAGTCGATTAGGTCGGGAGTTAAGCCCCTTTTAATATAAAAAAATGCCAAATTTCACTTTGTTTACACTCTAGCATCTTCATCTTTTGAGCGATCATCTTCAAACATTTTGGCAATGCTTATGACTATAATGTCTCGATTGAGTTCGATTATGGCTGAGATCTGTTGATTAGGTCAGGAGTTATGCCCCTTTTAATATAAAATAATGCCATATTTCACGTTGTTTACACTCTAGCATCTACCTTTTTTTAGCAATCATCTTCAAACTTTATGACATTGTTAATGACCATAATGTCTCGATTGAGTTCAATTGTGGCTGAGATGGGCCATTTAGGTCAGGAGTTATGCCCCTTTTAATACAAAAATGCAAGATTTCACTTTTTTTATTCTCTACCAACTTCATTTTTTTAACAATCTTTTTTAAACTTTAAAACAATGTTTATGCCCATAATCTCGCAATCGGGTTCAATTATAACTGATATTGACTAGTAAATTTATGAGTTATGCCCTTTTCACCATAAAAAAAGCCTGATTTCACTTTTACACTCAAGCATCTTTATTTCTTAAGCAATCATCTTTCTCAGGTGAGCGATCAAGGGCCATCTTGTTTCTTCTTATTATTATTTCTTCTTTTGAGGTTCAAATTAAAACAGGTGGCCGATGAGCCAGCAACATGGAATTTTAACAGTTAGCAGAGTGACTTCACCCTTTTGAATGCAACAATTTTCACCTTCATATGACATCATGTGACATCACAGTTGAAATAAGCTATCAAATTTGGTTTAATAAGTAATTTTGCAATTGTGATTCGAACTTTGGTCATAAAAACATAATATCATGTTTCAAAGGCTCCTGATGAGTTAAAAGCATGGAAATTGGACAGCATATGTGTCCTGGGGTCTTCTTTATATTCTGTGACAGCTGACGTCATACCGTAATAAGCAATTTTTTTATTCGATGTGAGCAGTTTTTAGGCCCTGCAGGCTTTTTTTATTGACCAATTTCCATGTTACTTTCAATGAATGTGTAACCTAGTGGAAAAATTGCAAAGGTCAAGGTCATATATCAGTTATTATTATTTTTCTCTGGCCTTAAGTATCTCAAAAACGATAAATATTCTATGAAGACAATATTCATTACATTCATTATAATAATTTGTAGTGTTTCAAAATACCTTTCAGATGTTATTTAGTTTTTGAAGATCGGGGTTGAATCAGTTGAGTTATGGCAGGAAAACGTAAAGTGTACTTTTAATGAAATTGAAACGCTCTAGCTTCATGAATTTTAAGTTGATCCTTATGAGTTTTTCAGAATTTACATACTAAAAAGTGAAGTGATGTATACTGCAAGGAATATTTGTTTAGCCATGTGATTATGACACCATGGACATTAATTGAGAACTATTAAAACAAGAGGCCCATGATGGCCCTAAATCGCTCACCTGAGATAAATAGGTTGACCCAAGGAACATCTGTACCAATTTATTTTAAAATCTGGCCACTAGTTTTGAAGAAGATGATTTTTAAAGTTTTCATTTTTTTTTCTTTTTGTTGCCATGACAACCAGAGTTCTATATGGATCAAGTTTATTTAAGCAACTTTTGTGAAGGTTGACCCAAGGATCATCCCTGCCAAGTTTAATCAAATTCTGTCCAGTGGTTTCAGAGGAAATGTTGATTAAAATTTTACCTATATACATATAAGGCAAATAAGCCCCGCCCCTGGCGGCCATGTTTTTTACGGATCGGAAAATTTTTAGCAACTTTGGTAGAGGTTGACCCAAGGAACATCTGTACCAATTTATTTTAAAATCTGGCCAGTAGTTTTGAAGAAGATATTTTTAAAATTTTTTTTTTTTTTTTTTTTGCCATGGCAACCAGAGTTCTACATGGATCAAGTTTATTTTAGCAACTTTTGTGAAGGTTGACCCAAGGATCATCCCTGCTAAGTTTAATCAAATTCTGTCCAGTGGTGTCAGAGAAGATGTTGTTTAAAGGTTTCTCTATATACATATAAGGCAAATAAGCCCCGCCCCTGGCGGCCATGTTTTTTTACGGATCGGAATAATTTTAGCAACTTTGGTAGAGGTTGACCCAAGGAACATCTGTACCAATTTATTTTAAAATCTGGCCAGTAGTTTTGAAGAAGATGATTTTTAAAGTTTTCATTTCTTTTTCTTTTTGTTGCCATGGCAACCAGAGTTCTACATGGATCAAGTTTATTTTAGCAACTTTTGTGAAGGTTGACCCAATGATCATCCCTGCCAAGTTTAATCAAATTCTGTCCAGTGGTTTCAGAGGAGATGTTGTTTAAAGGTTTCTCTATATACATATAAGGCAAATAAGCCCCGCCCCTGGCAGCCATGTTTTTTTACGGATCGGAATAATTTTAGCAACTTTGGTAGAGGTTGACCCAAGGAACATCTGTACCAATTTATTTTAAAATCTGACCAGTAGTTTTGAAGAAGATGATTTTTTAAGTTTTCATTTTTTTAGCTCACCTGAGCACAAAGTGCTCAAGGTGAGCTTTTGTGATCGCCCTTCGTCCGGCGTCCGTCGTCGTGCGTCGTCCGTCGTCAACAATTTGCTTTAAACGACATCTCCTCTGAAACCGCTGGACAGAATTTAATGAAACTTGGCAGGAATGTTCCTTGGGTGAGGCTCTACAAAAGTTGCTAAAATAAAGTTGATCCATGAAGAACTCTGGTTGCCATGGCAACAAAAAGAAAAATAATTTGAAAACTTTAAAAATCATCTCCTTCAAAACTACTGGCCAGATTTCAAAATAATTTGGTACAGATGTTCCTTGGGTCAACCTCTACCAAAGTTGCTAAAATTATTCCGATCCGTAAAAAAACATGGCCGCCAGGGGCGGGGCTTATTTGCCTTATATGTATATAGAGAAACCTTTAAACAACATCTCCTCTGAAACCACTAGACAGAATTTGATTAAACTTGGCAGGGATGATCCTTGGGCCAACCTTCACAAAAGTTGCTAAAATAAACTTGATCCATGTAGAACTCTGGTTGCCATGGCAACAAAAAGAAAAAAAAATGAAAACTTTAAAAATCATCTGCTTCAAAACTACTGGCCAGATTTTAAAATAAATTGGTACAGATGTTCCTTGGGTCAACCTCTACCAAAGTTGCTAAAATTATTCCGATCCGTAAAAAAAACATGGCCTCCAGGGGCGGGGCTTATTTGCCTTATATGTATATAGAGAAACCTTTAAACAACATCTCCTCTGAAACCACTGGACAGAATTTGATTAAACTTGGCAGGGATGATCCTTGGGTCAACCTTCAAAAAAGTTCCTAAAATAAACTTGATCCATAAAGAACTCTGGTTGCCATGGCAACAAAAAGAAAAAAATATGAAAACTTTAAAAATCATCTGCTTCAAAACTACTGGCCAGATTTTAAAATAAATTGGTACAGATGTTCCTTGGGTCAACCTATTTATCTCAGATGAGCAATTTAGGGCCATCATGGGCCTCTTTTCTGCAGTTCAGGCTACCTCTCCAAAAGTTGATCCTTTACAGATCAGATTTACAGAAGTTGAATATTTTTAAGTGTGATATTTTGTTACATTTATGCATAAAAAGAATGCATCAGCTCATAAACAAAACCAGAAATATGTCTTGGTAGCTTAATAAAATGCAAAAAGTTACATTAAATTACAAGGCCACTTATTAAAGAGAGAGAAGTCTAACAGAGAGAGAGAGAGAGAGAGAGAGAGAGAGAGAAAACCAGCTAGAAACAAAAAAATAAATTGTACCCTTAGATGAGATTGTCCACTAGTCTGATAGGTCATTTGGGTGATTCCACTACATATGCAGAGGTGGAGAAGATAACATTACCACAAATACCATTCCTATAGCTTAGTCTGACCTACTGGCAGAGGTCACATTTTCTGGACTGTGTTGCCCCACTGAGTTAGTGCAAAAACTACATAACCTGCTACTATGTATATGAGATACTAGGCTAGTTTTACACAAAGCCACCTGATAGAGATATAAGGGTTATTGATACTATCCTAAATCAGCAGCAGCATCAACATCATCATTAAAGTGAATGTGGGAGGGGGGGGGGGGGGGCTGAATATGCAGATTGTCTGCCTTTACTTTGGTTCATGTCAGTGTTCCAGTACACAGGGATTACCAAACACCTCTTAAAAACCACAAACGAATGATTAAAAACACTTTGTAATAAATTGCAACTTATTTCTTAATAATTAACCCTTTTCCTCATAGAGATCTATAAAATATATGTACCTATGTGAGTAGCATAAAACCTAATCAGCCTGCAAGTCCAACTGTTACTCGCAGGCTGATCAGGTTTTATGCTGTTTGCTGCTCCTTAGTGGTCTGGGGATGGGGATTTTACAATTAAATTTGGAAAGGTTTAAGTGGGGCTTTCTGCAGATCAGGATTAATGTCAAAATGAGTTTTTATGAGGGAAAAGGTTAAGGACCATCTCTCTTTTTGTCCATTTTCAATCAGCAGTACCACACTGAAATCTCATGATCACTGTTTTTTTCCATACTATTGCTAAAATGGGTAAGAAAAACTGTCAAGTTCCTGAGAAACATGTATATCAGTATGATACATGTATACTAGGTTGCATATAGAGCAGTGGTACTCAGGTGAGCGATTATAGGCCCTATGGGCCTCTTGTTTTCTTTTTGTTGCCATGGCAACCAGAGTTCTACATGGATCAAGTTTATTTTAGCAACTTTTGTGAAGGTTGACCCAAGGATCATCCCTGCCAAGTTTAATCAAATTCTGTCCAGTGGTTTCAGAGGAGATGTCGTTTAAAGAAAATTGTTGACGACGCACGACGACGGACGCAGGGCGATCCTAATAGCTCACTTGAGCACAAAGTGCTCAGGTGAGCTAAAAATCATATAAAATTGGCAAGTCGATGTATGAACTTCAGATTTTATTCGATAGCTGAAGCTTAAGATGTCCAAAAAGTCCTGAAAATGTTAAGTGATTATATCAACAAACATGGAAGATATTCATGTTTTTCGGATAAGGGCTTTACATGAAAATCTAGCAATAGAAAGCAGTTATTGGGTTGGTTGCCCAAGATCCGGCGTTCTTACGCACGAAAGAATCCTGTGTTGAAAGGTGAATTGCGATGCGTATTTGAGTGAGCGAGCTGCATTTTAGGATGAAATCGTGTACACCAGGACCGATGAACTTTTGTTAGGCGTTTGACTAAAGCAGAAAGTCCTATTGGGTTTGTTATGTTTTTAGCTCACCTGAGCACAAAGTGCTCAAGGTGAGCTTTTGTGATCGCCCTTCGTCCGGCGTCCGTCGTCGTGCGTCGCCCGTCGTCAACAATTTGCTTTAAACGACATCTCCTCTGAAACCGCTGGACAGAATTTAATGAAACTTGGCAGGAATGTTCCTTGGGTGAGGCTCTACAAAAGTTGCTGAAATAAAGTTGATCTATGAAGAACTCTGGTTGCCATGGCTACAAAAAGAAAAATAATTTGAAAACTTTAAAAATCATCTCCTTCAAAACTACTTGCCAGATTTCAAAATAATTTGGTACAGATGTTCCTTGGGTCAACCTCTACTAAAGTTGCTAAAATTATTCCGATCCGTAAAAAAAACATGGCCACCTGGGTCGGGGCTTATTTGCCTTATATGTATATTGAGAAACTTTTAAACAACATCTCCTCTGAAACCACTGGACAGAATTTGATTAAACTTGGCAGGGATGATCCTTGGGTCAACCTTCACAAAAGTTGCTAAAATAAAGATGATCCATGTAGAACTCTGGTTGCCATGGCAACAAAAAAAATGAAAACTTTAAAAATCATCTTCTTCAAAACTACTGGCCAGATTTTAAAATAAATTGGTACAGATGTTCCTTGGGTCAACCTCTACCAAAGTTGCTAAAATTATTCCGATCCGTAAAAAAACGTGGCCGCCAGGGGCGGGGCTTATTTGCCTTATATGTATATAGTGAAACCTTTAAACAACATTTCCTCTGAAACCACTGGACAGAATTTGATTAAACTTGGCAGGAATGATCCTTGGGTCAAACTTCACAAAAGTTCCTAAAATAAACTTGATCCATATAGAACTCTGGTTGCCATGGCAACAAAAAGAAGAAAAAAATGAAAACTTTAAAAATCATCTTCTTCAAAACTACTGGCCAGATTTTAAAATAAATTGGAACAGATGTTCCTTGGGTCAACCTATTTATCTCAGGTGAGCGATTTAAGGCCATCATGGGCCTCTTGTTTCTTCTTATACAAATAAAAATCCTTTCTTTCTTTCTTATTTAAAAATCAAGCAATATTTTTTTTCTTTCTTTCATTCTGTTTATAAATTCAATTCTTTCTTTCTTGCATATTCAAAAAACAATTTTTTTCTTTCTTTATTTTAAAAATCAAGCAACATTTTTTCCTTCTTTTTTCCTTCTTTCTTTCATTCTATTTATAAATACAATATTCCACACTTCTGAGCTGAGGGAGAAGTCACTTCTCCCTTTTCTCGGAGCCTAGGATAAGCCCTGCTGTTAACACTCATGTATAGCGCAAATCCCAAGTTTAAGGTTCAAAACCTTGGTAAAAATCTCTTTCCCTTCTATAATGCGCACTCATTCTTCATACATCGAGTAGGCTGCCATTTTGTTTAGCCATGGGTGTTTAGCGTATATTCGATTGAACTAGAGGTAACAAAGGTTCTACTGCTTCCAAAAATCAGTCATGCAACGATTATAATTCGATCACACCTCTAGTTAAGTAGTATCCACATACAGCTTGCATTGTTACGTTAATGTTCATTATTACCAATAGTAAGAGTCTTCAGATCTTGACAACTTGGTGCTTGTGTGTCGCAAGTCCCTTTCCATTTCGAATTTGAAGTACACAGTTGCCTTTAACCAAACAGTTCTGTCCAAAATGGAACTAACTAGAATATCACCTAAATGCACTAAAAACAATTAACTGATTTTATAAGAACACAAGTTTTAGCCTACCAAAAGTTCCTTCCAGGGCATTTCTAAAGTATGAAGTGAAAGCTGTTTTTCAGCATTTGCATATGGAAGGGTTAACCTTAGAGTACGAAAAGGACAAACTGTATTGGTGGTTGAACATTTCTCTTCAAGTCAAACCTTTCTTAAGTTCTTCTTTTTTCTTTAAATCATGGTAGCACAGGAAATGAAGCAAGAAATTCAAGGACTTAAATAGGGCTAAGTTTAATTTAGGCTGACATCGTATTTTCTTAAACGGGACAACACGAAGCCGTTATTTTACGCGCACCTGCTAGACTGACTAAAATGGCCGATAAAATGGCGGACATCACGTGAAATAAAATGGCGGATAAATGGCGGTTTCTGCTATCACGTCACTTCCGATTGGGTCCCGTCTCATCGTAGGTATCATGAGGCAAATCAGATACTAAGCGGGATAACATCTCCGCAGGAAGCGAATCTGAAACTGTCAAGTTGAAATGTATGACTATAGATATTCCTTCCCATGGGAAGGAACAATCATAACAGTCATAGTTGGTATCAGTAATGACGATGTGAATATCGCATTTGGCTTTATGTTGTCAGTTTATTGTTATGTTAAGTACAGTACTGTACTGGTTCTGTGTAGTTCACAGCGTTATGAACAAAATGAACAATGATTTCGTAAGCATTTATTTCACAATTATATTTTGGAAAACACAGACACCAATTTTCTGGCAAGTACAAATGTATATACGATAAAGCCGACGGATGATGGGTTGCTAAAAATATTGATTCAAACGAATGCCGATAATGGCGAAAATGATATACATGTAGTGTGCCAGTCAGCCTCGTTTTCATTCCTAATCATCATTTCTATTTTTAGTTTTATTGGAAAACCACAGTGCGCTATTTTATCGTATTATTGATTAAAAAAAACATCAACGGTACTTGACTTTTCTTGTTGTTTTACAAGTTTTAGCCTACCAAAATTTCCTTCCAGGACATTTCTAAATGAAGTGAAAGCCGTTTTTCAGCATTTGCATATTGAAGAGGTAACCTTAAAGTACGAAAAGGACAAACTGTAGGTGGTTGAACATTTCTCTCCAAGTCAAAACTTTCTTATGTTTTTTTTCTTCTAAAAGTCATGGTAGCACATGAAATGAAGCAAGAAATTCAAGGACTTTAATAGGGCTAAGTTCAATTTAGGCTGATATCGTGTTTTCTTAATCGGGACAACACGAAGCCGTAATTTAAACCTGCACGCACCTGCTAGACTGACTAAAATGGTCGATAAAATGGCGTATAAATGGCGCACATCACGTGATATCACGTTAATAGTTAATATCACCTGACTTCTGACTGGACCCCGTCTCATCATAAGAATCATGAAGCACACATAATACTGAGCGGGCTAACATCTCATCATGTGCTAATCTTATATCCGGCAAGTAGCCAGGAACGACTATAGATGTTCCTTCCCATGGGAAGGAACAATTATATTTCAGCATGCATTTTTATATGCCCATCTTAAGATGGGGCGTATTATGTGAACACTCACGGCGGGCGTGCGGGCGGGCGGGCGTGGAACATTTGTTGTCCGGGCTCTAACTTCAATACCGTTAGTCCAATCCTTTTCAAACTTTTCACACATGTGCATGGCCTTAATATCGCGGATGAGTTCGATATCCAGCATTATCGCGTGAATGACTTAGAAGTTATGGCCCTTGACGTACACAAAATACTTGAAATTGTGATTGTCTGGGCTCTAACTTCATACCGTTAGACCAATCCCTTTCAAACTTTCCACACATG
>CM037794.1:21890334-21905009 GCA_021229015.1 Solen grandis
TTATGGTATTTTGCCATTTGTCTGTGATGTGATAATTTGGAGTTTTGCAGCACTCTATTTCTGAAGTCCTAATAACAATGTCATTAATAAACACAAAGCAATGTGTGGAAGGTTTGTAGGGTTAGACTCCAATGGATTTGAGAATCAGAAACAGAATGGCAAGAGAGATTTGCTTAAATTCAGCTTAAATGTCATCTAAAGAGCTAATTTTCTACCTTTATATCAAAGTTATTCAAACGATTAAAATCCATACAGAAATCTGGTTATCATTGCAACCGAAATGGAAACTTAAAAAATTTTAAAAATTCTCACCAATTAAAAAATTACTGCCCTGTTTTCCTTATGTTAAGGTACAAATTTGAAAAATCTCTGAAACCACTTCATAGAATGTGATGAGACTTTGCATGAATGATCCTTGGGTGGCCCTGCATAAATGTTTCTATTTAAAACTTGATTCGCAACCAGCAATTTTATTTTGAAAACTTTTAAAATCTCCTGAATCCAATGATCAGAATTTAATTTCATTGGACACAGTAACATCACAGCCCTCTACCATAACTTTTGAAATAAAGTTGATTCCTTGTTAAATTAAGCACCTATTGGGTTGGCTAGTTTCCTTGTATACTCTACATGGAAATTTCAAAATTATTCAGTGAAACCAATGATCAGAATTGCCATGGTATGGTATGTTTGGGGCACAACAAGCAATATTTAGGACTCATTTGTATTGCACTTCTATACCTCATAGGGTGTTCATGGTCCAGGTTTGGAGTGTATCCATCATAAAGTATTGGAAATTATGCTCCAGACATTTTTTCACAAAATCAACTAAGAGGGATAATTAAAAAATTGGATGAGTTATGGTTCTTATGCATTGCATTGGTATCCATGATCCAAGTTTGGAGTGAATCCAGGCAATAGTGTTATGCTCTGAACAGTTTAATTCAAATAAAATCAGCCAAGAGGGATAATTCAAGAGTCAAATGAGTGAGCTTGAGTTTATGTGCACTACACTTCATAAAAAAATCCATGATCCAAGATTGGAGTGAATCTGTTCAATTATGTTATAAAGTTATTTGCCTTACAATAGAGGACAGCAATAGACAAAGTGGTCCCTATGTTTGTCTGACAATAGAGGACAGCAATGGATAAAGTGATTCCTATGTGTCTTCCATGCTACACAAGTGAAACAAAAATGAGACCCCAAGGGGGTCAGCTAGTTTCCTTATCTGTGTAGTATTGAAAATTTCGAAATTTTTCCATGAAACCAACAGTCACAACTGAGTTTCATTGGGCACAAATGGTCATTTTGTAGCCCTGTACCATAATTACTTAAATAAAATTGATTCCTTGGAAAGTGAGGCCCTTAGTCGTGTCGGCTACTTTCCTTATATACTTTATGCTTCTGATGGTAATCAAGTTACCAGAATTAATTTGTTTCGGCTACTCTGGTGAGTGATCTAGAGGCATCACTGATAGCCCTTGATGAAAGTCACAAACACAATTCACACTTGTTCTTTTTAAAAATAAGCAGGGCTGTTTAACCTTTTATTTCATATGAATTTATTTAGATGCACTGACAGTAAGAGCAGACCAAGAATCTTTAGGAGCTGTCTGATCAGATACAATATTTTAGCTCAGATTACAGTATAGTATGTACAGCAAAGAAAATCATTGTCATATACCATTTAAAGTTGGTACATGAATATTCATGAGGTAAAGGGTTGAAAAAGCAAATTGCCTGAGATCTATGAAATTATTCATTTTGGTTGAAAAGCTATGAATGATTGTATGGACCTTGAACAGGCATGTTTTAGAATGATATGGTTCATATCTTACAATAAATTCTGTGAATGGATAAGGTATGAAAAATATGCTTTAACTTGCTTTATCAACCTGCTCATGTTTACTGTTTGCATTGTCATTCAAACAGCTCTTTTTCATTTGAGCATTAGACAGTGTTCCACTTAACTTCCTAAATTGAGATTTTTCTCAACCACAAAAATTCTGAATACCAAATAACTGTTAGAACATGTTTATCTTGTGGGCAAAATTTCGGTTTCTTGGTTAAACTTCAAGAATTTTAATATATTTTAATATTAGAGATATTTGAGATTTTTCATGAAATAGACCAGGCTCCATTTTCTCAAAAACAGAATACTTAAGAATGATTTCTGACTTCAAACTCAAGTATGATAAGTATCTGGGCTTAGCCCAAGATTGTACAAAGTATGTCTTTAACAAAAAAAAACATTGTTCAAAATTTAAATTCTAATATGGTCTTTATATATGATAAGGATTTGGGCCTTTGCCCAAGATAGTACTTAAGTATGTATTATCACAAACATGGGGGCCCATAAGTAAGTGCAGACTGTAATTTAAAGGCAGATCTACTGAGATGGATATTTAGTTAGCATATTGGCAAATGATAACATGTATGGTTCAAATAAGTATGAAAACAGTTAAATGCAAATAAAATCATAACAATGAACACAGGCTGTTGTCCTAAAACACTGGTTCCAAATGAGGATCCAAGTGTAGGTGAAATTTATACTTAATGCAAGAAGGCATATCTCCCAGTCTGGTAAAGTTCCATCCAACACCAGCAATTTTCTAGTATTTTAAACCAATTCACATTTACACATTGAGCAGATTTCTAGAACATGAAGGGAAAAAAAGTACAATTATGTTGTGATATCCAGGTAAATTAATTTGTGTTTTGCACATTTCAGAGTGCCCCACCTGGATCCAGAATGACAAAAGACATCCATAACAACCTCATCATCAACTACCTGCCACAGTTTCTCACTGAAGATGAGTACAAGAACATTTTCCTAAGTATTGGCCCGCTGGCATCCTACAAGATCATACGCGACAAATCAACAGGGTTCAGCTATGGGTTTGGATTTGTTGAGTATGAGACAGACCGTGATGCTGACAGAGCAGTGAAGGTTTATGATGGTCTTCAGCTGCAGGGGAAAAGAATCCGAGTTCAGCATGCTAACAAGAGCGATGAAACTTCAAAAGGCTACAATATCTATGTAAAGAATCTACCTAGTGACTATACAGAAACTGAGCTTGATGCTTTGTTTGATCCTTTTGGGAAGATTGTCACCTCCAAAGTTTTGATTGACCTGCAGACAGGTCAGTCTAGGAATGTGGGGTTTGTACTTTATGAAACAAAGGCTGAGGCAGATAAAGCCATTTCGGAATTGAATGGTAAGATCCTGTCCGGGCAAACTGCGGGCCTACAGCTGAAGTACGCAGATGATGCCAGTAAGAAGTCGCTCAAGGCCCCACAGCCTGTTGTACCTCAAGTCATGCCGCATCTTCAGCAGAACTTCAACTTTCCGACCCCACCAGTGCAGAATAATGGATTCCCCACCCCAACCCCACCTGGACCAATGAGGAACAATAGCGGAAACAGATTTCGCTTCAACCCTATGGCAAGAGATAGCACTGCATCCAACTATGGTTCAAATAGCTATGGTTCAAACAATTATGGTGCAAGCATGAATCAAAACTTTAGCAATTCAAACCAGTCTGGATTTGGAAGTGGAATGACCAGTCCAATGAGTTCAGGCATGGCCAGTCCTCAGCTAGAGATTCCCCAGGGCCCTCCGCCTTACTCCATTTTTGTGTTCAATATTGGTGATGATGCAGAGGAGAGAGAGTTATGGGCCCTGTTTTCACCATTTGGCACAGTACAGAAATGCACAGCCATGATGGATCCTGAAAAGAAAGTTTGTAAAGGTTACGGTTTTGTTGACATGGCTAATGCCTTAGAAGCGGCTAATGCCATTAAGAACTTGAATGGGTATTTCTACAAAGGGAGGCAACTGAATGTATCATTCAAGAGCAAGAAGAAAGACACCTAAACAGTTTATTTGCCATTTAATTAAGTGGCAAACTTGTGCATATGCAGCAACAGCATTCAACTTAATTTAATTTGAATTGTAGATGTTTGGTTTAAACGACTGATAAGGGCTTCAAATCACAAGATGACATATTTTTCCTCTGGTTCAATTTAATTCTACAATACAATGTCGAGAAAGATGACAGGTAGTGTAGATATTTTATTTTATAGTCTTAAGATAAGAAAGTTCACAGAATTTTATTTAACAGTTAAGCTAGTTTACCTTCGAAGAAGGCAAGGCCACGGTTGATCATAATTTCATCCAACACAGAACCCTTTAAGGGCTCACACAGAGAGATGATGCAGCAAGCGGCAGTCGAGATATATATCGATACATATATTCAAAGTATAATTAAACGTTTCAACAGAAACGGGTAGATGCGTTCATATTGTAGAGAATTGAACAAGATAGGGTGGATGTGGGTGGGTGTGTGAGCCCTTAAGGAGTTCTTTGTTGGATGAAATTATGATCAACTGTTGCCTTCCCTTTTAGAAGGTAAAACCTAGCTTAATCGTTAAATTTCATCCAACACATGAACTCCTAAATGGGCCCCACAGAGATTTTAGAGACAATTCTTTGCAATAAGAAAAGAAACTACAAAACATTGGTAAGTAGGAGAAAGATAACCCGTAAAGCAGGAATGGTTTTGTATTTAATAATGAATATGGATAACATCCCTTTAAACAGAAAACCTAACATTCCGAATATTTAATTGTGCCTATTCAAAACAGCTGCTTGAACAGGATTTTTTGTAGATAAAATTGGCCTGTTATAAAATTTAGTGAATAATTGGGCTTTAGTACATCCCACAGTCTTAATGATGTCCAAGACAGGCACCCCTTGAAATTTCGCAGTTAACGTAGCAGCAAACCTTGTGCTATGTGTTTTGGAATTTACACACTAACCTTTTGCATCACAAATTTGATCCACCTTCCAAAAGTCTGTTTAGAAACCGCTTTGAATGGACTTATTGTTGTGATAATCAAACAAGTTCTTAGAGATTCCGTTCAGAATAGAAGTCTGACCTTGCCTAACTTTACAAAATTTTTTTTTTTTTGGTTGTTTTTACGATGGCAACGGAAAGAAAGAACACATGAAAATTTTGAAAAGCTTCTCCTCCAAGACCACTGGCACAATTTCAAAGTTATTTGGCACAGATGTTCCTTCGGTCACTCTCTACCAAGATTGTTCAAATTAGTTTGATCCGTTGAAAAACATGGCTGACATGGGGCGGAGCCCATTTTCCTTATATGTATATAGTAAAAACTTCAAAAATCTCCTCCAAAACCACTGGAACGATTTCAAAGTTATTAGGCACAGATGTTCCTTGGGTCACTCTCTACTAAGATTGTTCAAATTATTTTGATCCGTTGAAAAACATGGCCGCCAGGAGGCTAAGCCCATTTTCCTTATAATTTTTATGTATACAGTAAAAATTTGAAAATTCTTCTTGTCCTTAAGTACTCACTCGATTAATGGCTGGCAGAGGGCAGAGCCAATTTTCTACAATATCATAAGATATTTGCTGTTTCTTTTCCTCCCACTAATACCTGGTTCTCAGGTGAGCGACCCAGGGCCATCATGGCCCTCTTGTTTCTTAAGCAATCATCTTCAAACTTTATGACAATGTTTATTACCATAACCTTTGGACAAGTTCGATTATGGCTGAAATCAACTTATTAGGTCAGGAGTTTTACCCCTTTTAATATTGAAAAATGCCAGATTTCTATTTGTTTGCACTTTAGCATCTTAATTTCTTAGGCAATCATCTTCAAACTTTATAACAATGTTTATTACCTTAATTTCTTGTCCAAGTTTGATTATGGCTGGAAATCGCCCCTTTTATTATTAAAAAATGCCAGATTTCACTTTGTTTGCACTCTAACATCTTCATTTCTTGAGCAATCTACTTCAAACTATATGACATTGTTAATTACCACATGTGCTCAGGATGAGCTAATAGGATCAATGAATGTCCGTCCGTCCGTCTACAATTAGTTTTCACTCTAGCATCTTCATTTTTTTAGCAATCATCTTCAAACTTTATGACAATGTTTATTACCTTAATCTCTTGACCAAGTTCGATTATGGCTGATATCGGCCTATTAGGTCAGGAGTTATGCCCCTTTTAATATTGTAAAATGCCAATATTCAGTTTGTTTGCACTCCAGCATCTTCATTTCTTAAGCAATCATCTTTAAACTTAAGAACAATGTTTATAGCCATATTCTCTGCCATGTTCAATTATGGCTGATATTGGCCTGTTAGGTCAGGAGTTATGCAACTAATGTTTAAATTCGTGTATTTAAAGCCATAATTTCTCAGTCAAGTTTGACTTCAAATTTCGACCACAGGCACTGTTTCTTTAATTATAAATGATCTCGATGATTATGTATTCACTATGCTATAATTTAGTAACTTGTACAGGCAATGAAGGCAGTTTTTCTCAGGTGAGCGTCTTTCCGGGCCATCTTGTTTGTTTTTTTTATATCAGTTTAAAATAACTGAATCTAAATGTTTTCCTGGTGTACTGTTTTCAGGACATTACTAGGCTGAATAATTAAATCTGATGAGGTAATCTGAACATCACTCAGTTACAATACATGTAGAGTTTGGCACCTTTGTGTGGTCAAAAGAAAAAACAGTATACACAGTTTACATGATAATGACAATAATGTGCTAGTATTTATATTCTCAAGATATTTCAAAACATTGAAAACACCCCATGTGCACTAATGTCTTGGCAAAGCTGGCCTTTCATTGTAAAGGCCCCTCATACATCTAGCTATGATGCCAGCAGTGTGTATATTCACACCACTGGTCAAACTGACCAATGAACTTATGGCTGATCTTGCTGTTGCTACTGCTGAATAGCCTACACCATTATTGTGCATATTTGTTAAAATCGTCGTTATAGCGACCAGCAGCCTAATGGGATTTTCCTTTCCCCTCGCAAATAAGTATCCATTTTTGAAGATATGTATGGTTTTGTTTCTTGGTGCTTGATCTCCAGGATTTGATAATGATGTGGCTTTTGCAAGGATTTCCCGATAATGGAAAAACACAAAGCTTGATTTTTACTAGAGGGTGTTTTTTCTCTGGATCATGCAATCACTGAGTATTAACCCAGGTTTTGGCAGCATTATGCACGGTCCATGCGCATATGCTAAGGTATTAGTATCATACCTTAGTCTCTTCATAACCTGCGCATATGTTGAGGTATTGGTATCATACCTGAGTATTTTCATAAACTATGCAATTGGTGTTTTTTTCATAACCTGCACATAAGCTAAGGCATTGGTTTTGTACCTACGTATCATGATTATCATTACATGCATTGAAATATTGGTTTCAAACCATTGTGTTGAACTACCATCAATAATAGAGACAAACGTATATCCATGACATATTACTTCATATGTATAATATTTGGGCTAGGTATTGGTATCATACCTTCGCCATTGTTTGGCGATAACTTTCGTTCCTATTTTAATATCGTTGTCCATACCAACAGTACCTAACACACAGATAAACCATTGTGACACTTCTAAACCTTTGCTATTTCGGTTTATCCATAGTAAGTCAGTATGATAAATTTATATGTCGTGAATTTGAAAACAAAACTTACCCCATTCTCAGCCATTTCATTTTGTGTCCATATATCAAATTACCATTGAAATGCACAGAAGTTCATATAAAATAATTATCCTTGATTAAAAAACTCAGCTGATCCCAACTACTGCCGCTTGCTGCATCATCTCTCTGTGGGGCCCATGAAGGAGTTCATGTGTTGGATGAAATTGTTAGTTAACATTCTGTGATTGTGTTTCATAATATTTGTTCTTATTATTAACTTTAATATTCTATACATAACATGAGAAAGAAATTAAAAAGCCAGGCATGTAATGTTTTGTTAAATATGTAAGGCTAAGGTATTGCCTTGAAAGTTAATTTTTAGCAGTGACTTTACACTATATTACAACAAATGTTCAATGTGATGTCCATTCTGTGAAAATATGACATCACATCTTTCTTTAGAGTTCCTTATAACATTCCTACAGGTTTCTTTATTTATTGCTCAGATTTCACTTGGATTAAAGTTCCCCCGTGTTTTCAGGAGAAGGATAGTGCTCTCCCTAAGGTGACCACAGCAGACTTGAGCCTGGCAAGTGTGGTGGCCACTGAATAGGAGATGAATCTTGTCTCCAAATGTTTGTGACAATCATTCAGTTCTTAAATACTATCCGGAATCTCCAGCTTTATGTTGTGTGGCTCCATCTTGCTAAAACCACACATCAGCAATGTTTTAAGTTGGAACCAATTTCTAAATATTCATTTAACAGTCCTTGTTTATTGCCTCAACTGCAGAGAAAAACAGACTGACCATACTGCAACTCTCTTATTATGGAGTGGCTTCTCCATATAGAAGTCTGGCTTTTCTGTACCCAAACATCTACAGTTCTGATTAAGAGTTGTGGACTCAAATGTAGGAGAGCTTCATTAGAACCCAGACTTAAACACCTGTCTCATTGTGTAAATGTCAACCAACTTGCAATATCTGTATCTTTTAAATAATGTATCAATGAAATATTGTTATGCCTTAAATGATATGCTTCAAGTTATATTTAAGGACTCTGCAGGCTCTTGAAGCTCTAGTAGCACCTCTTAGTTGTTTCACTCATCACAACCATCACTTCCTCATTAGTGTAACATTTCTGGAAAATCTTAGGCATCCTGGGTTTCTGTGACGCCCATCTTTAGGAGACTCATAATCTCACTGAAATTGTATATTAATGTGCTTTTTAGGTGTAGTTATAATATAAAAAATGATAATGTTGTAAAATATATAAGGACATATATTATGAAACTAACAATTGCCAACAAGCAATAACATATGTTGGAGGAGGTTTCCTGTAGTACTAACTTAATGAACAGAAATCTTGATCATAGGACAAAAGTATAAAAGGACTCTAGAGGGATGCAGTATGTCACTTTGGTATCAGGTAGTCTAAATGTTGCTTAACATATTGTCAGTTTTAAGCTTGAAAATATGTTTCAAATGAAAATCTATAAATTTGTTGAACTTTAGATGAATCCAGTATATCGTTTTACTATCTGGAAGTTGTGAATAGTTTGCAGGACTTTCCGGCACAATATTGTATACAGCACAGTGGTACTTAAACTGAAGTCTGTCCCTTTTATCTGTGCAATATATTATCTTTGAACTGAGAACTTAAGCTTCTAAATGATATGATAAACTGAGCAGATATGATAAGGATAATGGCCAGAACAAGCGTTAAGTGTGCATAAGCACCAAACTGGGCTGTGTATTAAATCCGGTGCCAAACTTTTCAATCATTGTTGTGATTTTATTCTTTACTACTGGAACTTGAATTATTCAGAAGTATGAAATTTTTCAAACATTCACAATTGGCACAACTGCATGGTGCTAGACACTAAATGTTGTACTAAAATACTGTATGAATTTACTTCTTATACCTACCAGCAAGCAACATTTATGTTTGCACACAGAGTAAGATATTTGGATGGCTACTAAGGAAAAACTGGGAAGTTCTCATTGGATAGTGATGTTTTTTAAATGTTTAAGATTTTGACTGTGTGTAATGATATACTGGTTCCTGAATAATTCCATTATAAATACAACAGCATTATTGTGTGTATGTCACTGTGTGCCTGTTAAATTGTTATCATTTAACTCCTATCAGGAGAGCAGCAAGGAGTCTTCTTGCATTTTTCATGTCACAACATTTTTCTAATTCAAAGAATGTATTTTTCTTTTGTTCATTTGTACAAAAAATCAAATTTATGTATATCTTTTGTTTTTGATATTAAGATAAATTTCAAAAAAAGCAAAAAATGTTTTGTCTTTTATTAACCATAGAAAATATACTTCCTTTATTAATAAGGGAAGGTATACTAGATTAAGTAGATTTAGGCTGGTAGAATAAGCTAGTGATTGTTTTAATTGTTTTGGAATTTACCATCACTGCAACAGTATTTCAATATCGTTTATTATAAGTGGAGGAAGACCCTAAGCTGCACTTGGGTAGAACCACCAATCTACCGCAAACCAGCTGGAAGGTCAAAAAGACCACACTGGGACTTAAACCACAGCAGTGAGGAGCAAAGTTATTGTATGCCATGGCTATAATCACACGGGCCCCAAGGATAAACTGATAAAGGGCATCAGAATTAATTTTAGAAGTCCTTGGTTCTCTGTCAGTGTGGACATATCAGTTTGGCAATGAACATAAATAAGCAATAATTCTAATTTCGCTTTTCACAATGTTTTGCAAAACACTTCTACAGTATTAAAGCCCATGCCATGACATGGGGAAGGGCATATACATGTAGTTTTATTCCTGTTCGATGGGAGGGGATCTCCGTCAAGTCATTTCCTTTTCTAATTGAGGTTTATTTCCTTTTCTAATTGAGGTTTCACAATGCTTATATTACATTTTATGATGCTTATTTAAAAAATCTTATTACATTTTCATAATGCTTATTAGGGCTTTCTGCCTCAAGCAGAAAGATCTATTGGGTGTGTTATGTTTTTAGCTCACCTGAGCAAAGCTCAGGTGAGCTATTGTGATCCTGTGAGTGTCCGTCGTGCGGTGTGCGGCGTCAACAATTTTTAGTGTTTACACTCTATCACCTTTATTTCTTAAGCAATCATCTTCAAACTTTATGGCAATGCTTATGACCATAATGTCTCGATTGAGTTCGATTATGGCTGAGATCCATCAATTAGGTCAGGCCCCTTTTAATATTCAAAAAATCCTTTCACTTTTTTTTTTTTGAGCAATCCTCTTCAAACTTTTTGCAATGTTTTTTGGGAAGATATACCGTAATGTGACAGCACAATCATCTTCAAACTTTAGGACAATGTTTATGACCATTATGTCTCGATTGAGTTCGATTATGGCTGAGATCCATCAATTAGGTCAGGAGTTATGCCCCTTTTAATATTCCAAAAATACCAGATTTCACTTTGTTTACACTCTAGCATCTTCATCTTTTGAGCGATCATCTTCAAACATTTTGGCAATGCTTATGACATAATGTCTCGATTGAGTTCGATTATGGCTGAGATCAGTCGATTAGGTCGGGAGTTAAGCCCCTTTTAATATAAAAAAATGCCAAATTTCACTTTGTTTACACTCGAGCAACTTCATCTTTTGAGCAATCTTTTTTAAACTTTAAAACAATGTTTATGCCCATAATCTCGCAATCGGGTTCAATTATAACTGATATTGACTAGTAAATTTATGAGTTATGCCCTTTTCACCATAAAAAAAGCCTGATTTCACTTTTACACTCAAGCATCTTTATTTCTTAAGCAATCATCTTTCTCAGGTGAGCGATCAAGGGCCATCTTGTTTCTTCTTATTATTATTTCTTCTTTTGAGGTTCAAATTAAAACAGGTGGCCGATGAGCCAGCAACATGGAATTTTAACAGTTAGCAGAGTGACTTCACCCTTTTGAATGCAACAATTTTCACCTTCATATGACATCATGTGACATCACAGTTGAAATAAGCTATCAAATTTGGTTTAATAAGTAATTTTGCAATTGTGATTCGAACTTTGGTCATAAAAACATAATATCATGTTTCAAAGGCTCCTGATGAGTTAAAAGCATGGAAATTGGACAGCATATGTGTCCTGGGGTCTTCTTTGTATTCTGTGACAGCTGACGTCATACCGTAATAAGCAATTTTTTATTCGATGTGAGCAGTTTTTAGGCCCTGCAGGCTTTTTTTATTGACCAATTTCCATGTTACTTTCAATGAATGTGTAACCTAGTGGAAAAATTGCAAAGGTCAAGGTCATATATCAGTTATTATTATTTTTCTCTGGCCTTAAGTATCTCAAAAACGATAAATATTCTATGAAGACAATATTCATTACATTCATTATAATAATTTGTAGTGTTTCAAAATACCTTTCAGATGTTATTTAGTTTTTGAAGATCGGGGTTGAATCAGTTGAGTTATGGCAGGAAAACGTAAAGTGTACTTTTAATGAAATTGAAACGCTCTAGCTTCATGAATTTTAAGTTGATCCTTATGAGTTTTTCAGAATTTACATACTAAAAAGTGAAGTGATGTATACTGCAAGGAATATTTGTTTAGCCATGTGATTATGACACCATGGACATTAATTGAGAACTATTAAAACAAGAGGCCCATGATGGCCCTAAATCGCTCACCTGAGATAAAAAGGTTGACCCAAGGAACATCTGTACCAATTTATTTTAAAATCTGGCCACTAGTTTTGAAGAAGATGATTTTTAAAGTTTTCATTTTTTTTTCTTTTTGTTGCCATGACAACCAGAGTTCTATATGGATCAAGTTTATTTAAGCAACTTTTGTGAAGGTTGACCCAAGGATCATCCCTGCCAAGTTTAATCAAATTCTGTCCAGTGGTTTCAGAGGAAATGTTGATTAAAGGTTTCTCTATATACATATAAGGCAAATAAGCTCCGCCCCTGGCGGCCATGTTTTTTGAAGGATCGGAATAATTTTAGCAACTTTGGTAGAGGTTGACCCAAGGAACATCTGTACCAATTTATTTTGAAATCTGGCCAATAGTTTTGAAGAAGATGATTTTTTAAGTTTTCATTTTTTTTTCATTTTGTTACCATGGCAACCAGAGTTCTACATGGATCAAGTTTATTTTAGCAATTTTTGTGAAGGTTGACCCAAGGATCATCCCTGCCAAGTTTAATCAAATTCTGTCCAGTGGTTTCAGAGGAGATGTTGTTTAAAGGTTTCTCTATATACATATAAGGCAAATAAGCCCCGCCCCTGGCGGCCATGTTTTTTTACGGATCGGAATAATTTTAGCAACTTTGGTAGAGGTTGACCCAAGGAACATCTGTACCAATTTATTTTAAAATCTGGCCAGTAGTTTTGAAGAAGATGATTTTTAAAGTTTTCATTTCTTTTTCTTTTTGTTGCCATGGCAACCAGAGTTCTACATGGATCAAGTTTATTTTAGCAACTTTTGTGAAGGTTGACCCAATGATCATCCCTGCCAAGTTTAATCAAATTCTGTCCAGTGGTTTCAGAGGAGATGTTGTTTAAAGGTTTCTCTATATACATATAAGGCAAATAAGCCCCGCCCCTGGCAGCCATGTTTTTTTACGGATCGGAATAATTTTAGCAACTTTGGAAGGGACCCAAGGAACATCTGACCAAAATTTTTTTTAAAATCTGACCTATTTTAAAAAGGAATTTTTTAATTTTTTTTTTTTTACTCACCTGACAAAAAATCTCGGGGAGTTTTTGGGATCGCCCTTCGCCGGTCCCCCTCGTGCGCGCCCCCTCTCAAAATTTTGTTTTAAAAAAACATCTCTCTGAAACCGGGGACAAATTTTAAAGAAATTGGGGGAATTTTCCCTTTGGGGTAGGTCTACAAAAGTTGCAAAATAAGTTTCCGAAAACTCTGGTTCCAGGGCAACAAAAAAAAAAAAATTTTTAAAAAATTTAAAAAAACTCCTTTAAAACTACGGCCAAAATTTCAAAAAAATTTGGACAGATTTTTCCTTGGGGCAACCCACCAAATTGCTAAAAAATTCCATCCGTAAAAAAAAGGGCCGCCAGGGGGGGGGCTTTTTTCCCTTTATTTATATAAAAACCCTTTTAAAAACATCCCCTCTAAACCCATAACAAATTTTTTTAAATTTTGGAGGGAAATCCTTTGGGGGCCAACCCTTTCCCAAAAGTTGTAAAAAAAATTTTATCCAGTAAACCGGGTTGCCATGGCAAAAAAAAAAAAAAAAATAAAACTTTAAAAAAACCTTAAAAACTACTCCAAATTTTTAAAAAAAAGGGGACGATGTTCCTTGGGTCAACCTCTAACCAAAAATTGAAAAAAATTTTTCCGTCCCTAAAAAAAAAGGGCCTCCAGGGGGGGGGCCCTTTTTTCCTTTATGTAATAGAAAACCCTTTAAACAACACTCCCTAAACCCTGGAAAAATTTTGGTTTAAAAAATTGGCAGGGATGACCCTTTTCAACCTTAAAAAAATTCCTAAAAAAACTTGTCCATAAAGAACCGGTTGCCATGGCAACAAAAAAAAAAAAAGAAAATTTTAAAAAATCACTCTTAAAAACGGGCCAATTTTAAAAAAAATTGGAAGATGTCCTTGGGTCAACCATTTTCTCGGAAAAATTTAGGGCCACCCCTGGGCCTCTTTTTTTGCAGTTCAGGCTACCCTCCAAAATTGATCCTTTAAATCAATTTCAAATTGAAATTTTTTAAATGGGAATTTTGTTTCATTTATGCATAAAAAAAATGCATCCCATAAACAAAAAAACCCAAAAAATTTTGGAGCAATAAAACAAAAATTTCAAAATTACAACCCTTTTTAAAGGAGAAAGTCAAAAAAAGAGAGAGAAGGAAAAAGAGAAGAAGAAAACCACTAGAAACAAAAAAAAAATTGTAACCCCCTTTTTAAGATTTTCCATAGTCTGATAGGATTTGGGGATTTCCCCTAAAAAAGCAAGGGGAGAAGATAAAATTAACCAAAAACCTTCCCTACTTAGCTACCTCGGGAAGGCACATTTTCTGGACTGGTTTGGGGCCCCAAATTGTGCAAAAACTACTAACCGCAATTATATGAATACTACATTTTTAAAAAAAACCACCGAAGAGATAAAGGGTTTTGAACTACCTAAATACAGCACTCAAAATCATCATTAAAGGAATGTGGGAGGGGGGGGGGGGGGGGG
>CM037794.1:21905109-21932857 GCA_021229015.1 Solen grandis
ATTCATATTAAGATGGTAGGGGAATGATATCTCGAGTTAGAATGAAGGTATAGCATTCATATTTGATAAGTAGATACCTTTAGGGAAGAGGAAGGTTGGAATTGCTTTTCAGGGAAAATGGATCAAGGTCAAGATCACTATGACTAAAATATATTGGAAAATGGATCAAGGTCAAGATCACTATGACTAAAATATATTAGAAAATGGATCAAGGTCAAGGTCACTATGACTAAATATATATATATATATATATATATATATATTTTCTGTTTGATAGCGGCTTGCTATGAATGCTTTTGTTTTTATGCTTCACTTATGCTTTTCTTCATTTACATAGTTGCGGTGCCCTTGCTATCTTGACAAATATTATACAAATGTCTGATTGCTAGAATCGCTTAATAAACCTTCAATAAGAAATAAAATAAATGCATTTGTATCAGTCTTTGGATAATTCCTGTAGGTTGCTTTTCATGTTTTAAAATATCCATAATTTCCTTGAATAAATTTAATTTTAATCTTGATTTTTTGATATTGCAGGTCAGAGACAATTACCCTTTGACAATCTGATTTCACACCTTTGAGCTTGTTTTCATGTAACATATAGTGACACATTCTTTTATTTGCTTAAATTCTCCTTCTTCATTTCTGAATGCATTCTGCCCAAATCTACACAGTATGGCCAGTACATAGTGACTTGACCTATATTGTCAATTTAACCATATTTCTTAGAGTTATGACCCTTATTTACTCTTCATCCATGTAACATAAAGTATTAATGTTCTTTGGTGATCATTTTATAAATAAAATCTTCATTTCGAATTGGATTTTCCATGTTGAAAACCTGGTTTTGTGACAGTCCCTGTCGCTTTAAGCCTTGTTTTAGTATTATTATTTTTTTTTTTTTTTTTTTTTTTGGGGGGGGGGGGGGGGGTGATTTTAACCTACAGTTGAGGAAAAATATACACTTTTACGGATGGGAATTGGGCCAAATTTCGGCCCCAAATTGACCTTTGCACAGAAGAAGAATTTTGATGTTTTCTATATAGAGTATATAAGGGAATTAGCCAACCCTCTAGGGACCTTATTTTTTTAGGAATTAACTTTATTTTAGCCATATTTGTTTGGTCCAAAGGAAATTAAATTCTCACAGCTGGCTTCATAAAAAAAGTATTTTGATGTTTTCTATATAGAGTATATGAGTATATAAGGAAATTAGCCAACCCCCCTAAGGGCCTCATTTTTCAAGGTATCAACTTTATTTTAGCAATTATGGTAGACATTCATGTGCCAAAAGGAAAATAAATTCTGACCATTTGTTTCAGAGGAGATGATTTTCAAAGTTTTCAATTATTTTTTCTATTTGTTGCCATGGCAACCATAGTTCTTCATGGATCAACTTTATTTGAGCAATTATTGTAGAGGCCCACACAAGGATCATACATGCCAAGTTTTATCAAATTCTGTCGTGGATCAACTTTATTTGAGCAATTACTTAGGGAAAGGGTCAAAATGAGAAAAACTAAGGAAAAAAGGGGCGAACTCAGTATCTCTGGGCCCCCAAAACTCCCTGTATATAGCCACGGATCCTGTGCCATAACTTTCTTTCTCCCTTTGGGTTCAAGTGAACCCCGTCGGGCAGATAAAAACTACGACTAGACAGGTCCCGTAACCGTATACAGGTCTCCCCGAGGGCTGCCATCAAACCATGATTAACCTTCCACCTTATCTGATTATATTTCCGTAAGGTCAGCCCTGGAGACCTACTCACATTGAACCTGCATGGAATCTCGGTCAAATAGACCCGAGAAATCCCCTTGGTCTGAAACCAGTTAACTAAACTAGGGAGACCTTCAAGAATCTCCTTCCAGGAATACGACATTGAAATGTCGTTTCCTCCTAAAATGATAATTTCTATATCAGGGGTACAGGCCATCAAACTCGATAACATGGCGTCGGGAACACTCCGAACCCGGAGTCCACCCATGCCCACGAACGTAACCTCCGATGACCCTATATAAAAATCGTGAACATGATATGCATCACCCAGCCGCCTCACATAACTATCGCCAAAGAAAGCAATAGAAGTCTTTTTGATAAAATGACAAACTAATACAAGGGCAATGAAACTTAAATAGCATTTGAACACACTGGTGTTAATTATGAGAAGCAATTAAATTCTCGAGGAAAAAACTTGTGTAAATAAACACCCATGAAACTGTCACACAGATCAAAGCATCAAAGGAAAACGTCTCCTTTGACCGACTTTGATATCAAACACTAATTTCACAACTTTGGACAATTAATTAAGAGTAAAGGCACTACCGCAATAAAGTCTACACATACAGGTACCGAAAAAAAAATAAGCTTAAACAAAAAGTAATACTTACTGACACTGATTTTGACAATTTATTAAGGTATTACCCTCTCGTTTAAGGTAGCCCTAAAAAGGGCTTACATAAAACCTCCCTAGCCATTAGCTAGTGCCTCTGACAGCGGAATTCTAGGGCCCGACCCGACCCGTCCAAGGCACAAAAAAGTGACAGGGGCAGATGGGATCGGACACTAGAATTACACTGTTCGAGGCCAACCCCACAAATGTACCATGAGCTCGCATGGAACTCGGGTCAACTTGCACAATCACCTCTGATCCCGCCCTAAGGCCGGATCGAGAGGAGGGGCTGGAGGCCATATGTATATAGTGGCGCCCCATCGGGAGGAGACCCTCCCGACAGATAATCTGCCACGATGAAGGACGGGTACCATGGTACCCTAAACGCATCGGGCAGATACCCAAAGAGGGCACCACACCCATAGTGAAAGAGTGTCCCTGACATGCACGGACAAACACCTGTCCGTGCACCACCCTCAGCTCAAATCTCACCTTGGCGTCACGGGAGACAATTTGCCTCAGACGAGGCAACGTAAGAGCAAGAAGTCTGGGTTGTAACTTCAAATCTTCTAAGCAAGCATATCCTTCCTCATCCATAGGGAGTTGGGTGTTGTGACGTAGATTGTAGGTCAATGCTCTCTCCATGACTGAAAAGATAAGTGATGGGTAGAACTACAGTTTCCACTTAAATATACTTCGTAATCAGCTCAAACACCAAATCACAAGCCATGAAACTCATGACAGATTCTGATTAGTACTCGGAGTAAAACGTTTCACAGTGCCTCCTCTGTATTTTTTAGACTTGTCGCCAACAAATTCACCAAATCTAAAAAGTTGGAGCCACTTTAGAGCCAGAGCCTGAGCCAAAGTTTCAATAACTAGATGAATGAATGAATGTTACATTAATTATTAGTAGGGATGGCAACGAATACCGATTTTGGTATTCGAATATTCGGATGAGGTTACGAGCGAATATTCGAATATTCTAATCAATTTCCGTAATTAAATACTCATAGTTTATTTACCTTTAATATTGCTTTTTAGTATGACTAAGCGTAAGCAGTTACGGTGCCTATGAAATTCACACGGTCATAAGTTTACCTTTTAGAAATAGATAATAAAAAAAATGCGAACGTGCGTTTGTGTGTGTGCATGCATGTTGTATTATAATTTCAATGAGTGTTTGCTTTAATTTTAAATCGTGTCTGTGTGTCTGTCTATGTCTCTCTCTGACTCTCTCTCTCTCTCTCTCTCTCTCAATAAAAAAGAAAGAGTATATCGTTTTTTTTTTTATTTATTTATTCCTATAGTTATCTAAAGATTTAGAAAATAAAAGACACACATAATATCAAATCATAAATAGCACACATACAATCGCTGATATCTATTGCACTTTATTCGTCCGCATTACAGAATGCAGCGTTTTTGTTGATGAAGATGATTTTGTCAACAAGATCTGGGGATAGTCTGTTTCGCAACTTATTGATCAGAATTCCTGTTTTGGAGAAGATTCTTTCAGATGGGACGGATGTTGCCGGAATCGACAACACACGCCTGGCCACATGTGCAACACGCGGGAACCGTGCTTCTTGTTGTTTCCACCAGCATAGGGGTGATGCCTGCTCCTCAGGTGGTTCCAACAAGTAGCGGCGGAATTCGTCAGCTTCTGCCCTCTCTGTGGAACGTGACACAATAAATGTCAGCTTACGGCGTTTGGAGGGTGTCGACTGTGTCTCCTCACGTGCTGGTAGCTTCAGGGAACCTCGTCAAGTCGAGCCTCAAGGGTTTCTTCTGCGATGCGGCGCTGCTGGATGAGAGGAAGTCCAAGTCCTTATACCGAGGGTCTAGAAGTGATGCCAGCACTGCAGTGGAGCGCGCAGTCTCAGACTCTGATGGCCGGAAACGGCGTATAAAATCCTCACGGATAGCCTCCTTCACTTTCGAGACCACTGAGTTGTCATCAGACTTGGAGCGAAGAGGGCCTTCTACTAATCCACATACAACAGGATATATTTCCGAACAAGACACGTTTGTCTCCGTACACATATACTCAGTAGTATCAGTCAGGTCGCTGAGCACACTAACTAAATCGCTAGCCATGTCCCATTCAGTGTCCTTCAGTAGGAGATGAGTATCCGTTTTCTTAGTTACACTCTCGTCTAACAATATGTCCGTCACAACACGGCGCTGTTCCAGGAGGCGTTTCAGCATAGCATGTGTGGAGTTCCATCTGGTTGAAACGTCCTGTACTAGCTCGTGTCTCGGAGTACGTAGAATCTGCTGGCGTGTACGCATTTCTGCTGTTAGGGTTGTAGAATGCTTGAAATGTCCCACGAGTCTGCGACACTTAGACAACACTTTAGTTACATTTGGCAGTTCTAAAGCTGGTTTCACTGTCAGTTGTAGTGTGTGACCGAAACACCCAAGGTCACCCCATTCCTCGCACCTATTACCGGCGGCCTCCATATTTCTTGCATTATCATGCACGCATGTATCTACCTTTCCTGCAGACCAAACTCTGAGACTGTGTCTTTTAGTCTGTTGGCGATGTTATCTGCCGTATGCCGCTCTGGCATCGCACGTGTTACGAGCACGTTACTCGCCATTTCCCATTCACGGTCGATGTGGTGCTCTGTGATGGTGATGTAACTGTCCGTGGCATTAGAAGTCCATGTATCCGTGGTGATGGCAGCGCTGGGTACATCCTGCAGGTCAGTCACCAGCTGACTCTTCTCTTCGTCGTAGCGTTTCTCTATGCGCGCTCTAATCGTATTCCGCGTCGGTACATGATACTCAGGAGCCACTAGCGTCATCAATTGTCGGAACCCTTGACCGTCTACTAGGCTAAGAGGGAGGTAATCTTTGACTATCATTGTCACTATTGCCTGAGTGATGCTTTCTCCTTCACTCTGGGATATTCGCTTAGGTGTTCTCGCAAAATTGGTGATGGGCATTTGTTTCTTAGACTCATTATCATGGTTGAGTGCTGAAGGGTGTTTGTTTCTAAGATGATTTCTCAAGTTGGTTGTCGTCCCTGAGTAGGTGAACGTCCCTTCACACAGCGTACACCTAGCAGTCTTTCGATCTTCTGACCGTTGGAAAAACTTCCATACATCGGATGTTACAGTAGGTGGCATTTTTGAAGCTGCTGATTATGATACGTGAACGTATGGCTGTTGTCCTAAGACTACATAAGATTGTTCTAGTGTTTAGCTAAATATATACATTATTTATCACAGCAGAATTGGGAAGAAAAAAAAAACCAATCAAATGATGCGGTATTGACGATCACAATAAAAATTGCATAATCGACAACCCTTGCCAGGCCCTGGCCCTGCCACTTAATTGTCCCGCCGTTTTAGATTAGTGCTAGTAGACATCTGGCATATACACCTAAATAAACAATCGTCCAATTAGCAATCCCGATTCAAGGTTTGCATACTCGCTGCAAACTGTCATCTTTTCGACCCCTTCCATATTCGCGGCCAAATGCCACTTTGACACACCCAGTTTAGTCAATTGACCAATGAGCGACCGAAAAGTAACGATTTACCTTGACAACCCTTATCATGCCCTGGCTCTGGCCTGCCACTTAATTGTCCCGGCGATTTTAATTAGTACTAGTAGGAATATACAATATACCTAACCAATGCAAACAATCGTCCAATTAGCCATCCCGATTAAAAATTGCGTAATCGCTGCAAACTGTCACCATGATAATATCCACAGGGCCCCGACAGTGTTAATTGGTTGACACTTTCACGGTTAACGCTGGCATACGAAACATAATATGAGAGGCGAAATTAAAAACGTTAATTTTATATTTTTTTTAAATTTATCTAACTTTTATTTTTTTTATTAGAATATTCGAATCCTAATTTAGGATTCGAATATTCTAAACGTTACCGAATATTCGAATATCCGTTGCCATCCCTAATTATTAGGTTTACAATTTTAGTGTCAGTATTTGATTTAACTCTTTGCCTTTATCTTACCATATAAATCCTTGGATTAAAAAAAGAAGTAACAAACAACCATGCAAATTTTAATTTTATTATTTAAATTAATCAAAGCACATGTCATACAACAATATAACAGATAAAACAGGTTAACTTAAGCACATAGTGAAACGGAATGTCATAGATAAAATCATGGAATCACATATTTCCTTACATTCACATTGTTTGTTCCATTTTCTCAGCCAACATTTTTTCATTCTCAAAATCATGATCAATGATGAAAGATTCTACGAGTCTTCAAATCTCGCCATTTATTGAAAGAAGTCCTAAAGTTAAACAGATCAACTGGAGGACCATCCAGAGAAATCCTCATCAAGTTGTTCAGTGTGGACATTGAAAGGGAATTCCTCAAACAGGTTTTGATAAGATTCTGCTTACTAAACCCCCGTTCACACTCAACTGTGGAAACGGGGGCCACGAGTAACCTCCCTGCAGCCTCAGCTGCTGCAGGGTACACATCCTTATGCCTAAGGGCCAAGATTTCCATATCCTTGGTGGATGTTACTGACTTGTGACCATTGTCATGGATAGCATGGGCAAAGTGAATGAAGCATGACAGTTCCTCTTTACTGCCTTCCACACCAACTGTGGAAAGGTATTCAGTGACAACATCAATATCAGAGCCTTTGGTGGCTTTTCCTATGGCTGGGTTGAAGAAGTTGCTGAGCCCTGTTAAAACCAATGATTCCTGATTGTCTGAAAACCTTGATGTCAAACTTTTAACCAGACCAGTAACCAGTAACAAACTGGTCACATACATTGACTGCCTCATTCCTCTGCTTAGCACTATCTCTGATTGTGTGACCTTCAAACTGAAAGGTAGTCAAACCATCATCATCAACCTGTGGTTCCAAAGGAGCCTTATCCAGAAAGCCAGAGAGTTTGAGACCATTCTTTTTAACCTGCATCTCATTGACACAATCAATTGTTGACTAAAGCAAGGGGGTAACCTCTGTGTAATCAAGATCTTTCTTTTGGTACATTTTTGACAAGATTGACAGGGGCTTAAGGACATCACACAGAAAGTGTACAACATGTAGGAACTTGTAACAGGTTAGAGACTTGTGTAGGCTCAGTGCCTTAACAGACTTTTCCTCAAGAAAGACAGAAATCAAACTGGCATAGTTACTAACCATGGCAGACACAGACCCTTCGAAGCTAAGCCACCGAGTATGAAAAACTTCCTTAAATCTAGAGCTTTGACCTGGGGTTAAAGACTGGACAGTTTCAAGCATAGCCATGTTCTTTGGCGAAAAGTGGAAATATTTGTAAACTGAGTTGAGGATTTCCTGCATCGGCACCTGAGCAACAACTCAAGGCTAGCCTGTGGGCAATGCAGTGAGTGGCTAACACACCGGGAATCTCTCTTTTTAACCTAGTAACCACACCTGACTTATGACCAATCATAACTGCAGCACCATCATTGCTCACTCCACACAGATTTGACAAATTGATACCCTTAGCCTGAAGCATCTCTGTAACCTTGTTAAACACAGACTCGGAATCGGCCCTTTTCAAACTCTCAATACCTAAGAAATAAGTGGCGGGAGAAGTGTAACCAAGATCATCAGACTCTAGAAGTCTTACGTACATGACCATGTTCTGGTGTACAGACACGTCAGTGCTCTCATCAAACATGAGACTAAACTTAACACTAGTATTGATTTTACCTACTAGTTCATCTTCTAACACAGACGCAATGCAGCCCTGGAACTGGTCAATGGAAGTGGAGTGCTCGTAGCTGGTGTGTCCATCACATTTCAGGTCACCTAGCACGGACACGCCCTGTCAAAACAAAATTATAACATATTTAAGCTAAAAGTGCCGCTTGTCTACATACAAAACTCATTATAAGATGAATATTTCAGATAAGATTAGTATCATAAATAATTTGAACAGAAAATGGAATCTGAATGAAAATATAGAATGTTACTTTTTTTTTGTAACATGCTCCAAAATACAACTTTTATACCAATATGACCTCCATAACTTACCTGGTATAGTAGGAACTTGTTTAACTTGGGAACCATGCAGTTTGCCAGGTCCTCCTTCGCTGCGAAGTAGGTATTCTTCATTGCGGTTGTGATTGCATTCTCACTCTTCGCCATCGAGTTCTCCTGGCAGGCCTTCATACTCGTCCTCAGTTTCAAAGCCTTGGCAGCATCCTCATGTTCTGAAGTAAAAAAAAAAAAATTTTTTTTTTTTGAAAATTCATTTACCTTTGATTTTTGCATGTTTAGTGACTGCCTCTTTTTTCATAATATTACACCCTGTTACAAATGAATTAGAATTTTGTGCTTTAATGCATATGTCACAGAACATTTCTTTGGTTTCTGGTTCATAGCGCAACCATGAGTGACCAACTTTCCAAGATTCCTTAAATTTTCTAACAGGAGAATTTTGAAATTTTAGAAGGAGGAGTCATAGTCAAAAACTCATCTAAAGTTCGCTTAGCGGCCATGGTGACAAGAAGGCCATATAGCTATTGACACAACCCCATGTCTTACTCAGCTTTTAAAGAATCCGGGAGAACTGCAATTATCACCTCACTGAAGACAATAAACCAATTACTGGTCGTGTTATTTGTTGTTAATTCTGATTTGATTTTAATGAAAAAATCATTATAATATAGTTTTGCAAACAGTTATTAGTCGTAATCAAAATGAAGAGAACCGGTAGCGAGTGCAACAATCATGCCGGTATTTTGTCTTTAAAAGTACGGCGTGAATCTGTAATGATTGTAATTGCCTGTACCTTCGGCATACTTCAAATATACAAGGTCTTTTGTGTTTAATTCGCCGTCACACATACTTACCTAAAAACACAGTGCAATTAAAGCGTCTCAAAGTGTCACTCGAATCCACGATAAACAATGTTTTGACTGGTTGTCGCCTTTCACCACCACTAACGCCTCGGGGAATAGCTTGAAGAGGGTACCAGTCCACGGCCGCTTACATCATAGCAGACCGCGTATCGATTATTCACACGAGTAAACCAGCCGAACTTTTTCAAGCGAGGGCACAATCTGTGCCTCTTATATCATGCAAAAAATAAGAAATTTTGATCGAAAAAAGCAAGCGCCACTTCTGAAAAATTAGCGCCACTTTCTTTAATGTGTCGCCACCATTGGCGATCGATAGCGGAGGCCCTGGTTTCAGTAATCAATAAGTGTCATCAAAGCCAGGAAACTCGCAAACAATATATGAATATTAATCAGCAATCAAAATACCATCATGAAACTCACAAACAAGGACAAGGAGGGTCACTAATTAACACCTGATATCCGCAGAAGCAAATAGGGAGAAATCATTACTTCAATACCAGTGGCAAAAAAGGGACAATACATAAGTACCTAGATGAGTAGAAAGTAGGTAGAAATAGTGTAGATAACATTTCAGTAGATTAGTTAAGTAGTTAATAGTTAAAACCCGAAGCCTACAACCCGGAAAAAATAGATAAAAAACCTAATAGTATTTAAGAAAATTACAAGAACTTAGGAAAAAAATAAACGTAATAGAGTAGCAAGTAGAAAAGGAATAAGGAGACCGGAAAAAAAATAATTTCCTTTATTTTACACCATCTTTATTGAAGTATGGGAGGAGACTACATAAGGCAATACGCCTCACCCAAGTATGAGCCTCAAGGAGGACAGCCCCATATGAGCCCTTAATAAAAGGGACAGCCCATACAAAAAGGCCTACCCCCTCTTATGTCCTACAATAGGGATACCCAAAATATATGAGCCCTACAATAGGGACACCCACCCAGCCTCATCACAAGGATGAAATATACCCTACCCCACACGCCAATTAAACACAAATATGAGCTCTAGATCACCTAGAGACAACGTAGGGTTCTCCTCATATACCTCAAACTTAAAAACAAATAATTTTTTCAGTAATCCGTAAACACTTTTCCAAAATAACTAACACACTCGGTCTCTCAAAACATTAAGAATAGGCTTCCGGTAAGATCTACCTAAATAATTTTTTCGGCAAATAGACATCATAAATTTAATTATGTATTCCTTTCGGCTTTCTCCTTATAAACAAAAACGCATCTTATCTTTTCTTTTTCACATCTTTGGCGCAAATTGTTATACAAGGTTGAAAATATCCTTGCTAGCCGAAATTGGCTATTTAAATTTAAAATTACCCTAATAAGGGGCCGTTGTTGTAGCAGTAAAAGGGTGACGAGGTTATTTGTTTGCGGGCCTTGAAACTCCATCTCCTCATCAAACATCCCAAGTATACTCATGATACAAGTCTAATTTGGTCGGTACTGATGAGACGGTTCAACGGTCTCAAGGGGAATAAACGTGGCACCTCAAGTGAGCGGATTCTTCCCGGGGAGACAGAAAAAGAAGGAAGGCACAGTTCACCTCCAACCCACATGCCGACCAATTTTACAGACCACATGAGCAACAAGCAAACCCTTCCACATCCTAATTTTAGGGTAATTAACACCTCCAGCTAAAATTAGCTATGTTAATTACCAACCTTTTTAGACAATAAAAACCCGATTTTAGGCAAATATCATAAATCTGTGAATTACAGATTTTTCTACTAAATTTGACCCACTTCAGGACTTCAAAATTAAAATTTTATAGGGGTGAAGGGTCACACTCCGGGGTCCGCCCACAGAGCCGAGTAGGCAGACGGACCCTTAAATAAAAAGAGTTATCAGTCAGTCAGCCCAGTATCTATGATTCTCAAAAAAGGGGAGGGGTCAAAAATATTAACACCTAAAGAAAAAGGGGCGGACTCAGTATCTCTGGGCGCCAAATACTCCCTGTATAGAGCCACGGATCCGGCGCCACAGCTTGCTCTCTCCCTTGCGGTTCAAATGAACCCCATCGGCTAGAAATAAGCTACGGTTTGACAGATCACGCAGCCGTATACAAGTTTCTCCGAGGGCTGCCATCAAGCCAGGATTTACTTTCCACCTAACCCGATCATATTAACCAAGGTCAGCCCCGGAGACTTACGTCGAATCTGCGTGGTATCTCGGTCACATAGACCTGAGACAAACCCCTGGTCTGCACCAGTTAACCAAATTTAGGAGACCCTCATGAATCTCCCTCTAGGAACATGACACTGAGATGTCATTTCCACCCAAAATAATAATAACAGTTACAGGGTTACTGGCCATCAAACTAGATAGCATTGCGTCGGGAACACTCTGAACCCGGAGACCACCCTTGCCCACGAAAGTAACCTTAGATGACCCTATATAAAAACTATGTTCGTCAAGATAGGCATCACCCAGCCGCCTAATAAAACTATCACCAAAGAACGATATAACAGTCATTTTGAAATAATGACATTGTCACACAAGATAAATGTACCGTAAATAGCGGTGGAGTGAAATGGTGTTAATTATGAGACAGTAATTAAGTTCTCAAAGAAAAAAACTGATGAAAACAACACTTATAAAACTGACATACAAATTAAGACATCAAAAGAAACATGGTCTCTACCACATGGTCTCTACCGCCTTTAATATCCAATATTAACTTTGGTAGAGGTTGACCCAAGGAACATCTGTACCAATTTATTTTAAAATCTGGCCAGTAGTTTTGAAGAAGATTATTTTTAAAGTTTTCATTTTTGTGTCGCCTGCATAGCATGGCAGACACATAGGGATCACTTTGTCCGTCGTCGTCGTCGGCGTCGGCGTCACACTTTCTTGTCCGGAGCATAACTCGAAAAGTATTTGAGGTATCACCTTGAAACTTAAAACATGGATAGATCACATTGAGGTGGAGTGCAGTGCACAAGAATGATAACTCTGACTTTCGTATTTTCTGAGTTATTACCCTTTGTTGATTCTGAGATTTTATTTTTGTGCGGACCATAACTCGAAAAGTATTTGAGGTATCACCTTGAAACTTAAAACATGGATAGATCACATTGAGGTGGAGTGCAGTGCACAAGAATGATAACCTGACTTTCTATTTTCTGAGTTATTCCCTTTGTTGATTTAGATTTTATTTTTGTCCGGACCATAACTCAAAAAGTATTTGAGGTATCACCTTGAAACTTAAAACATGGATAGATCACATTGAGGCAGAGTGCAGTGCACAAGAATGATAACCATGACTTTCATATTTTCTGAGTTATTGCCCTTTGTTGATTTTCAGTCTTAATTTTTGTCCAGGGCATAACTCAAAAAGTATTTGAGGTATTACTTTGAAACCTCACAGGTGGAAAGATCTCATGGAGTGCATCGTGCAAGAATGATAACTGTTGTATTTTTGGAGTTATTTCCCTTTGTTTATTTTCTTGGATTTAATTCTTGTGTGGTGCATAACTTGTAAAGTATTTGAAGTGTTGCCTTAAACATTTATAGAAGATAGATCTCATTGGTCTGAGTGCAGTACACAAGAATGATAACTCAATAATGATAATGATGACTACAAACTTGCAACATATATATAATTAACGTCATAAGTGCTTAATGATGTCATAATTTTTCTTACAGTTAATGTTTTGAATTCATAGTCATTCTGACACTCCTCTGATGAAGACTGTATAGTCGAAAGTGCTCGGGAAAATTATTACATATTGCACTGTTTGAATATTTTATTCCCCCCCCCCCCCAAAAAAAAAAATATATATATATATATATGTGTGATTTGGTGTTATTTTGTACCTCACAAAATAGATTATGCTTTATCAATAATTTGTCAAAAGATCGATTTTCTAGTCAATTCTTTCATCAAACATGCTTAAATGCAGGCGACACAAGTGTTCCGAGGAACACCCACATCTAGTTTTTTCTGTTGCCATGGCAACTAGAGTTCTACATGGATCAGGTTTATTTTAGCACCTTTTGTGAAGGTTGACCCAAGGATCATCCCTGCCAAGATTAATCAAATTCTGTCCAGTGGTTTCAGAGGAGATGTTGTTTACAGGTTTCTCTATATACATATAAGGCAAATAAGCCCCGCCCCTGGCGGCCATGTTTTTTTACGGATCGGAATTATTTTAGCAACTTTGGTAGAGGTTGACATTATACTCTGAGGGCAACATTTTTGGTCCAATCATCCTCAAACTTTGGCAGAATGTTTGTCATGATGATATCTTTAGTGGATGGGGTCAGAAAATTCCTTAACATTGTTTCACCTCATCATCTTAATTCTAAAGCAATCTGTTTTGTACAGGCAATGAATGATACTTTTCTCAGGTGAGCGATCTAGGGCCATCTTGGCCCTCTTGTTTTCTTTTTGTTGCCATGGCAACCAGAGTTCTACATGGATCAAGTTTATTTTAGCAACTTTTGTGAAGGTTGACCCAAGGATCATCCCTGCCAAGTTTAATCAAAATCTGTCCAGAGGTTTTAGAGATGTTGTTTACAGGTTTCTCTATATACATATAAGGCAAATAAGCCCCGCCCCTGGCGGCAATGTTTTTTTACGGATCGGAATAATTTTAGCAACTTTGGTAGAGGTTGACCCAAGGAACATCTGTACTAAATTATTTTGAAGTCTGGCCAGTAGTTTGGAAGGAGATGATTTTTAAAGTTTTCATATTTTTTTTCTTTTTGTTGCCATGGCAACCAGAGTTCTATATGGATCAAGTTTATTTTAGCAACTTTTGTGAAGGTTGACCCAAGGATCATTCCTGCCAAGTTTAATCAAATTCTGTCCAGTGGTTTCAGAGGAAATGAAAAGTTTTCCCTATATACATATAAGGCAAATAAGCCCCGCCGCTGGCGGCCATGTTTTTTACGGATCGGAAATTTTTTAGCAACTTTGGTAGAGGTTGACCCAAGGAACATCTGTACCAATTTATTTTAAAATCTGGCCAGTAGTTTTGAAGAAGATGATTTTAAAGTTTTCATTTATTTTCTTTTTGTTGCCATGGCAACCACAGTTCTACATGGATCAAGTTTATTTTAGCAACTTTTGTGAAGGTTGACCCAAGGATCATCCCTGCCAAGTTTAATCAAAATCTGTCCAGAGGTTTCAGAGATGTTGTTTACAGGTTTTTCTATATACATTTAAGGCAAATAAGCCCCGCCCCTGGCGGCCATGTTTTTTTACGGATCGGAATAATTTTAGCAACTTTGGTAGAGGTTGACCCAAGGAACATCTGTACTAAATTATTTTGAAGTCTGGCCAGTAGTTTTGAAGGAGATGATTTTTAAAGTTTTCATATTTTTTTCTTTTTGTTGCCATGGCAACCAGAGTTCTATATGGATCAAGTTTATTTTAGCAACTTTTGTGAAGGTTGACCCAAGGATCATCCCTGCCAAGTTTAATCAAAATCTGTCCAGAGGTTTCAGAGATGTTGTTTACAGGTTTTTCTATATACATATAAGGCAAATAAGCCCCGCCCCTGGCGGCCATGTTTTTTTACGGATCGGAATAATTTTAGCAACTTTGGTAGAGGTTGACCCAAGGAACATCTGTACTAAATTATTTTGAAGTCTGGCCAGTAGTTTTGAAGGAGATGATTTTTAAAGTTTTCATATTTTTTTCTTTTTGTTGCCATGGCAACCAGAGTTCTATATGGATCAAGTTTATTTTAGCAACTTTTGTGAAGGTTGACCAAAGGATCACTCCTGCCAAGTTTAATCAAATTCTGTCCAGTGGTTTCAGAGGAAATGAAAAGTTTTCCCTATATACATATAAGGCAAATAAGCCCCGCCCCTGGCGGCCATGTTTTTTTACGGATCGGAATAATTTTAGCAACTTTGGTAGAGATTGACGCAAGGAACATCTGTACCAAATTATTTTAAAATCTGGCCAGTAGTTTTGTAGAAGATGATTTTTAAAGTTTTTTTTTCTATTTGTTGCCATGGCAACCAGAGTTCTACATGGATCAAATTTATTTTAGCAACTTTTGTGAAGGTTGACCCAAGGATCATCACTGCAAAGTTTAATGAAATTCTGTCCAGTGGTTTCTAGTGATTGGAATCAGTCGAAAAATATTCGTCGATTAATCAGAGACAAAAGTCACTGATTAATTGATTAATCATGATTAAATACCAAATATACCATGTTTGGAGTAAATGCCTATTAAAACTCTCTTACTGTACAACATGAAAATAAAATATTCTGTACTATATAGATTATATAGATATGTATTAGGTATAGATGTTAATTTCTCAAATATTCAAATACATGAATAAACATTGAACCGAGATAAAGTATAAGAGGTTACAACCAGAGGCCAACGATGTGCAAAGTGCAACTTTGCAAGTATCAATTTATCAAATTAATGAAATTACCCAATCAGATGCGCGTTGAAATATTAACAACACCCCCTTTTTTGGTCAATAATTCGTCAACGAATTATTTTCGTCGTCATCGTCACGTCAACCAGTAGCTCGTCACTGATTCGTTGACTTTATGATTAATCAGCTCACCACTAGTGGTTTCAGAGGAGATGTTGTTTCTCTATATACATCTAAGGCAAATAAGCCCCGCCCCTGGCGGCCATGTTTTTTTACGGATCGGAATAATTTTAGCAACTTTGGTAGAGGTTGACCCAAGGAACATCTGTACCAAATTATTTTAAAATCTGGCCAGTAGTTTTGAAGGAGATGATTTTTAAAGTTTTCAAATTATTTTTTATTTTTGTAACCATGGCAACCAGAGTTCTTCATGGATCAACTTTATTTTAGCAACTTTTGTAGAACCTCACCCAAGGTACATTCCTGCCAAGTTTCATAAAATTCTGTCCAGCAGTTTCAGAGGAGATGTCGTTTAAAGCAAATTGTTGACGACTGACGACGACGGACGCCGGACGAAGGGCGATCACAAAAGCTCACCTTGAGCACTTTGTGCTCAGGTGAGCTTAAAATCTACAAGAGGTCATAGTGACCTTAACATTTTACCTGTAAACCTCAAAAGAAGGTCTTCACAATGATTTCATGTCTGTTATTTTTGATCGTTGGCCTTTTTTGCTGCTTCAAACAGTCTGTATTTGTCTATCTTGTTGTACTTGCTCATTAAGCTAAGTAGAATGTCTGTGTTTTTTTCTATCATTGTCGGCTTGTGTGTATGTACCGCTATCTTGACTTCGGGTGTTTCCGGTCGTTGTTTCTGTTCGGAGTTGATCGCCTCGGACATTGTCTGGTTGTTGCACCCTGCGTATATCTTCGGCTCTTTTAGCATATATCTTCCGAAGTTGTTCTTCAATTTTACCTTTTGACATTTGGTCTGCGCATTCACTCTTTTCAGGTCGTTGATGCATTTCCGGTAGTTGTAGTTGTTCGCCCATGGTTCTTTTGTTGTCTGTGCAATTAGAATGTTGTCGTGGAAGCCGTGATGTTCGCAATTTGTGTCTGTGTTTCCGTCGTGCCACGATAGTGCTGATGGTCGGCTGTTGAGGAGTGTAAAAGTGAAATCTGGATTTTTTTTTATGGTGAAATGGGAATAACTCTTAAATTTACAAGTCAATATCAGTTATAATTAAACCCGATTGTGAGATTATGGGCATAATTATTGTCTTAAAATTTAAAAATGATTGTTAAAAAAATGAAGTTGGTGAAGAATAAACAAAGTGAAATCTTGCATTTTTTTGTATGAAAAGGGGCATAACTCCTGACCTAAATGACCCATCTCAGCCACAATTGAACTCAATCGAGACATTATGGTCATTAACAATGTCATAAAGTTTGAAGATGATTGCTAAAAAAAGGAAGATGCTAGAGTGTAAACAACGTGAAATATGGCTTTTTAGCTCACCTGAGCACAAAGTGCTCAAGGTGAGCTTTTGTAATCGCCCTTCGTCCGGCGTCCGTCGTCGTGCGTCGTGAGTCGTGCGTCGTCCGTCGTCAACAATTTGCTTTAAACGACATCTCCTCTGAAACCGCTATACAGAATTTAATGAAACTTGGCAGGAATGTTCCTTGGGTGAGGCTCTACAAAAGTTGCTAAAATAAAGTTGATCCATGTAGAACTCTGGTTGCCATGGCAACAAAAAGAAAAAAAAATGAAAACTTTAAAAATCATCTTCTTCAAAATATGGCCGATTTTAAAATAAATTGGTACAGATGTTCCTTGGGTCAACCCCAATTAAAATTCCAAAAAAATGGCTGCCAGGGGCGGGGCTTTTTTGCCTTTAGTATATAGAGAAACCTTTAAACAACATCTCCTCTGAAACCACTGGACAGAATTTGATTAAACTTGGCAGGGATGATCCTTGGGTCAACCTTCACAAAAGTTGCTAAAATAAACTTGATCCATGTAGAACTCTGGTTGCCATGGCAACAAAAAGAAAAAAAAAAGGAAAACTTTAAAAATCATCTTCTTCAAAACTACTGGCCAGATTTTAAAATAAATTGGTACAGATGTTCCTTGGGTCAACCTCTACCAAAGTTGCTAAAAATGATTCCGATCCGTAAAAAAACATGGTCGCCAGGGGCGGGGCTTATTTGCCTTATATGTATAAAGAGAAACCTTTAAACATCTCCTGAAACCACTGGACAGAATTTGATTAAACTTGGCAGGGATGATCCTTTGGTCAACCTTCACAAAAGTTGCTAAAATAAACTTGATCCATGTAGAACTCTGGTTGCCATGGCAACAAAAAGAAGAAAAAAATGAAAACTTTAAAAATCATCTTCTTCAAAACTACTGGCCAGATTTTAAAATAAATTGGTACAGATGTTCCTTGGGTCAACCTCTACCAAAGTTGCTAAAATTATTCCGATCCGTAAAAAAAAAATCGCCGCCAGGGGCGGGGCTTATTTGCCTTATATGTATATAGAGAAACCTTTAAACAACATCTCCTCTGAAACCACTAGACAGAATTTGATTAAACTTGGCAGGGATGATCCTTTGGTCAACCTTCACAAAAGTTGCTAAAATAAACTTGATCCATGTAGAACTCTGGTTGCCATGGCAACAAAAAGAAAAAAAATTGAAAACTTTAAAAATCATCTTCTTCAAAACTACTGGCCAGATTTTAAAATATAACCACTGTAGCAAGGTTTTGAAAACATAACCACAGTAGCAAAGGTAAAACTAGAACTCCACGAGCTGGACGTGTCGCCTGACGGTAGCATACCAGTAATTTACTTTTTTTCTGAGGAATGGAGAATTTAAAGGCCATGTTACTATCAAACTGTTTTACCCTTTTCAGTCCATGATTTTTGATGATGCTGCATAATAACAGTTATGTTGCTGACAACTTTTATATCTTTAATTTCATGAAATATTTCTTAAATAATTCTATGCACTACTGGAAGGATTTAACACTACCTAGACTGTAATTATGCTGTTGATGATAAATACATTAAAAGTGTTTAAATTCAAGTATTTTCTGAATATTAAGCACATGGTTGAACATTTTAAGAACTATGCATTTTCTAAAAATTGATATTAAATAGTTTCAAGAACTATTGTAGAACATCCCCGGCGAAATTCATGGTCATTTAACCATGAACTACCATAGTAGACCATGTTTTGTTATTATGCCACCTGTTGGATGCCTTGAATTCACTGAAGTCCAAGTTCCAAAGCGATTTTCCTTGAATTCACTTAGATCAGTGGTCCTGATGATCCAATGCGCCATGGGTCAGAGATCAGTTTCCACTTTGAAAGAGGAATGTCCAAGTCCTTGTTGACATTCCTGAACATATGCTGATGTTAAACATAAATTTACATTGAAATTCTGCTCATATTCTGCAAGGACTTCAGCTTTCTTCCTCCCACATGTCTGAAACACGAAATAAACTTGATCCATGTAGAACTCTGGAAAAAGAAAAAAAATTGAAAACTTTAAAAATCATCTTCTTCAAAACTACTGGCCAGATTTTAAAATAAATTGGTACAGATGTTCCTTGGGTCAACCTATTTATCTCAGGTGAGCGATTTAGGGCCATCATGGGCCTCTTGTTTATATTAAAAGGGGCATAACTCCTGACCTAATTGACGGATCTCAGCCATAATCGAACTCAATCGAGACCTTATGGTCATAAGCATTGTCATAAATCTTGAAGATGATAGCTCAAAAGATGAAGATGCTAGAGTGTAAACAAAGTGATTTCTGGCATTTTTTGAATATTAAAAGGGGCATAACTTCTGAACTAATTGACGGATCTCAGCATTAATCGAACTCAATCGAGACCTTATGGTCATAAACATTATAATAAAGTTTGAAGATGATTGCTCAAAAGATGAAGATGCTAGAGTGTAAACAACTCGAAATCTGGCCTTTATTTTTAGCTCACCCAAGCACAAGTGCTTGGGTGAGCTTTTGTGATCGCCTTTTGTCCGTCGTGCGTCGTCAGTCGTCCGTCGTCAACAATTGCTCGTGAACACTCTAAAGGCCACAGTTTTGGCCCAATCTTCATGAAACTTGGTCAGGGTGTTTGTCTACATGATATCTAAGATGAGTTCGAAATTGGGTCATGTGGGGTCAAAAACTAGGTCACAGGTCAAATCCTTGAAAAACCTTGTGAAACTTAGAGGTTTTGTTTGTCTACATGATATCTAAGATGAGTTCGAAATTGGGTCATGTGGGGTCAAAAACTAGGTCACCAGGAAAAAAAAAATTGTGAACACTCTAGAGGCCTACATTTTTGTCCCAGTCTTCATTAAACTTAATATGAATGATGACTGCATGAATTCCCAGTTGAGTGCAAATTCAGGTAGGATCAATATGTAGGTCACTTAGTCAAATGTTAGAAAAACACTTTTAGATGCCAGATTTTTTGTCATTATGCCTAACACAGCCATCTTACTCAGGTGAGCGACACAGGGCCATCTTGGCCCTCTTGTTATATTAAAAGGGGCTTAAATCCTGACCTAATCAACTGATCTCAGTCATAATCAAACTCAATTGAGACATTATGGTCATAAGCATTGCCATAAAGTTTGAAGATGATTGCTCAAAAGATGAAGATGCTAGAGTGTAAACAACTTGAAATATGGCATTTTTTGAATATTAAAAGGGGCATAACTCCTGACCTAATGTTCCGATATCAGCCATAATCGAACTTGGCCGAGATTTTATGGTTATAAACATTGTTTTAAAGTTTGAAGATAATTGCTCATAAAATGAAGATGCTAGAGTGCAAACGAACAAATTGTGGACGACGGACGGACGACGGACATTCATCGATCCTAAAAGCTCATCCTGAGCACACGTGCTCAGGTGAGCTAAAAAGTAGATCTGTATCTCTAATGTCAAGGTGACATTCTGAGTGCAAATGCCAAAAAAGTTGGTATAAATTTCGATTCCATTTCGTAAATTGTTTTTAATCTCCATTTAAATGTCTGGAAATATTTGCCAAACCATGAACATGTATTTGGGAGGCATTTGTCACAGTCTGTGACATATCTTTTTATGCTCACTTCATGTGACGCATATAGTCGCCGCTTCGTCCGTCCGTCCGTCACACTTTCCTTGTCCGGACTATTTCTCAAGAACTAACAGCTTGAATTCAACGAAACTTTATGGGAAGCTTTATTACCAAGAGGAGATGCGCATATCGTCAGCATGACCCGGTTGCTAATTTTTAGCTCACCTGAGCACGAAGTGCTCAAGGTGAGCTATTGTGATCACCTTTTGTCCGTCGTCCGTGCGTGCGTGCGTCCGTCCGTCGTCAACAATTTGCTTTAAAGAACATCTCCTCCTGAACCGCTGAAGGGATTTTGACCAAACTTCACAGGAATCATCCTTATGATGCCCTCTATCAAAGTTGTACAAATTATTCAGATTGGTTGAAAAAGTAGGTCACAGGAGCTAAAAATAGATTTTAAAAACTCAAACTTTGAAAATCTTCTTCTGCAAAACTGCAAGGCCTAGAGCTTAGATATTTGGTATGTAGCATCATCTTATGGGCCATTACCAAGATTGTGCAAATCATAGCCCTATGGTGATAAATGCCCCCGCACCAGGGGTCACTTGTTTTACATAGAGTTATATAGGAAAATCTTAAAAAATCTTCTTCTGTAAATCCATAAGGCCCAGAGCTTAGATATTTGGTATGTAGCATCATCTAATGGTTCATTACCAAGATTGTTCAAATCATAGCCCTATGGTGATAAATTCCCCCGCACCAGGGGTCACTTGTTTTACATAGAGTTATATAGGAAAATCTTAAAAAATCTTCTTCTGTAAATCCATAAGGCCCAGAGCTTAGATATTTGGTATGTAGCATCATCTTATGGGCCATTACCAAGATTGTGCAAATCATAGCCCTATGGTGATAAATGCCCCCGCACCAGGGGTCACTTGTTTTACATAGAGTTATATAGGAAAATCTTAAAAAATCTTCTTCTGTAAATCCATAAGGCCCAGAGCTTAGATATTTGGTATGTAGCATCATCTAATGGTTCATTACCAAGATTGTTCAAATCATAGCCCTATGGTGATAAATGCCCCCGCACCAGGGGTCACTTGTTTTACATAGAGTTATATAGGAAAATCTTAAAAAATCTTCTTCTGTAAATCCATAAGGCCCAGAGCTTAGATATTTGGTATGTAGCATCATCTAATGGTTCATTACCAAGATTTTTAAAATCATAGCCCTATGGTGATAAATGCCCCCGCACCAGGGTCACTTGTTTTACATAGAGTTATATAGGAAAATCTTAAAAAATCTTCTTCTGTAAATCCATAAGGCCCAGAGCTTAGATATTTGGTATGTAGCATCATCTAATGGTTCATTACCAAGATTTTTCAAATCATAGCCCTATCGTGAATAAAGCCCCGCACCAGGGGTCACTTGTTTTACGTAGAGTTATATAGGAAAATCTTAAAAAATCTTCTTCTGTAAATCCATAAGGCCCAGAGCTTAGATATTTGGTATGTAGCATCATCTAATGGTTCATTACCAAGATTTTTCAAATCATAGCCTTACGGTGATAAATGACCCCGCACCAGTGGTCACTTGTTTCACATAGAGTTACATAGGAAAAGACCTAGAGCTTAATCTATAGATTTGATGTGAAATATTGTCTAGTGGTCCGTACCCACATAATTCATAATTATAGACCAATCATAAAAAAAATATTTTGCAATATTACTAGTTTGAGAGATTATGACTAGATAATGGTTAAAATTTGGCCCTTGATTGAATCACTTTTTACTTTAAATTACATACTTGATATATGTTTTATATTAAAATCAGTATCTACGATTAAATAAAATGATAAAAAGACTAAGAGAATATAATTGTATATTAAATAAAGGTTTTCTTTAAGAAAGATATGAAAGTACAGATAATCGTATTGTTGGTAATAAAAACACATTCGGTCGTTTTAGGTTATAATATTATTAACCAATGAAAAATTAGGAAACTATTCAGCCCTCCATTTCCGGTTTCAGTTTGGTAGGTATACGATTCTCTTCAGAAATTTCAACGAATTATCGAAGATCATTAATCTAACAGACCTAAAAAGCGATTGAAAAGTAGGTCAGTAGGTCAAATCTTAGAAAAACCTTGTTTACACACTGGAGGCCACAATTTTGATTCAATCTTCCTCAAACTTGGTCAGCACAAACGTCCTCAGGTGAGCGTCTTTAGGGCCATCTTGGCCCTCTTGTTTCAAAGAGTTTTGGCTTCTTGACTTTTCGGCCTGTAGTACATATTGCATGATTCTTGACCAGGCAATTTCTCAAGAACTAATGGCTTGAATTCAACGAAACTTTATGGGAAGCTTTATTACCAAGAGTAGATACGCATATCGTCTGCGTGACCTGGTTCCTCAATTTTTCACCGAGTTACGGCCCCTTGACTTTTCGGCCTATAGTTCATGTTGCATGGTTCTTGGCCGGGCTATTTCTCAGGAACTAATGGCTTGAATTCAACGAAACTTTATGGGAATTTCCAAGAAAGATTTAACTTTGTCCCTCAATTTTTCACAGACTTATGGCCCTTTGACTTTTATGCAAACGGTATATTTTTCCGGGCTATTTCTCAGGAAATAATAGCTTGATTTCAACAAAACTTTATGTGAAGCTTTATTACCAAGAGGAGCCGTGCATATTGTCGTAGTGACCCTGTTCCTCAATTTGTCTCATTTATGACACCTTGATATTTCCGCCTATATTACATATTGCATGACTCTTGTCCGGGCTATTTCTCTGGAACTAATGACCTAAATTCAACAAAACTTTATGGGAAGCTTTGTTACCAAGAGTAGATACGCATATCGTCAGCATGACCCAGTTCCTCAATTTTTCACGGAGTTTAGGGCCCTTGACCTTTCGGCCTATAGTACAATTTGCATTCTTGACCAGGCTATTTCTCAGGACTAACAGCTTGATTTCAATAAAACTTTATGTGAAGCTTTATTACCAAGAGGAGATGCGCATATCTTCGGCTTGATTCAGTTCCTATATCCTCCCAACCATTGACCAAGGCCTTATTTGTAACAATGACGTTCTTCGTGGAGCATCTGTCAGTTCTACTGACTTTCTTGTTTAGCTCGTTTGGAGGAAGTCCTCGGAGAGCTATTGGATTGGGGTACATCGTTTGGCGGGTGGGCAGTATGCGCCAACTTTTCGGTGTACGCACGATAACTCCTGAACAGATTGACAGACTTCAATAATTTTTAGTACACATGTTTATACTAACAAAATGGAGATCAAGTTCGAATTTGGACAAAAACCGCGAATTTTTTCACGTAGTTATGGTCCTTTTTTATGTCTGTGAATAAATCAAAACATATAAAAACCTGATGTAGCAAAATTGGGTTAGTTAGCCAACAATTATTCATCACACTTGACTTTGAAGAGCCTATGCCTTTGGAGGCCCACCTTCTTGAGGTCCACAGATTTTGTTTGTTTATTTAATTTCCCCCTATATTTAAATAAAAAAATAGAAGGCTTTGATAATTAAAAGAATCAGTTTGTTTCACCTTTGAATTGAAAAATTTATTTGTAATTTATTTGTAAATTTGTTGACAATTATTACTAGATTATTTGGAATAAAGGATTAATCAATTATTCAGCTACTAAGCAACATGCTTTTCTGCTCACCTGAGCACAAAGTGCTCAAGGTGAGCTTTTGTGATAGCCCGTTGTCCGTCGTCCATTGTCAGTGCGTGCGTCCGTGCGTCGTCAACTTTTCGTTCAAACGACTTCTCCTCCTAAACCACTAAATGGATTTTGACCAAACTTCGCAGGAATCATCCTTATCATGACCTCTATCAAAGTTGTTAAAATTATTATGGTTGGGTGAATAAGTAGGTCACAGGAGCTAAAAATAGATTTTTAAAATGCAATCTTAGAAAATCTTCTTCTGCAAAACTGTAAGGCCTAGAGCTTTAATAATTGGTATGTAGAATTGTCTTATGAACATCTACAAAAGTTGTTCAGATCATGACCCTGGGGTCAAAATTGGCCCCGCCCCAGGAGTCATTTTATTTTTCATAGGTTTATATAGTGAAAAACTTTAAAAATCTTCTTCTATGAAACAATAAGGCCTAGAGCTAAGATATTTTGTATGTAGCATCATCTAATGGTTCATTACCAAGATTGTTCAAATCATAGCCCAATGGTGATAAATGACCCCGCACCAGGGGTTACTTGTTAGCTCACCTGAGCACAAAGTGCTCAAGGTGAGCTTTTGTGATCGCCCTTCGTCCGGCGTCCGTCGTCGTGCGTCGTGCGTCGTCCGTCGTGCGTCGTCCGTCGTCCGTCGTCAACAATTTGCTTTAAACGACATCTCCTCTGAAACCGCTGGACAGAATTTAATGAAACTTGGCAGGAATGTTCCTTGGGTAAGGCTCTACAAAAGTTGCTAAAATAAAGTTGATCCATGAAGAACTCTGGTTGCCATGGCAACAAAAAGAAAAATAATTTGAAAACTTTAAAAATCATCTCCTTCAAAACTACTGGCCAGATTTCAAAATAATTTGGTACAGATGTTCCTTGGGTCAACCTCTACCAAAGTTGCTAAAATTATTCCGATCCGTAAAAAAACATGGCCATCAGGGGCGGGGCTTATTTGCCTTATATGTATATAGAGAAACCTTTAAACAACATCTCCTCTGAAACCACTGGACAGAATTTGATTAAACTTGGCAGGGATGATCCTTGGGTCAACCTTCACAAAAGTTGCTAAAATAAACTTGATCCATGTAGAACTCTGGTTGCCATGGCAACAAAAAGGACTTTAAAAATCATCTTCTTCAAAACTACTGGCCAAATTTTAAAATAAATTGGTACAGATGTTCCTTGGGTCAACCTCTACCAAAGTTGATAAAATTATTCCGATCCGTAAAAAACATGGCCGCCAGGGGCGGGGCTTATTTGCCTTATATGTATATAGGGAAAACTTTAATCAACATTTCCTCTGAAACCACTGGACAGAATATGATTAAATTTGGCAGGATTGATCCTTGGGTCAACCTTCACAAAAGTTCCTAAAATAAACTTGATCCATATAGAACTCTGGTTGCCATGGCAACAAAAAGAAAAAAAATGAAAACTTTAAAAATCATCTTCTTCAAAACTACTGGCCAGATTTTAAAATAAATTGGTACAGATGTTCCTTGGGTCAACCTATTGCGATTTAGGGCCATCATGGGCCTCTTGTTTTACATAGAGTTATAAAGGAAAATTTTAAAAATTTCTTTTATGAATCCATAAGGCCTAGAGCTTAGATAATTCGCTCACCTGAGCACAACGTGCTCATGGTGAGATTTTATGATTGCCTTTTGTCCGGCATCTGTCGTCCGTCCATCTGTCCGTGCGTGCGTGCGTCTTGCGTCAATTTTTTCCATTAAACAACATCTCCTCCTAATCCGCTTAAGGGATTTTGACAAAATTTCACAGGAATCATCCTTATGATGTCTTCTAACAAAATTGTACAAATTATTATGATTGGTTGAAAAAGTAGGTCACAGGATCTAAAAATAGATTTTAAAATGCAATCTTAGAAAATCTTCTCCTGCAAAACTGTAAGGCCTCAACAGCATGTAGATTTGTCTTATAAACCTTTACAAAAATTGTTCAAATCATGGCCCTAGGGTCAAAATATGCCCTGCCCCAGGGGTCACTTTATTTTACATAGGCTTATATAGGGAAAACCTAGAAAAATCTTCTCATCAGAAACCACATGGCTTGGTGTTAAGATAATGGGTATGTAGTATTGTCTGGTGGATCTCTACTTAAATTGTTCAAATCATGGCCCTTGGGTGAAAATTGGCCCTGCCCTAGGGGTCACATTGATTTTACATAGGAAAAATAGAAAAATCATCTCCTGAAATACTGCAAGGCTTAGAGCTTGGATATTTGGTATGTAGAATTGTCTTGTGAACTACTACAAAAGTTGTTAAAATAATGACCTCTGGGTCAAAATTGCCCTCGCTCCAGGGCTCATTTTATTTTACAAAGGCTTATATAGGGAAAAACTAGAAAAATCTTCTTATCAGACATCACATGGCCTAGAGCTTAGATATAAGGCTTGTACCATTGTCTAGTAGATCTCTACCAAAGTTGTTCAAATCATGGCCCTTGGGTCCAAATTGGGTCCGCCCCAGGGGTCACTTGATTTTACATAGGCTTATATAGAGGAAGAAAGGAAAATCTTCTTCTCAGAAACCATAAGGTCAAGAGTTAAGATATTTAGTGTGTAGCATTGTTTAGTACATCTCTATCAAGTTTTTTTTTCAAATCATGGCCCTGTGTCAAAATTGGTCCCACTTTAAGTATGTTCATGGTGAGCGATTAAGGGCCATCATGGCCCTCTTGTTTAAAATTGCTATGACATGCATACATTACTTCACCCTTTGATTGTGACTGAATCTGATCTTCTTTATTTTGTAGGTAAAGATTTCATTTTGTGACTTGTTGACATATTACATGATATACTAGTGATCCTTATCGTGATAAAGTGTGTGCCTGTGCTGTATAAACAATTCATAGATTGTTTAATTAAGAAGTGTTGGAAGAGACAGCGGACTTTGATAGAGGGTGGAGTTTAATTATGTTGGAAGAGACAGCGGACATTGTTAGAGGGTGGAGTTTAATAGTGTCGGGAGAGACATTGGACTTTGTAGGTTTTGAGAGGTGGTGACTTTTTTGGATTTTAAGGGCAAGCAGCATTGAACCATACAGCTATTGAAAGGTCTTGTAAGTAAAGTGAGGATTAGGAATATAAACTTAAGAAAATTATAATTAAAAATCCCAAATTACAATTTGTAGTTATATTGTCATGTAGATTTCTTTATGAAAAAGCTTTCTTCACAATTTCACAAGTTCTGTATTAGCAACCATATAGATGAAAGATAGGAGTATAACTGTTCACTTTAACACTAGGCAGTTGGTCCCTGGTGGGCAAATCTATATTTGGAACATAAGAATCTAATGCGCATGCGTCACGAATATGCCGTACGGAGACCACCGAGATAAAGTTTAATAGTCGC